>WBMV01002329.1:104964-331063 GCA_013396655.1 Campylorhamphus procurvoides | reverse complement strand
GCACTGGGAAACCATTCCCTGTGGCCTGCCACACCAGATCCCTGGCCAAAGAATTGGAGCAATCTGGGCTAGTGGAAGGTGTCCCTGCCCATGGCAGGGGCTGGAATGAGATGAACTTTAAGGTCCCTTCCAATCCAAACCAGTCTATGATAAGACAACAGCTTTGTCTTCTTTACAGCAAAATTAAGTGAGCTAGAATTTAATCCCAGCATTCCTCCATCCCATTCCTGCTCATCTCAACCACACATTCTCTGTATTTAAAATAAATAGGATGTAATTTCCCACACATCAGCACCCTGCATATAAGGACATCACCCAAGCTCCATGTGTGGTAACCCAAGGCTTTTTGTTGCTTGTTTTCTTTTTGTAATACTCTACTGAACAGTGCCAGATTACTAATTATAACACAGAAACTTAATCTAAATCCATTTTAGGCAGTTTTACTCATCTTTCCACTATAGGTGGTGTGTTTTTGACAGCCTCTGCTATTCCAGGATTCTGGTTTTTATCCACAGCAACTTCATCATCAGGAAGAAGTTCCAAATTCCAAATTCATAGAGAAGTTCCAAATTCCTGTCAGAATGTATTCACACGTGAGACACACAAATCTTTATTCTAGAGACACACAGAGTATGTTATTCCAGGTAACAGATCATTCAGATTTTCTGCCTTCTACTTTTGTCCCACCTTTTTCACTTTGTTCTTACGTCTTGTTTCCAATTTCTCTGGAAAGTATGGACCTACTTTAGAAGAAAGATGGTTTCCTAAGAGTTAACCTCTCAAACTAAAAGGAGTCTCCCCTTACACCTTTGCAAACAAATCAAGACAAAATGGGGTTTTACTTAAAGACAAGATCCAGAACTAGCTGGCAGAATATCCTTAATGACTTATTTCCATGTGGGATCGTGGCTGATTTGCTGAATTTTCCACTTGCTGGATCAAAACACCTAAAGATGTTTATTTTTATTCATCCAGTTTGAACTTGAGGAGTATCTGTTTCTCCTGCAAATTTCCACTTAGCTATTTAAAAACAAAACAAAACAAAAAACGATTCTGCAAAGTTTCACATTTAAGCAAAGATTAAAATAGGAGGAGGTGGCTAATTGGAATACAGCAAAAACTGTTGGAAGTCTGGGGAGGCAAAGAATGGTTTTTTGTTTGTTTAGGTTTTTGAGGTTTTTTACCATAAAACCTTGACTTCAACACGCAGTTTTCCAGGTTGGATGGTGCTTGGAGCAACCTGGTCTAGTGGAAGGTGATTTAAAGGCCAAAAAAGCCTTTAAAAGCCAAACCAGTCTATTCTATGATTTTTAGGCTTTTACAGGGAACTAGACCCTGTAAGCAGTGCTACTGTCAAGAATTCTCTTACTCCTCCCTGTGAGCTGTAAGTGTCTTTTGAAGCCTTGCTAAAACAGCATACAAAAAATCCTGGAAGTATCCTGTGAGCTAAGGGAGTCAAGGTAGGTTAATTTATTTTAAGGCTTCAGAAGACCAGCAAATACAATGAGCTTTCACACAGGTATGAAGAACTCAGTTAACAGCAAAATGTGTATATTTCTAATAGGAAGTTGTCTGCATCACTTGTGAGATACAATTTCAGGTTTATAAAAGGCACATAAATGCTCACTGGGATCAAAAGGTTGGATTTGGTCCATAATGTTGAGTGTGTGTAATGCAGGTCAATAAAAACATTTATGTTCTGAGGTTGTGAATCTCCTCTCTCTGCTCTTACAGGGCAGGTTGTCAGAGAAGGCTCTCACAGCACACCTGCACACCTTTCTCAGTGCTGTGCTTTGACACTCAAATGTATAAATATTTTTGTTGTAGGAGTTACAACCTCCTGTCCCTGACTATGAAAGCTGGTTTGCATTAGCACAGACTGAGCCTGTACTGGTATGCACCACTGGCATCCTCAGAGTGTCACTGTGGTATCTGTACAGGGATCTGCAGCCTTTCCACCTCTGCTGTGGCACTCAGAGGGTTTTCATCGTATCTTCCTCTTCCTCTGAATGCTCAGATGGAGCTTTGAGGCAAAAACATCACTTTGTTCCACACAGTGGGAATGTTTTGAACAAAGGCTGAAATAAAAGCTTCAGAAATACATCTCTAAAGTGCTAGGTAGGATTTGGAGGATGATCACTTTGTAAGGAGTATTAACTGAATTCTTAGTGATCTTTCTCTGGCAATTAAAGTGGAGGTGGCTCATTCCTGCCAGACAGATAAACCTGACCTGAGTTAAGAATGGCTGAGGTTCATGGAATCCAAGAGTCAGAATTAAATCGTGGCTCAGACTCCTTTGTTTCAGTAACTAGATTAAGCTGCAGACAATTTTAGTTGTAAAACAAGACAGTACAAGACAATCACATTTGAACAAAGGGAAACAGGTCTACAGCCTCATGAAAAGGTCTGTCTTGTACCTGTTTGCTGAAAAAAAAGTGCCTGAAGCAGCCCAATTTTGACAATTTCTTACTATAATAGCTGAAACAGAGAAGACTTCTAGTTGACTTTTTTTTATTTTATAATTCTCAGCTGCAATACAGGAAATGCTATTTGTCTTTCTATCAAACTATCCTTTCAGAGATAGCCAGCATGTTATAATTACTGGTAGAAAAGCAGGGACTTACATCTTCAGATCAAAAAAGAGCAAATTAAATGTCTTATGAGTCAGGGATAGCAGAAAGGCCATGTTTCTTGTGAGAGTGACACAAGCAGCAAAGGGAGGCACAGAAAGCCAATGTTCTGGCATTAAAGACCCACAGCTTCTCTTCACAGTTTGCCCCAGGCAAGTGTCTGACATTTGGTGTTTGAATGACACTGAGAAACTGGCTTGAGGTTACACATTTTGTCAGTGAGAAAGTATCACTGGAGGATGATCTGCTTTGTGATTTCTGTCCTCTCTCCCAGTTGCTTTCACTCCCCAGTTGGTTGGTCTGAAATAACAGCCCCAAGAGAAAGAGTGTGGAGGAGTGTGGGTGGGAGAATGGCTCCTTCAGGCTCCAGAGATCTGAACTGCCATGAACATACACAATTGTCTCCAAAATTGGATTTCAACCACAGCAAAGTTTTAAAGTTTTCTTTACCATAGTATTACCCACTGGCCCAGTTTCACCTTCTCCACATGTGGGAGTGATGACAGTGACATTTCCCACAACACACTGGCAAAGCTCCTCCAGCTGCAATCCCAGCAAAGCATCGTCCCATTTTGTTCATCATCAGTAGTGGCTTGACATGTTGTGCTAGAACAGTCCCAGAACAGCCTGTCTGTACACAAACCCCTTGGTAAAATACAAGCACAATTAAAACTTCCATTATATATGGGCAAGATCTCTAAACTGCTTGATAGAAGGCCGACTGGCAAATCCAAACTGGGAATTTGGTGGTATTTTGATGGTATCAAAACCATCATTCTCAGTTGCATGTATTGCTCTAATGGAAGGAGGAGAGAGACAGGCAGCTCCAGTCTCCAGGATTTTACTAAGGATTGACTTTATGTCCTCAGTTACATTCAACCCACAATTTGGATATGAAGTGGATATAATCCCCCAAAACACAGGAAATGCCATGGACTAAGAATGCACATCAGAATTCGTATCATTAGAAGTTAAAATTTCAGAGAAACAAGCTTCTATCATTCATGAATTTTTTTTCTTAAGAAAATAAAATGCACTGAGTCCTTTCTAATTGAAGAGCAATTTCTGCTTGAAACAGTCAGCCTCAAAAAGGGACCATCAGTGACACAAAGAGCTGCCCTGACTTCAGAGGAGAAATTGACATGTCCAAGAGGGCAATGAAGTTAACAAGAAAACCCAAACCATCCCTACAGAGTTTCATGAAGGCCAAGCTGATGTGTGAGACTCTGTAAAACACAGAAATTGCCCTGCAAGAGAAGAAAATAATTAAATAGTGTTTCATAATTTGCCAATTTTAAAAGTTGCATTGGTCAGGCAACTACACCTGCTCTATTACAGTGCCAATACTTAATGTACTTCAAGGGAAAGCCACAAAACTTCAATTTCTAGAGCTCTTAGGACCCAAAATTCTGCTTTACATGTAATTAATCCTTATTCAAAATCAACACCTTAAGACAGTAGTCACAGCACAGTATCAGTGTAGGACACTTGTAGAGAAATGCTCCAAATCACTTTAAAGCTTGTTAAATTTGCAGAGGTTATAGTAACAAGGTGCAACCCATCACAGTGGCTTTCTGTAAGAAATCCACTAAAAGTGAAGGTTACCACTAGGAAGCTTCCTAAAACCATCTTTCTCCATTGTGAGAAGCAGGACAAATGGTCATTTAGGTCTCCCCTGACTCCCATATTGTCCAAATTATTGCACTCTGAAGACTGTGAGCTTCTGTTCTGTAGTGCACAGCTTGAGTCACATGTGAACTTAAGAAGAGATCTGGCAAAGTGCTTCAAGGCTTCAAGCAAACCCTTTTTCTGTCTCCAGATTTTAAAGAAAAATTATAGGAAGAAAAGAAATATACAAACAAAATCTTACACAGACTCAATTATTATACTTTTTTTTTTGCTCTTTCTGTGTGTCTTTGAATCAGGTTTCTCCATGTCTTGTTCAAGCACATTGAGGAGCATGACCAGGCTGATTTGATCTGGTCTAGTATGAAATCCACCTGGAAGTGGGAGCAAAAACTAAGAAAATCAGCTATTGTTGCCTTTTAAATATACAAATATTGATGTGAAGTTTTAAACTTTTACTGTCATTGAACTCACAATCTAAAGAGGAAATTAAGTGGTTCATACTTTTAAGCTTAGTATTAGAAATATCTGTCCACATTTTTGGCATGTTTGTGTAAGTATAAAGAACCAAGGCATGACTTAAAATACAGCTCTTATTTTGTATCACAAAATGTCAACTATCACAAAAATGAAGAACCCACCCGTGGAGACAGAACAACTCACCCCTTCCAAATATTTCTGGGTTCTAGAAAAACCTTCTCCTTTTGTAACCAATACACCAGCACCAGAAACTGGCCACTTAAACCTCTTTGATGACTTTAATTAGCCAGGAGCAAAATATTTAGAGCTCCTCTCACAAATTATACCACTTAAAGAAATAGTTCTTATTTCCATAATTATTCTGTCTCTTGATAACAGTAATTCCCCTCCTTCGCTTGCAAAAGAGAAAGGAAAAAAAAAGACCAACCAGAAACCTTGACCTCTAGAAGTGCTGGTAATTATCTACTAAGCACAGCACACCTTAGCAAAAGCAGGTGAGATGTTACTAATCTGAGTTTGTCTCTGTCTGTAAGGAGTCACCTGTAGGTCACAGGAGTGGCTATTCTTGCAAATCCCTTTAAGGCAGGAAGTGCTTCACAGGGAAAAGGATAGAATGGGGAGGAATAATCATAGAAAATAGTAAAAAATCAATCAGAGAAATAATATATTACATCAGTAATATATGCATTATACTTGTATGTATTATTATACTTGCCCAAGTAAAGGAAAATGTATCTCAAGAAACACCTAAATAGATTCCTAGTCTGCACTGGAGTTGCAGATATCACAGAAATAAAATTAACCATTTATTTATATTGCTACACCAACAAAAGCTTCCAGCACAGCCTGGGTGCTAATAAGCACATCTGAACACAGGGAACCTGTCTTCTCACAAAGGTAAGATATTAATTAACCAACCAACCAAAAAAAACCCCAACCAACCAAAAAAAACCAAACCCAAAACCCCAAAACCCTCCCCCAAAAAACCAAACCCAACTCAAAATATATGCAAGAAACAAAAAAGGGGTTTTAAAGAACAGATACACTGCTGATATATGTATTACTGCATATTCTCATACTAACTTCAGATTCAACTTTTTCATTATATATTTTCAAAAAATTGGTTCTCATTTAAAAAAAGGAACACTGCTATTAAAATAGTCAAGTTCTTTCTAGAGATGAGAAATACCTAAGCAGCAGCCTGGCCTCTTCATCCCAAAATGTGTTATTTCCTCACCCTCCCCTATAGTTCTGGCCTATTTCAAACTGTTCAAAACAACCAACTCACCCCCCCTTCTTTTGCTGCCACAGAAAATTTAGTACAAACAAGACAATTTTTAATGTTTGCTTATTCTTTCATCAGTGATTCACCTCATATGAGGGCACTTCATTTGTGAATTTGATCCATTAGGTTATTCTTCAGCTTAATAAGGAAATAATGATATTTTTGTTCTAGAACATTCTAGGGTGTCCTGGCATCAAAAGTCTTACTCACAGCAACATTTACATCCTTGTTCTGAGACCTTGAAATACTTCTTTATTCTCTTGGTTTTCCATTTAGAGAAAAAAGGACCCCATCTTTCTTTTCTACTTGTGTAATTTTCCCATTTTTAAATCGTGCTCTACTAAAAAAAATAAAAATTAAAATCAATAGTCTTAATGAGAATTAAGTGTAATGCTAGAAGTGTGGTATATACAGTAATTTCATAATGAAAATGTTGAGAAGTACACCTACCTGCTCTTTGTTTTTGCTAATTGTACACTTTCTTAATGATACAAGTGAAATTCATTTCTGGTAAATATTTAACCTGCACAGATACCACATTTTGGACTGAAACCCGTGTTTTTCCCATTGTCCCCAAGTTTCCAATACATTTATACACGCAGGCCACATATTGTGTATGGGGGGGATAAAAACAAATAAATCAGCT
Organism: Campylorhamphus procurvoides; assembly: GCA_013396655.1. Lineage (NCBI taxonomy): Eukaryota > Metazoa > Chordata > Aves > Passeriformes > Dendrocolaptidae > Campylorhamphus > Campylorhamphus procurvoides. The sequence continues at coordinate 324,396 of WBMV01002329.1, read as the reverse complement.
AAGAGTGTGCCTGACTCCCACAGGTGGGCAGAGAGGGATGAGGTCAGAGCCCCAACCGTGGCCATCGAGCTAATTCTCCCTCAGGAAGAGGGGAGGACTCCTCAGAGTCAAAGCAGGCTGTAAATACCTATTCCTGGTGCAGGAGAGGGTGAAGGGATGAAGTGTGTGTGTCCTGCAGTGTGATGGGAGCTCCTGTGCCCCCTCCCTCCCACCTGCAGGGAAGAAGGCACCGGTCCAAAGCTTAGTTCTTTCCAAACACAGAATCACAGAATATCCTGATCTGGAAGGGACCAACAAGGACCATCCAGCTCAACTCCTGGCCCTGCACAGGCACCCCAACCCTAACCCCATCCCTCAGAGCATCATCCAAACCCTCCTGGAGCTCTGGCAGCCTTGGGGCTCTTCCACTGCCCTGGGGAGCCTGGTCAGTGCCCACCACCCTCTGGGGAAGAGCCTTTTCCTGAGATCCACCCTAAACCCATCCTGACACAGCTCCATCCCAGCTGTGGTGATCACTGCTCTGGCCCAAGGGTTTTCCCTCTGGGGATGTTTAGTTTTGATTCCTCACTTGGAGCAGGTAGTCAGGCTCGGTGCTGGAACCCCTCATTAGCTACCTTTAAAAATAAGTTAAATGACTGATCAGATCCCTGTTGAAGTGCAGAGATGACATCACGTCCCTTTAAAAATAATTCACTGTCATGGAAGGCACTAAAGTAATAACAGCACTTCACATTTTTAATACAGACTTTCATCCAAAAATTTCTCTTAGAAATATTGGATAATTAAATTGTCAAGCACAGAGTGAGTGTGTGAATGTCTTCATGGAAAAGCACCAACTTCTGGGACCAAACTAAGGGAAAATTTATTCTGCAATATTTCCTAAGAGTTGAAGGTCAGAAAAGATTAATATCAAATCAAGCATATTAGTATATATAAAGCACTATGAATGGAAACAAAATAATACATATTTATATATATTATCCAGATAAAGCACTGTGGTTGTATCAGCCATGCAGATTGAATTGTCCTTTTTAAAACCTTTGCCAGCCTCCAGAATGGAAAAATGCTGTCCTGTTACTTTCCACAGAACTTCTGCCCCAAGGAGAACTTGCAGGATTTTGCCCAAATGGATAAAGTTTAATACAATTAAATATGTTTAAGATAACAAAATAGCAAGAGCAAGTGCTCAGAGAGGGACAGAATTATGGGGATGTGGAAATTCTGCAGGTCAGATTTTTTTTTTGTTTTAATTAAACAGTAATTTCAGTTGTCATAAATGTGCAGCCAGGAGTTCATAATTATGTTGCCTCAAGGGCATTACTCATTTTATTGAAAAGGGGGTATTAGCTTCACCATGATGCTCAAAGGAATACCATAACAGAGGAAAAGCTACATCTGAGAGCTCCAGGTCTTCTTTGTCCACACACTTCACAACTTCACATTGAGCTGGCTACAATCCCAGTGTGTTTGGTGCCTTGTCAGTACCTGCATTCAAAAGAAAACCATCTATTTGACCAAAGTTCTTTACTCAAAGGAAAATGCTGCTTTGCTCATCCCTTTTCCCTGGACAAGAGGAAAAGTTCTCCAGGTACTTTGCTGTCAAGCTTTTCCTACACAAAGGCACATTTTCCTTTTAGCATTTTCTTCCAGGGGTTGTGAAGTACATGTGAAATATCTTCCTCTAAACAACCTGGTTGTGTCACAACAGAGCAAAAGCACTGCTGTTTTGTTCTGCAGGGCTGAGCAGCACCTGCAGGGATTTATGCAGCCTGAGCTCCAGCTCTGTGCACAGCTCCCTGCCAGCAGGAAAAGTTCTTTCTGAAGACTTGATGGCTGGTGACAAAACCAGCTTTTCCTCCTGCCTGTGTGCATGCAAATACACAATTTTAGGACTGTTTTGCACAGCTGGTGTTCAGCCACGGTGCTGTATGTATAATTGAAATTAACTTTATGTTCCTGTCTTTTGTTCCTTTACAATTTATGCCAATCTGTTCAGCAAAATAAGCCTTACAGAACTGTTGAAAATTTTCCAAGTTAACAGGCTCCCTGAAGAAGCCACCCAGGGTCTACTGGCATGCCACCTTCAAGGGTATTTTATTTTTTATATGACCTCCTTTCCATTTAAAAGCGACAGCTCTTGCACAAAATATCTTTCAGCTTGTACACTACCTACAAAAATCTTCTTACAGGTGCTAACCATTCCTCTTACCACATTTTTTTTTCACTAAAAGCACAGTCTTCTGTGTTTCTGGAGCAATTACTGTCCTTATTCTCTCCCCCACAGCACCACCTTCAGTGGTGGATGTGGAGCCTGCTGTACTGAACCCATTCTGGTTTTATCTTCAGTGAAAAAACATTCAATATATCCACCTAAATTGTGCCTGAAGAATGAAAGGGCTGTGTGCCATTCAGCACACACTCTAAAGGCAGGAGGGAAATTGAAGCAATACATTATTTTTGTTCCTGCCTTCTGCACATACTTGATTTTTCTTTTTTTTTCATATGCTGGCGTATGCCTGGGAGAATAAAAGAATGATTTTGTGTAAGTAATCAATTGTTCTGTTTAGAGCACTGTAATATAGAGCAGACTGGCAATTTCTGTGCTTTGGAAAACTTTGAAAAGAGGGGTTTGTTAAAGTGCAGCTGAAGCTTCATGAGAAGAAGCTGGTTCAGACTGTACCAGTATTGCATCACCATTGTGCCGAGGGTACAAAGAGCCAGAGTCCTTATTCAGTAAAGATATATTGGAACAGTATAAAAAATACCTTGCTAGTTAATCCCTGTGTGGCAGGAGATGCCATGAAGGAACAGGAGGAGCCATTTCCCACTTCCAGTGTTTCTCAGTATATTTATCTGTTTTAACCTACCCTGTTTTGCACTGGATCCACTCTTCCTCACACACATGCATAAGTTATTCCTATGTAATAACTTATTCCTATTTTCTGGGTTTCCTATGTATTTCCTGAGGCATTTTGGTCTAGATTCTGCTTCCTATTCAATTCAGACAGATAGATTTGCCTCGTAGTGCATGGAGTACTTGGTTTTCCATGTCTGTGACTGAGCTGAATGGTTCTGTTTTCTATTCAAATCAATTTTCATAACATTCAGTGGTTTAGGGGATGATTGTTTCCAAAGGTTGTTTGTACATGGACTTGTGTAGACAGGCAGGACCTTCTCTGATGATCACCCAGCTTAGCTCTGATCTAAAAGCACATTAGGTTTGCTTTAAAGCTAAGAATATGTGCCTTTTCTCAGGGAGTGTGTTAATTCAGGGGTGCCATCCCTGGAAGTGTCCAAGGCCAGTTGGACAAGGCTTGGAGCAACCTGGGCTAGTGGAAGGTGTCCCTACCCATGGCAGGGGGTTGGAATGAGATGAGCTTTAAGGTCTCTTCCAACCCAAACCATTCTGTGATTCCATGGCACTCCATTATCATTGCTCCATGCTTTCCATGTCAGTGCTGCCTCAGATCTCAAGAATTTCCAAGTGCATCTGAAGAACTCAAGTCTGCCTTCATGTGCTTGTATGTAGGATTTTCCCCTGACCAGTTCAAATTTGGACACTGCCTGGTAAAGAATGGCACCACCTTAGCTAAAAACTTAGCTTGCTCTGTAAATCGAGTGTACTGACTAAAATATTGTTCTATTTGCAGTATTAATGCTGTTAAAACTTGCAGCTGAACAAGACCAATCTGTAGCCTGTTTGTTTTATTTACCAATTGCCTGTCTCCAAACCTGCCATGAACACCTCTGAGTGATCCCCTGAAGACAGAAGGTTTATCCATATTTCAGTGGATCACCTGTTTGGATAGGATTTCTAGTAATCATGCATGAGAAGTATAAAACCCCCCCGACTTTATTATTAAAGTCACTCTACAACAACACCTGATACCTGATGGGGCAGCTGTTTCTCTACAATTGATGATTCACTTACCAACAGAGACCAGTCCTGCAGATTTTTCACCAAGGAAGTGATGAATCTCAAAATACTCAAAACTTTTACCCCAAAAATACTCAAAGTACTACTTGAACCTTCTGCTTTGCAGTATTTCTGTGATGGATATGCTTATGGCAGTAAAAGAGGTACCTGACCAACACAGTGATAGAAAATCTGTGGAACTGATGCCAGTAAACCTTGTAAGAAGCAGAAAAAGTCTAAAATTTTGGGTTTCCAGAAGCGTGAAATGAAAATCCTTTTAGTTGTAAATTGTAGTTCTATTGTATAATAATCTTTGAATAGTTTTGCTACCAACTTTTGGGGTTTTCCAGAGTGGCAACTTAATCTGTTGCCAGAGGTTTGTTTTTGTTTGTTTTGTTATTTGTTTGTTTATTTGGGTTTTTTTGAATTTGCAACCTCAAGCACCCTGTGGGTTTGAACTCTGGACTATCCCACTAAACTTAATTTTATCTTGAAATTCAGATAATCAAGGGTAAATAGCTATAGATTAAGAGTGGCTTTATCTTTTTGTCTAACAGTATACAGTTCCTTTAAAACTATTAATCAGCAAGATGATGAATTATTTTGCTGCTTTTTTTTTGCCCTTTTTTTTTTTAATTATGCATAGGCTGTAGTCAATCAATCTGTTTGGATTTTGCCTGCACTTCAGGAACATCTGTGTTCATCTCACAAAATATGAGTCATTTAACAGAGATGGCCTTAGTTAGCAAAGAGACAGGGACTTCAGGAGGACATTCCAGCTTGTTGTTTGCCTGGTGTGTTGTGACTGAAGGACTAGTAGGATGTGCCAGATGATATTATTCCTTCTCCTTCACTGGATGATGTGCAAGAGTATCCAAAATTAATACTAGCACATAAAAGCAGCACAGGATTTTCAAAAGTGGTGTCTCAGTGTTGCCTTTATTCTGTTCTCCTTAGATCAGGGAGGTTGCTGTTGCCATTTGAAATATTGTGGTCCCAAATGGCTGTTTTTGAAAAGCTGTAAAAATGGGAGCTAAGCAAAGATTATCATGTGTAAATCTGAAATGGATTTTGTGATCATTTGTGAAACACACTGGCTTGTCTGCCTAAACCAAATGAACAAGTAGGTAACTCAGCAGAGTTTGTTCAGAGTTTAGGGATGGCCTCATAAATAAGGCATCTGACTTCATATGGGAAATGAATGAAAGACATTACTGAAAAATTACATAGTTCCTTTGCCAACAGGTCCCTGCTTATGAAGGAAATTAATAATGCTTCCTTACTTTATCATAATTTATTATTTCAATATATCCTGCAATTATGTGTGATTATTTTAAATTATGGTGATATGGATGTAGAACTAGTTATATTTTTTTAAAGAGTCAAAAAATATTAGCTGTAGCGTTCATTCAACTCTGGTTGTAAAAGACAGGAGGAAAAGGAAGGGGAAATACAAGGAATTAAGGGTTTTTCTGCTTGAGGAAGGATGCAGGCAGATTTTCTGCAGTGCATTAAGTAAGGGCTACCACTCAGCTTTGTGGTAACTTTGGTATGTTGAGAACACCTGCCAAGGTGCTCTGGAAAGGTCATATCTGTTTATCCATGAGCAGGATGTGCTGATTGAAGAGGATGGGGTAGGCAGAGTGACAACGCCAGGAGTGCACCCTGAGCAAAGCCCAGGCAGGAGCAAACACATTCCAAGGTGCTCTGTGAGGAAGGAGCAGTCCCAGGGGAACCCTCGGGTGCAGGGTTTGAAGTGTCTGAGGAATCTGTGGATCTTTATTGCTCAGGAAATGAACAGATGTGGCCTTTTGAGGCAGCGGCTGTCACAGGGACAAGCTGCAGTTTTGGGGTGGCCACTGAAGGGAGATGGAAGAACCCTCCACAACTGTCATATTAATCCAGGGTGGAGAAGCAAATCCAGGGTTTCACCATCTTCCTCTCACACCCAGTGGTGGTGTGGGGTGGTAAGGTGTGTGATAATCCACTGGTTTTAGTCTTTGAAATAGAGTCCTCTTCAAGCAGAAGTGATCCAACATGCCTCTCTTAGAGCTACTGTGAAAGGAGGTGAAAAGCATCACTGCCACAATAACACCACTTTTAAAATATTTCTGATGATGGGATAGTTATAAGAGCTTTTTATGTAGTCTCTTGTTCTTGCAGGGACTGCCATCTTTTGGCATAATTACTCCTTCCTCCACCCAGCAGTGCTCAGAAGCAGTTTGCTATAATGATGAAATGTGCTTACAGCAAAAATGGCATTGTAAAAGTGACTGTAATCAGGGGTTAAAGTGACTCTGGTGGGGCTGAATGTTTGGACGTGGTCGGTTCTTTACAAAGCAGTGTTTTTCATTTCATAAGAAGGAGGATGATTTTTATAAGGTTACTCTCCCACAGTGTACCCTGAGAGCTAAAAAGCAGAATTTGTACTTTTTAGTGTCCCTGCCGTAACTATGAGGCATCAGGGCTCTGCAGAGCAGCCAATCTTGTCAGTGACGCATGAGATGAAGCTGCATCCAAGCCATTCTTTCTGATTTTCTCTTGGTCATAATGCCAACAGGTCAATGGACCTGTTTTTGTCATTAGTGGGAACAGATAGGAACATCGTTTTATCCTTGGCCTGAGCATGTTTCATAATCAAATGTTCCTTTAAAGCTGGGAAATAACATTTACATCAGAAAAAAAAGGGGGAAAAAAGAACAAAAAACTGAAAGAGGAACATTTTCTGTCATAGGCACTGCCATATGTCTTTCCAGGTGGAAATACAACAGGGTGCAGTAAGGCAAGGATTGTGCAGGGACCCTGTTGTGCTTGGCTGTGGGAAAGCATATGGTGCAATAATATTCCAACTCTGACTGTGAATTTTCCTTGTCTTCTCTGGCAAATATGATTGTTCTAATATAAATTCAACTGTTCTGTTTGTGCCTGGGAATAGAGTGCTCCTCCATCTTCCAAACTACCTGTTAGATCAGGTCCCACTCCAGAGAAAAACCTCACCAGAAAGAAAGAAGAAGTATGAAAAGTTTTCTTGCTGTATGTTTGAACCACTTCTATAATGTTGAAGAGGTTATGGAGGCTGGGATTTCAACATCCTTTATGGAGACTTTAGGATGCTGAAATTTCAGGAGAGGGAATCTCTCTTCCCATCTCCAAAGAAAAGCAGGGTTGGTCCTCAGCCAATTTTGATGCCCCTGCAAAAATGCAGACCTGCAGCTGGACTGGTCTCAGGACTTCCTTCCTGGCCTCGGAGGTGATTGCATGGAAAGTACTGCATTTCAGAGTTTTATAGTTTCTCAGCACACTCTTCAGGGCATGATGCTGCAGAAGTGTTAGCAAAACCCGAGCTCCTGTCACCCTGCTCTGCTGTGCTTGGCCAAGCATGTCTGGGGCTGCACAGCGACCTTCACATCTCCAGGGCCTTAATTTCTGCGGAATGTGGTGAATTGCTTCGGATATGTGTGAGATCAGAGATTACAGCAAAAACCAGGAGTAGTTATATTTGTTCCAGAATCATATTTCAGTCAGCACACAGTGCGGTTTCTGAGTGAGGTTGTTGCTTGTGGCTTCTGAGAAAAAAAAGGCATAGATCTTGGGCACTTGGCAGTTTTGAAATAAGAAACCCGTGAGGGGAAGTTCATCTACAGTCATAAGCAGTTTAATGGCTGGCTCCTATTCTGAAGCTGGAGTGGGGTTTTATGTCTCCTGAAACATATCACTGTTACCTCTAGAGATCACATCTCTATCATAACTGTGGGTATTTGCATTGTTGGGTCCTTTTAAAAAATCCTGTTAGGCTTCTGACCTCTGTGATTTCTGCCTGAACAAATTCCCTTAAAGAAAAACTAACCCCTCACAAAGTGTCCTGCACAGAGGGCACAGTCTGTGCTGCATTTCTGCACCGTGGTACCCAAACAGAGAGAAACCTGAGGATGTGTTTGCCAGAGTGGCTGAAAGGAAGCTGAGGATGCATATTTGGGCAAGGCTGTAATCAAAGCCAGCTTTGCAGTGTGGTTGTAGCAAGGCTGGAAGTGACAGGGCTGGAATACTGAGTTGTTCACTGTGCTTCTAAAAAGACAGCTGTGCCTCCACTTCTTCCTTTACTTTTATTACCTTATCACCCTCCTGCTTGTTGTCCCCAGAGGATGAAAATGCAAACAAACTCCTGCTAAACAAATATTGCAGATTCTGTTATAAAGAGGAATCTAAGCTGGACTTCAAACAATCCAAGATTGTTTATCTGCCCTCCTGAAGTGCCCTTGTTGACATCTTGACATGCTGGTTGAAGGATCTGAGTTTCATCATCACCACTGCTGTGTTCTTGACCAAAAACTTGCTTTGGCTTTGCAAATCTTGAGCAGAGCAGAGCTGGCAACACTTATGGGGATGTGATTTGTGACATTCATAGCATGCTCTACTAGCAGTCTCCATGTGCTGAGTTTTTAATTTTATCATGTTTTTTGTTGTAATGTTTTTCCTCTGTTGTCAGGGTACTGGTCTACAACCAGAGCAAAAAAAGGTAGCAAGGTTTTCTAAAGGTGTCAGTGGATATTGTTGTGTTGATAACAATATCCCTTGGAAGCAGTAGGACCTTGTCTTGTCACTCCTCATAAGAACTAGACCTCTTCAGTAGCCTGTGCATCCACTTTCAAGGTATTTTTAACATCCATGCCTTTTGATCTGCTCTGTTTCTTTGAGATATAACTCTCTGTGAATAGTCAGTGCTGAGATACTTAGTCTGAACTTGCCATTTCAGCTTGATCCTCGTGATCGGATGAAAACACTCTTATCCCTTTCTTTTTGCTGCCATTCTTTCTGTGTGTGTGAGGAAAACAATTCTGAAAAAAATTCATAAATATCACCTTAAGGAGTTTATAATCCTTTCTGTCCATCTCCTGCCAGCCTGCTGTTGCCTGGTGATGGTGGTAAATAAGGGGTGAAGTCATATTTCTCTGAATGTGAGCACTGTAAGGAGTAAAAGCACATATACAGCAAACCTTCACAATTATGATTTAAAAAAAAATTAAAAAAAATCACAAAACATTCAGAATTCAGATAAAAACCCAACTCCTTTATGAGAAGTTGTGATCAGCATTCCCATATACTGTAGGTCTCTGAGGTGAGTGTGTTGTGGGACCTAAGGGAGCTCCTTATGACCAGCAGCTCTTCTCCATCAAGTTCATCCTTGGGTGTCAGAGAAACGTTTTGTCTCTCCCATTCCCACTTCTCCCAGGGAATCCTGCAAATATATCTGCTTTGGGAATTCTAATCTACCAGTTGGAATACAGTAGAGTCATTAATTTCACTGAGTAAGAGTCCAGATTTAGTGCAGGGGTTTTTTTTTAAACAGAGTGAGTTGCTCAGAGATTGGGGAAAGCACTTTCCAAGTCAATTAACTTCTAAGTTATGACAGAATCACAGAGATCTGGTACAGAATTGTACCAGAAATGGAGAAGCCCTGCAATGTAAACTTCTTGTAGCTGCTTATCTACATGAGTCTCTCTAATCAAGCTCACACATTCATCCAGCTTTAAAACTTCAAACGTGGTTCTTGGTGTAGAATTTGATGGAGAGTTGATAAGGCAGGAACATTGCTCCAGAAGTCATCAGCAATCTGTTGTTATTGTTCAGTCTCACTGGGGATCTACCCGGAGGCTTTTAGCAGGAGCAGAAAGCTGCCCTGTGCTCTGTGTCAAACAAACAGCAGCAGGCAGTCCTGGCCTCAGCCAGATATTAAGATAATACCCCAGATTCTGCAGATTCCAACCTGTTTTGAGTTACCACTCAATGTGAGTGGCCCCAAACAGGGCAGTGTGTGAGCCAGTTTGCAGGGTTACCCTGTAGATTCAGCATTTAACTAAACATTAAGCAGGTAATAAGGCTTCTGCTCCCCCACCTTTTTTCTTCTGCTTTTCAGCACTCACACCTGTAGGAGGCTGCATTGATTTAGAATTTAAGATTTAGAATCATGTTCATATTTTAAGAGAAATAAGCCCCTTTAAAGACTGTCTAAATGTTTCTCATAGATATAAAAATAAAGCTTGATGGTAGAAATGCTCCTTAGGGAAGTTTTATTAACTTTGGGGGATTTAAGTGCCAGTGGAGCAAATGAAAAGTCTCTTTCCAGGAAAGCTAAGGGTTTAACTCAAGAAAAAAAAGCTTCCTCCAACACAAACAGCTGCTTCTTGTCACATAAGAAAGAAAAGCTGCAAGAGAAATTTGGCATGAAGTACAGAGCAAATAAAACTGCTGCTTCCCTGCAAAAATCCCTCACAAAGTCTGGGGCATAGGAGGGTTTTCCGGCTCATGATGCAAGAGCCGTGGGCTGGGCTGAAACTTGACATGAGGAGGAAGCTGAACCCCAGCATTGGTGGGAGCTGTCTGTGATGCAGAGGTGAAGGCTGGACCTGGATGCTCCAGGGAGGTGAGAAAGGGGGGGATGCAAAGGGCAAGAGGAGCGGGAGTCCGGGAGGGGCAGTGGAGGAGAAACTGGGAGAAAGGGGCAGAATAGGATGTGTAGAAGGTAAATAAGCGATCACAGCAAAATAGGGGGCAGTTTGAGTGCAAAACCTCTTGTGCTGCTCTCCTGGTCTGGATTCCTTGCAGATGTTTCGTGCTGTTCCCTTCTCAGCATCTCCCTGTCCACTCCTGGAAGGGTTTGCAGGGAATCCAGTGATCCACACGAGTCTGGAATCCTTGCTGAGAACTGTGAAACAACTCCAAGCCCAACAGAATTCGTTTTCAAGTGGTGATTTTTCTTTTTTGGAGTACATCTGTGTGGAAGAAAGTGAGAGTTCAGATTCTGGCATGGCACATCTGTAAGATGCATGCATGTTATGGGAGGGGGGCATTGAAAGCTAAAGGTCTCTTGCAATTAGCTGCTAAACTTCATGTGTTCTTTAGATCACTTCCTTTGGGTCTCTCAGCAAGCTGTTAACACCTGCAGGGACACAGAGTTGCCAAAAAGTCTTGGAGTTTAAATAATTCTGATAATAATTTCATATGCTGAAAGAATGGTGTGAGATTGTAGAAGCAGAAAGGAAAGAGGGATCATAATGGAAACTGACTGTGTGATGAAGTGTAAACAAATCAGAAGTCAAATTAAGTCCTATTAAATCTGACTCAGAGATGATTTGCCTCAACTTGACTTCTGTGGAGTTGGAGGGTGTTTTCTCCTGTGCTGCGTAAATAGTATTTGAGCATTGTGCAGATGCAGCTGAGTTAATCAAATGAACATTCACTTGAGCACGAGCATGAGCTTTTAGGGATGAGTGATCAGGACATTTGCTGAGGCTGCAGGTCACACAGGACCCCATTAAACTAAGACAGCAGGGCAAATCATCCCTGTGTGCGGGTGGGAATGGGAGAAAAGGGAACCTCAGTTTTGGCATCTGACCCTACGAATGTGACACTGGCTCTGCCCTTGAAGAAAGAGATTTAAGGTCTTGTTTCCTGGTTTCAAGTAAATCTCTTATCTAGGATCTAGTACCCACTACCCACCAGCATACTGAGGGATTGCAATAATGAATTTTCCCATCACATCCAGGGGAGGCTGATGGCAGCACTGCACCTCTCCAGCATTACACGCTCTAATTACATGCCAGGTTTTTAAGAGTGCTGAGGCATCACAGAAGAGAGAGGAAAAAAAGATAAAAGCCCAGATTCCTAAAAATTACAGACCTGGTGCAGATCAGATAAACACCAATGGAGAAAATGCAGCTTGTTGCATGGGCAAAAGAGAATACTCAGCTATCACAAACACAGGGTGCAGTAGTTGGAATTAAGTTCACTCCAGGGGGATGAGGCAGGACCCACGTCCTGTTACAGCTTTGCTTTGAAGATCTAAATGGCCCTCCAGCCACACACCAGCCCTGTGCCCAGCACTGGTTGGCAGGAGCCTGAGATGGTTATGCACTTAACTTGTTTCTCAAAAAACTTTTCCATCGGTGTATCAGAATGAGTGATTTGATGGAGTAACTAGGTGTAATGTTTGAAATTAACAGTAACCAAACAACTCGGGTTTTGCTCAAAAATGATGCAAATTTTAAACAGACCCCAAATAAATTTGGCTCAGTTCAATGTACAGAATCACCTACACCTCTTTCTAGAATAATTCTAATATTTTTAAAGTGTGTAGGAGTAACAGTTTTGAAAGGCTGCAACTCTTTTGGACTAGGGTGTTGGAGGACTACAGGTATTTTTGACCATGAGTGTTGGTTTCCTCCAAATCTAAATCTCTGGTTTTGTAGGGTGATTTTATTCTTGGCTATGTTTACTGTAATATTAACTTCTTTTTGGGAGTCCACTTCATATTTCAGGCACTACTATGTTTCTGAAGTATTGAAAACCAGCAATGTTTTCTTGTCAGGAATAGTGAGAAAATGGGAATAGCCAGTATTTGCATTTATATAGCATCTTCTCCCAGTGGGTATGGGAGCACTTTGAAAATACTAGGTTGCCCAAGATCCAGGGAACTGTCATTAAAAGTGATAGCTGCAGATCTATCTCTGACTGCACTGAATGTGATGAAGGACATGCAGCCAGGAAGGAGCCTCAGACCTCCAGGATTTACATGGCAAAGAAAACCTGGGAAAATGGGAAACAGGCTGTCTTATTAAAAAGCTGAACTGTTGATTCTCTGACCACTGATATGATACTCTGGTAACACCTGAGGAGCCATGCATGAAGAAAAGGATGACCTTATGTCGTTGCAAAGTTGCCAGATGGCTTTTACAGCTCAAGCCTCTCTGTCTGGAGCTTTGGTACTACAGACAATACTGGTACAGAATTTAACTAGAACAACCCTCTTTTGTTAAGTTCTGGGAGCATCAGTTTGCTAATTTTACCTCTATCTCCTTTTCAGACCAGCTTTTACTTGGAAACTATTTTTTAAATTGGGATGTGGGAGGCTTACTCGAAGACTAGAGCTGCAATCAATAGTTCATTTTTGGGAAAGAAGGTGCCAGAGGGGGTGATGCAGGACAGGTGAATTGCTCTAATGGGGCTCAGAGTCACAGACCAGGCAAATTACTTTTTATTGCCTTTTCTCATCATTGTCAGTTCTAACCCTTAATGCTCATTTATTAACTTTCCAATGATTCTCCGAGGAGTTGGGATGCAATTGCCTTGCAAAACTCTCCAGAGTGTGATTCTTGCTGTTTGGGTAGTAAGCCATGTTGTAAAATATTTAAATTTATTGATTATAACTGTCAATAGTCTCTGTTAGAAAAACTAGCTTTAATTAGTAGGAAAACAATAGCTCACTAATAATCTTAATGTGTTCTCTGGGTTTACCAGTGAGGATGTAGAACCACTGGGGAGCTTCTACCTCCCTTTTCCAAGGGCAGGAAGAGCAGTACAGCCTTTGAGGTGAAATCTCACACTACTGTCTTTGCCCTTTAAGTTAGAAGAGAACCCTTCTGTGTGTCAAGTTTAAACACTGGCAGTGTTTTTGCATTCTTAGCTACTCATGTGGTTTTAGCAAAATGCTGCTTTTTGGAGCTCCAAGACTGGGCAGATCAGCAGTTCCAGTTTGGGAACTCAGTTATATATATCCCAGCTTGAGATCTGAGAAGGAAATAGCTGTTGGCCTGTTCTTGCTGGCAGTGTGAGAACTGTGTGCTCAGTTATCAGTTCCATTTTGCTGCTGCTCCTGTCAATATCCTACAAGTGATTCTACAAGTAAAAATTGTGTGTGATCATCTTTGTTGGAGGGACTGTATGTTCCATGTGGTCCTGGCAAGCAGTCAATCTTTTGTAGTTCCCAAACTATTAACTGCTATCTTCTCTGTTAAAAAGCTTTCTTATTTTTCAGTCTTACTAATTTTACAATTAATTTAAAAATTATATTAGTTTTACTATTTCAATTCTGATATATTTTCAGTGTACTAGTAAGGGGCTTTTACCTATCATTTTTCTATCCTTGCTTAAGTCACATAACCTGTGGCATTTCCAGCATGCAACATTCTGTTCTGAAAGGAAAAACAAGTATAATTTAGTTTAAGTGGATGCCTGTGTTTTCACTTGTTGATGTAAAGGTAACCATATAAACATTAAGAACCTCCAGTTCAAGGGGTAGCTACATTTTAGAAATAAGACATGAAATCATGGGATTCTTTAGCATGGGCAGCTTTTAGACCTGCTGCTGAAATTGATGCACTTTCCAGCTAGACAGCTGATAACTAAAATATCAGTTTCAAAGAGCAGATTCAAAGTAGTGTGGATGTCTGTCCACTTCTCACCTCAGTAGGTCTGGTTTTCAAGAAGTTTGTGCTCTTTATGATGAAACCAAAAAATATTGCTGTGCTGTATTTTGGAGCAATACACATCTTCTGGTGGCTGGTCTGGAATTAAAACCACCAGAAAACCAGGAATGTTGTTATTTCCAAAACAGGTTAAGCTCAGGAAAAGCGACATGGCTCCTACTTCTTTTTATCTAAGCTTTTGATATCTCTTAAGGCTTAGAACAGAGTGAGAGGTATTATTAGTCAGGTAAAGGAATCCCATCTGCAGCACTTTTTATTATCTGACCAGGAGAAAAATGGTTTCAGTCAAGGCTGAAGGCAAATTGCTTGTGGCCCTAGACTACAAAACTAAACAGATTTTCTAGACCATGTATCAAATTATTTTTATATGAGATTTTCACTGTTGGTTAGTTTTGGGCAGCACTACATAGAGAGGAAAAAAAAATATGTCCTGAAAAAAATTGCTTAAGTTTTATAGAATTTCAAGGCAAATTTATTAAGTGGACACATGGGAGCATTTATTCAATGTTACAAGAGGCTGCTAGGAGAAACTGTGGAATTTCCTTGGAGATACTTAGAACTTCCGTGGAGAACCTGAGTAACCTCAGGTTCAGAGTAGACCTTTTATCCCAGGGGAATGTAGGAAGAGAGAAAGTCCAGAATTTCCTGCCTTCTATAAATTGTCCCTGGCCATGGCAGGTGGGGGTTCAGATGGGATATTAGGAAGGAACTGGTGCCTGGGAGGGTGGGCAGGCCCTGGCACGGGTTCCCAGAGAAGCTGTGGCTGCCCCTGGATCCCTGGGAGTGTCCAAGGCCAGGTTGGAATAACCTAGGACAGTGGAAGGTGTCCCTGCCCATGGCAGGGTTTGGAATGAGATGGGCTTTGAGGCCCCTTCCAACACAAACCATTTGGTAACTCCATCATTAAAAGAGAGCTCTTGCTTCTTTACAACAAAACTGAGATTAAATCTGAGACAGAATTTCTTCTTAACATCTGATCCAAATCTCTTCTCATTTAGTTAAACGCTTTTCCCCTTGTCCTGTCACTATCTGCCCTGGTAAAAAGTTGCTCTCCATCTGTTTTATAAGCCCCCTTTAGGCACTGCAAGGGGCTCTCAGGTGTCCCTGGAGCCTTCTCTTCTCCAGGTGACCCCCCCAGCTCTCCCAGCCTGGCTCCAGAGCAGAGGGGCTCCAGCCCTGCAGCATCTCTGTGGGTTCCTCTGGACCTACTCCAGCAGCTCCACGTCTTTCCTGTGCTGAGGATCCCAGACCTGGAGGCAGCACTCCAGATGTGGCTCACTGGGGCAGAGGAGAGGGGGAGAATCACTTCCCTTGACCTGCTGGTCACATCAATGTTGGTCATTTAAGCACCTTCTGCAGTCAGCAGGGAGGGAGGAGCACACCCAAGGGCTGATTTGCCTCTCTACCTACCTGGAAAAGAAATGAAGCTTCTCTGGAGATGCTCTTTTTCATCTGCTGGTTATAGCAGTTGTCTGCTGAATGGCTTTTCTACAGATCCATCACCAAGAGAGCTAACATTAATTCAGACAAATTCTGATGTTTTATGCATTGCACACATGTCCTGAGCAGGCCTAGGGCATTCTTCTTCCAGAAGGGAAGCTGTATTTAATTTTTTTTAAATTTCAGTTCAGAAAAAAATGCAGAATATATCCTTAATTAGATTTGTATATGTAATAACGCTATCAAGATTGAGTGTTAATCAGACTTTTTGTTTGTCACTTCCAGTGTAATATGTTGGGGAATTTTTTAATCTTTATGTATGTGACATTCAGGAAATTTAGTTTCTAATATTTGCAATAAACAGAACAAAGACAGGTAAAGCAGGCTAGTGCCTGACCTTTGGAAGATGTAAAGAGAGGATATCAGATCATGAACTTAAGGAGCTGAGTACAGTATTTTTTTAATTTAAATGCGATTTTCTTTGTCTGATGGTCTACTGTATTATTTACAGTAAAGATATTTGAGTGAATGGATATTGCATTACTATTTTGTGCTAAGAATTAGTAGTGTAAAACATGAATAGGGTTTGTAGTTCTCCATAATCTACGTGTAGGATGTTCCACTGGTTCCCAGGGAAACAATTAAGGTAGGATTTGAAGAGAACAAATGAAAAAATATGATGAAGCACAGTTGGAGGCACAATCTCTTATAGAAGCGTCTGAGAGTGAGTGAGTAACCCTAAATAATAACTAGATTTGAGGTGGAGTTTCCCATTAGTGAATGAGGACCTAAGAATTGATCCTAAGAGAACGCAGAGTATTAAATGATACTAAGAAAAGTAATTTTAGAGATGTGACGTAGTGTTTTCAGCCTACATAATACTTTAATCCTCAGACCTACTATTCTAAAACTATCAGCTGGCGTTAATCAGGGATGCTTACAGCAAGGATTGAAATGGCCAGTTCACTCCTTTTTTTTTTTTCCAACCAAAATCTGATCTCAACTACACTGCTGCCCTGTGTACTTGTGAAGGTAGGATTTGGCACATAATTTGATCTTCTTTTGATTGCAAGACAAATGAAAAATTGCTTTTGACTCACTTGCTATACAAGCTGGTTAGTTTCCCCTCTAGATATTCACTAGTCTGTATAAAACCCACCATTTTTTAGTTTAAAATGTGTTTTCATTGCGTTTTTAAGCAATCTGGGCAGAGCTGGGCCATTGTTCCTAACCTTGTCCTGCAGTGGAGTGGTTCCATAGGATGGGGGATTTTTCAGCCTGGCTGGTTCAAGTCAGTCAATTTGTGCCTCTGACTTGCAGGTACCCTCCTTCTTACACTTCCTCCACAGAGTTTTTCCTTATGCAGGGCAGGAGGGATCATACTGGGATTATAGATTGGTCCCTGGGGACAGACAGGAAGGCAAGCAGTTGTACACCTGCTGAGTGACACAATTTCAACATCACTGTCTTCAGCTCTAGGGAAGTCACATCTCTTTGCCAACTAACCCTTGGGGATGATGCTCAGCATCCTTTTTGAGGCAAGTGAACACTTCCCTGGAGGCTGGAAGGAGCTACCTGGGTGTCAAGACAAGCAGAGTCCTTGCCTATCTCAATAGCTTGGCTCTGTTTTTGCTCATGGTAAATGAACCTCCAGACTTTGAGAAAGATCTGTTACCCTGTGATATTAGGCCAGCACTTGAGCAATAGTTGAAGTCAGTGGCTCCAGGTTGTTGTGTGAGTCCTTTTCAAATCAGGTAATGAATGATGTGTCTATTTTCTTTTCTGGGAAGGGACAAATCACAGTAATGTGCCATAGCCAGGGCTGGCCTTTGTATGAACCTCACTGACAGTTGTCACCCCAAAAGCTGGACTGAAAGACTCTTAAGCTTGATATGATTTCTGGGTGCTGAAAGTGTGTCCCACTGGGCTGACTGGTCTGGTCCTCTCTTTCACAAAAATCACAGGATGGGTCAGGTTGGAAGGGACCACAGTATGGACCTGGTCCCACATCCCTGCTCAGGCAGGGCCATCCCAGAGCATGTGGCACAGGATTGTGTCCAGAGAGGTCTGGGATATCCCCAGTGGGGAGAGTCCATACCCTCTCTGGCCTCTGCTCAGTGCTCAGTCACTTTGCACAGCAAAGAAGTTCTTCCTCTTGTCCAGGTGGAACTTCTGGGCATCAGTTCCTGCCCTTCCCCTTGCCCCATTGCTGGGACCCCCGAGCAGAGCCTGGTCCTGGCTCTGCCCCTCCTGTAGGTACTGATGGACATGGGGAGGTCCCTCTCAGGGTCTGCTCTGGAGGATGAACAGCCCCAGCTCCCTCAGCCTTTCCTGCTCACAGAGATGCTTCAGCCTCCTCATCATCCATGTCACACTCCACTGGACTTCCTCCAGGAGCTCTCTGTGCATGGATGAGGTGAGGGAACACTGCTGGATGCCCTTTTTCATGTGCTAGTACATCCCTCTCTGACCCATATTGAAAGTCTCTGCTGCACACCGGCATGTTGTGAACTTCCCAGTGGATTTTGTGCACTTCTCCATGTGCAGGGATGCTGGGTGGGCACACAGGAGCTGCAGTGCTGTAAAGCTTTGCAGTGGGTGGAACTCATAACCAGAGTGTTGTTCTAAAGGTTTTTAGTAATGAAACTGTCGTGGACGAATTCTTCATCCACTCTAATTAGATGGTATTTCATTTATCATCAGACATCCTTGCTTTTCAAGAGTTTACTCCTTTTCAGTTCATGGCTGAAGACTTTAAAATTAAAGTTCACATCTCATTAGTTTATTGTCATTTTGAGATCCCATTCTCTGAAGCCCAGGGTTATTATTTTGCCTGAATCTCGCATTGTATAATAGGGAAGAGTCTGTGCCCTTCAGAGTGGCCTTAAATAGCAGTAGCACAAAAGAAAGCGATCAGATGCCATTAGCAGCCTTCTGCTGGATTAATGGCCAGCAAAATCTGGTGGAGATGCCTGGAGCTTTCTAGCATCACTGCTGTGACTTTGGACATAATTGCCCATGAGCAGCCACACAGCATCCAGCTCGGTTACACAACATCCAGCTCAGCCACAGCACGTCCCTCCCCACCAGCTCTCCCAGCTGAGGCAAAGAGAGGCCAGGCACCTCTCCCAAGGTGGCACAGGGAGGTAGCAGCTCTCCTGTGGTTAAAATCCTCCATCTCTACATGGCTCTCAGGCTTCCAGCCGTGGCCACTTGTGTGATACATCTCTGTCCTCCTGCCTGCTTGAACAGAGTGGTTTTGTTGGGAAACCAGCCCGAGCCTGCGCTGTGCAAAACCAGAGAGATGTGGTGCTGTGCTGTCCAAGGAATTCAGCAGGGCTTGCTTGAGAATGCCTCAAGTCACTTTCTCAGGCCATCATTTTGCAAACACTTTCAGCTGACAAGAACCAGCACAGCTGCCAGAAGGATCTGATCTTCACACCCCTTCATCTCCATCTCCCTGTGTAGCATCCCTTCCCTTGTCTTCTGTGTGTCTCTTTGTGTGCTGGGAAGCTGATCCATGTGAAGAACTAACCTTTTAAATTCTTTTTCTTCTGGGTTTGTTCTAAACTGGATTACCTCTGTGTTAATCATGGAAAACCCATGCCAGGACTAATGCTGTACAAGAGAAGGAGCAGTGTAATATCAAACACAGGTAGCTGAGAGCAGGATAGGTTTGATTTTTCCATTTGTGTTCCAGCTTAAGCCAGGCTGTGGTGCTTTCAATGCTGCAACTTCATGTTTTCTAAAGCCATTAAAACACTGTTCTGTCCTGGCAAACCACAAACTTTTCCATAAAATTAGGTACTCAGAAACAGCTAGGTGTGTTTGTGAAAGTAGTCTTTTTATTTTATTTTATTTCTTTAAAAGTAAGGCCTATTAAACCAGATGCTGCACACTCATTAAGCAACTGCACAGAGGTAGGAGAGTCAAAGAAAACCCACTCTGTACCCAAAATATATAAATATATAATATAAAATAATAACTTAGTCTCTTCCAAGTGAGGAGATGCAGTTCCACCCCAGGGTGTCTTTCAAGCAAGTGCACAGACCAGGCTGCAGATGCAGAAAATGTGAGGGGAGGAGAAGAGTCCTTTGACAACCTCCCCAAGCTGGGAGGCAAAGGTCAGAGAGGGGAAGGGAGCTGTTGTACTTTGGATGTTCAGCTTGTCAGAATTTGTTTAGTGAAAAAACAGAAATGTTTCCCAAAGCTCCTTTTCTGGTCTCTGGATACATCTGTTATTTTTTTCCAGAAAATGAGCTAGGGAGGAAAAGCTAGCTCCCTAACATCAGACATGGAGAAGGAGTGGTACCCATTTCTGGCTGTCACATCCTCTCTCTGAGGGAGGGGTTGTCACCCTCTAGCCCACCCTGAAAGAGATGAGAACAAAGAGATTCCCAGCAGCACGTTCAGGGGATGATGATGTTGTTGGAATGTCTGGAGAACAGGATCTGACCAGCTCCTGGGAATGCTTGACACACAGCTTTGTGCCTGTTATATGACATAGCTCACCTTTAACCTGAGTAGGATTTTCAGGGGGAAATACTTAGCAGTGATAGCCTGGTTGGAACTAATGCAAACCCCAATCACCTTCCCTCTTACTTGTCACTGAGCATCTGTAGAAGAGTGTAGCCCAAGCAAAATGAGTCAGGATAGGTGGGGATTGAGATTCCAACAGAGCCTTTCACAAGGTCTGAAACAGGAACGGGAGTAGGGAAAAGTCGACAGCATCACTTGGAGCCAAGCAGAAACTCATCTGCACTAAAAAAATGTCCCCTAAAGAACACAATCTCTCTTCTATGCTTGCTGCCAGTTGCACTTGATTAAATAGGTTTCTGTGGGGGTGTTTTCCTTCACTCCATCCCTAACAGCGTATTTTTCCACCAGTGATCTGAGTCTTACTGCAGATAATTTGTCGCCTGTGAGATCATGACTCTCCCAAAAACTTGCAATATTTTACCCTGAGAAAACTGAGGAAATTCATGTTGATAATCCATAAATACCTTTTCAAGACACCAGTCCCACAAAGGTATTTGTTCTTCTAAAAGCAATCATTGTGTGTTTTCCTCCTCACCAAAAAAAGGTGGGGTGGGAGTTTGGCTGGGTTTGATCCTGTGAAGCTGAATGAAGTTTTCCTGCTGGAGTCCATCAGATAATTTCAAGCCAGGGAGCATTTAGGTGCAATACACCTGTTTCCAGCAGCTCCACCACCTCCATAAAGACAGCTGCAGCAGAAAGCCCTATTCACTCTGGGGAAAACACATTTTATAATAGCTCCCCATCCCCCAGCCAGATGGGATTGAGCTGAGGCAGCTGCAGTCGAGGTCCCATGAGGAATACTACAAAAAGTGCAATTAAAATAATTAGTTAATGCCTTTTTATCCAGCATGGTAACAAATAGGGAAAAGAGCTTGAAATAGCTATTCTGTGTTTCAGTCCAGTGTGATATTGGATGCTTCCCAGGGTTGCTCTAAGTTTTCCCCAGGGCTTTAAAAGCTTGTGGGTGCTTGGCCAGTTGCTGGATTAAAGGATCTCTATTACTGGTGGTAGCAGGGGTGTGTTAAAGCCACTTGAGCAGTAGATTTTGCTGTGAGAACATTAAAAAAAAAAAAGAAAAAGTATGAATTGATAATAAAGTGATTTAAATTCTGCTTCCTCCCTTGGAAATCAAGATTGCCTCCCATTGATTTGAGCATGTACTGGCTTAGGTTCTGACTAAGCAGAATTTGCCTGATGATTCAACTTCATGGGGGATGCACAAACAGAAAATACTGGCCAAATACATCACTGGCACAACTCAGGGAAATCTGGCATTTTCCCAGTTGTTAGCTGCTTGTTGTTTGAGTGTTTCTCTGTTAGCTTTCAAATGGTGCAGCAAGTGAAGATTTCTGTTTTGCAGGCATTCAGATTCCTCTCCTGAAGTGTTCTGAGCAAATAAAGCAGTGCTCCAGGAGCTCTGTCCCCAGTAAGCTGTATTTGTTATTGCCATAGCAGGTGGTATTTATTCTGCAGGCAAGTGAAATGGCCAAAGGGTGAAGTATAACCTAAAAACCAGTGAAGAGTCTCTTAATAATCTTCAGATCCTCCAATTTCACTCTCAGATTTCATCCAGGGGCCAAATTATGCAAACATGAGCATTTTTTTTTTCATTTTACATTCCTGTCATCATTCCCTGTCATCCCTGTGGGGTAACCTGGAGGTCAGGGAACTTAGTGAAGAGCATGAAAATAAGGAAATGTTGAATAATAAGTGCTTCAGGTCATGCAAGCTGTCCCTCTCTCCCACCTTCCTGCCAGATGATTACAGAATAGCCAAGCAGAGGAAGGTCTCAGGGGCTCACACAGTGGTTCTGTGGCTCTTGTGCTCAGTCTGGGAAGCTCTCAATGCTCTTACCTTTTGTGTGGGTCATCAAAGGGGTTTTTGAAGCACAGTAAGCACTTTACCTTCAGGCAGGAAGTTTCAAAAGCTACATGCTATATAGCTGGGCGTTTTATTTTTAATAGTTTCAAATAATTTTGGGGTTTGTTGCTTTTAAAATTCTTTTGGTTCTAGGAGAAAAGGTATTTTAAAATATCTGATCTTCATATGTTTTCTGGAAATGTAAATC
The DNA here is from genome assembly GCA_013396655.1 of Campylorhamphus procurvoides. NCBI lineage: Eukaryota > Metazoa > Chordata > Aves > Passeriformes > Dendrocolaptidae > Campylorhamphus > Campylorhamphus procurvoides. The sequence continues at coordinate 302,171 of WBMV01002329.1, read as the reverse complement.
CCAGCCTCTATTCATCCCAGATCATTTTTTAATGTTAGTGGGGGGAAGGGAAAAAAATATCCCAGATTTGCCTTGTCTTCCTTCTGTCTGTGAGAAGAGGGTTAATAATAGAAGTGGGAAGAAGGGTTAGCAAAGGGGAATGCTAGTCATGTGGACAGAATGCCAGCAGCAAAGCTGGCACATGTTGTTCCATTCGCATGAAAGTATGTTTTATTCATTTGCTGATGATCATCTACAGTAGCTATGAGGGAGAAATAAGAGGGCCAGAGTAAAGCTGGAAATCCAGGTGAAATTCTTTAGCTTTGTTCCCCTTCAGTGGTAGGTGGCTGTAGGAAATGTGATTTTTCTGTGACAGCTTCAGTCAATTTAATATAGGCACTTCCACTGGATTAAATATTAAAGGGAAAACAATCATAACTCACTTCCTTACATTATTTACTTGACATTAACTTCAGCTTGTTTCCATTCTGTTTTCACATTTGGCCCACTTGCCATCCCAGCTGCAACTGAACTGGTCATGCCATTGTAGTCAGGAAAGACAAAGGCATTTTTCAGGTTGTGATTCACTTGACATATCTTTGGGATCCCTTGGGATTAAAAGGACTGTTTTTCTCCATGGAGTGTGTTGACTAAATCTCAGCTAACTGCATGGAGGGGTTTGGTAGGTGTAGGCACATGCACTGGTGGTGGGAGTCACTTATATCTGTTTTTAGTGCCATTAATATTACCAAGATTTCCTGATTCCCACGAGCTGTGTATGATTTTGTATTAACCAGAGGATCCTGGGGCACGTCAAGGAAGGAATTACTTGGGGAAGTGTATCCTGTGCCCAGATAGGTAGGTCATTTCTGCTCTTGGAGTCCTCAGACTGACAAAATCACAGGTTAAAAGGCAGAAGAGTGTTTTTTGCCTCATGCATTAACTAGAAAGTTGTCCTCCTTACTCCTGCAATACACCTGCAAGGGCACGAAATGCTATGATTGCTAGTTCAGAAATGAGGGAAGAGGTGCTCAGGAGGGTAAAGATACTCACCTGCCCTGCATGTGAGGTGTGAGGTGAGCTGAGTAAGTGGCAGATGACTCCACCTCACCGTGCAGAAATCACAGTTCAAGTGCTGAAAGCAGCCATGCTGTTTCAGAAGGGGGTTTTTCTGCCTTTCTGAGATGACTTGGAAATCTCCATACCGTGGTCCTGCTCTGCCTGCAGTCACGAAGGAAAAACACAGAGCTGAAACCAAACCTTCAGCTAATTAGCAGGTGATAGGGCTGTTGTCCCCCCTTGAATGAGGATAAGGATGCACTTGGCTTTTTGGACTACTGGGAGAAAGTTTAAGGTGTTATGTTAAAACAGGAGTGGATAGTTCTGCAAAAATAGCAAAATCATTAATGATTTTTTAATTGAAGCTTTCACATTTAATATTAGTAACCTGTTAAAACCAATGGGGAATGAAGCACCTGGAGCTGTAGTTTGAAATCAGCCTGGGTGGATATTGAACTGTAGCTTTTTTGCAGCTGTAGGTTTTCACTGTTTGATGGGAAGATAATACTTTTAACAGGAACACATAAAGTTCTGGAGCACAGGCATGCCATGATGGGAGAGTGGAGATTGCAAGGAAGAGCAGTGGGTGTGAGGTGCAGAGTTAATGGCTTTTCTGCATGTTTTAGGGAAGGATGATGCCCTGGTTCCAGGGAGAGGCTGGTGAATTCCAGAGCAGGGCTGGTCAGAGCCTGCAGGGGTTTGCCAGAGCACGGTGTGCATTCCTGTGGAGCTGGGGACCATCCAGACCAAGATCATGTGCCATGGCACAATGTTTGTTGTGAAAGCACTGGTTTTTGCAGTGCCAGCCAGTTCTGCTTCATCAACTGGAAGGGTCAAAGCTGAGGGAAAAGGTATGTCTTGGCTTTCCCCAGAGCAGATGGATGCTCTTTGTATAGTCCTGAACTACATCTTCCTTGGATTTTCAGGGCAAACCTGTAGTGGTATCCAAGGGGAGGGGATAGCACCTGAGTATGAGCTGTCAGAGGGAATTTGATGACTGTGCTGTGCTGAAGGGCCCTAAGCTTCCTATTGCTTTGTATTTGAAATGGTGAATTTTTCCAGCTGGGAAAAGTGCGTGAAAATGTTTACCTGGTGCAGTGTATTGTGAGGGATGGCCCCAGGCCTGAAGGAGGAAAGTCAAGAGAAACTGGGAGGGTAGAAATCTGTAAATTAAAAATGGGTAAGGGGCACCCTTCATACACTGTTTCCACCTTGCTTTTAATTTCTTTGTCTGTCAAACCTTAGAGCAAAATTTGACTCAGTTTATAATGACAATATGCAAGAGTGTAGGATATATCCTCCACAATCCCTTTGTCTTTGTAAGAGTGAAAGAAAAAAAGGACAATTTAGAGTGATTATAGCCCCTCTTATTAAGCAAACACTTTGCCTGTGATTCCTATGAAGGTGAACTCACAGCATTGTTCTTGTTTGCCAGCTGATTCCATAGACTGCAAGGACCCAGAACAGGACTAGTAATGATTTTTATTGTAACATCAGGGCTCTCCTCATCAATTAGCCAACTTTTGGACCTGTGACACCTTCAGTGTGAATCTGCCACCATATTTCATTTTGTGAAGTGCAGCACAGATTGCAAAGGAGGAATAAGAATATTGATTTGGGTGTTCCTGTATCATCCATGTCCCCAAAATGGGAACCACAACACCACCACAAAATGAAGATCTTAAAGTGCATTTAAAGTAAATTTAAAACAGATGATGAAAAAAGCAGCAACCTAATGTAGGAATATCTTCATTGGTAACTTTTTGCTGTTGAATGTCTCAACACACTGAATCACTGCACTGAAGAATACTTTGGAAGACTCTGAGCCCAAACAACCATGGTTTTACTGTGCTTGAGCCCCAGATTTATATTCCTTCTTCACCCAGGTCCAAAGCCTTGCTCTCTCACTGCCACTAGCTGTTTTCTTGCTGCTGTTTGCTCATGTAGATAGTATTTATTGTCATATGACAGAAACTAAAATTGCAGTTCAGAAAATGCTTTACCAAGAGTAATTTGTTCCCAGCAAGACCTTTTATCTACACGGTAACATGAAAGCACCAAAATGCCAGGAGAACATTATAAAAATAAACTGCCCTGGTGCTAAAATAAGCTTTAATTGATTGAGAATTGCACTGAGCCTGACAATCTGAACCATTTATTATTATTTTCCTTTCAAGCTTCAGCTACATGTGATTTAAAGTGACTGAATTATAGTTCCCACATACCTTCCTACCCACAGTGCGTGAAAGAAAACCCACGCACAGATTTCTTAGCTCCAGAGGAGCTGCTGGATACACCTGGAAGAAAATTAAAAAAAAGCTGATTGAAAGTGAAGCTTAAATAAAGGTGATGGTGATGGGAATGTTCTGAAAAAGAAAAAAACCAACCCCAAACCCTAATCTGGCTAAATGCCATGCTGTGCTTCCCTCTCAGAGGAGAGCTCTCCTGGGGATGTCTCTCCCTGTCAAAGGCATTTCCTTAATATCTCCATGTAGAGCACTGGATCCTGTAGGCCAGATGCTGTCACAACTGAAGGTTAATATTGGCTGTGGATAAAAAAATCACCCTGCCTTCCCCATTTTAGGTTCTTAAAGGAAAAACACAAGCAATTGACTGTACCCAGCTATTTAAATAAATAACTTGTTGTAGGATCTCCAGCAAAAAGTCAACCCGACCACCAAAGATTGTGGATAAATGTGAAACATTCTGTGTGATGGATAGGGGCCCATGCTAGAGAGAAATAGATGGAATACAGTTCTGGAAGTAGGTGGCATATAGCAAACGTCATTGGGGTCATCAGAGAATCCCAGAATGGTTTGGGTTGGAAGGGACCTTAAAGCTCATCTTGTCCCGCCCCCCTGCCATGGGCAGGGACACCTTCCACCAGCCCAGGTTTCTCCAAGCCCCATCCAACCTGCCCTTGGACACTCCAAGGGATCCAGGGGCAGCCACAGCTTCTCTGCCCAACCTGTGCCTGGAGGTCCCCATCCTCTTAGGGAAGAATTCCTTCCCAATATCCCATCCCTCCCTGCCCTCTGGCACTGGGAAGCCATTCTCTGTGTCCTGTCACTCCAGGTCCTTGTAAAAAGTTTCAATCATGGTATTTCTCCTTGGTATTTTGTTGTGGAAGGTGGAAGTGTGGTCAGACATTCATTAGTGATAACCAGTGATGCTTTCAAAGGTGTGCCAGCTGTGCCTGTGTTTGTTTGTGTGAGGAGGGAGGGCACACAGCACTACCTTCAGCCTGAGGAGGGTTTTTGAACTCATGCTGCTGTACTAGAGCTCATGGGTAGCTGCAATTTCCTCAAATGCTGATCTGTATTCAGTTCAGAACAACTCCCAGGCTCGACCCAATCTTCAGCTGAGTTTAAGGTCTCATTGTAAGTCCTCATTTGAATTGCAGTCCTGGACAACTCACTTGCAGCCAAAAGCCAAAGAAGGATTTTCATTTAACTGCCAAGATTTCAAGAGGAGGAAGATGCTTAAACAGCTATTTGTCTGTGGCCCTTCATCTCCATGCCCATGTCATCCCTGCCTGTGATAGTGCTGTGACATTCACATTTAGAGCCAGCAAACCTCAAGCTGTGGGTAGAGGTTAGGGGTGATCCAGGTCCCTGGATGAGTTTCTCCACCTGGGTGTCCATCTCTCCCAGGGTTGTTTGTCAGCAAAGGGGACTATGGTTGCCTTGGTTTTGCACCCTAGCATGTTTGCAAGCTGATCAAGTTCCATCCTATCAAACATGACTTCTAAATTGCTATTCCTGCTCTCTGCCAACGGGGCTAATAAATCCCTCTCTCACCTTCTTGCCTACTTAACTTATGAATGTTCATGGGCAAGAACTGACTCTGCTAATGCACAGCCACCGTGTCCAGATGTTCCAGGAGTGGCCTTTACTTTTTACCCTAGTATAGATAATCATGACCCAAGGATTCATGGCAGATCCAAAGGAAGGAAGGAATTTGGAAGGGTTGCCAGTTTTATCCACAGCCATCTCTGTAGCCACATGCAGGTCAGACCAGACACTGTGCAGGGCTTTAAAGCTGAACCCACATTGTCAAAGGACGGGCAGAAAGATGTCACGTTGCTGCAGGGATGGAGGTTTGTCTTTAGGGCTGGTTGTCCAGATTCCAGGGAGCATTTTCACAGTGCCAGAAGAGCAAAATAATACATATTTCATGAAGAATGGGGATTTTTGAAGATCACAGAAGCCAGATAATTTTTTGTATGTTTGTTTAAATCAATATTTTTTGTTGTGGACTGAGCTAAGCGTGGACTGGGCATGGATTATTTGAAATATCATGGTGTGTCTGAATACATATTGACTTTGGCTAGAGGAGTAACTCAGGTGAACAGGTATAATACCCAAGACAGCACTGGTTGCTACAGTGTGTAGTTAGGAATGTAATCATTGCTGTGGGAGTACATCATAAGGAACAGTTCAAAAACTCAGTCTGAGCTGCTTGAAAGGTCATGTGAACTAAGCTGATGGTTAATTCAAGAGGAATATACTTAATCCTTTGAATATAAAATCAATGCAGTACTGAGATAAAAAGGCAAAGGTAACTTCTCCGAAATAATTTTCTGCAATAGGTCTCTTCTACATCTTGATTATAATCTTAGTGTAAAATTTTTGAAGTATTTAATTAGCTGATTACTCAGAGGAATAGTTTCTTTTTCATATTTACCCCCATTCTGATGAGTTGCTACTCACTGAAAAAGCAAAAGGTATTCCAAAATCTGATATATTGTCTCTGCAAATTAATCTGACTTTATATACCATATTAAAGTTTTTTTTCTTTACCTCTCAGATTAACATTTTTATTTTTTCCTGTAAAAATGCATTGTTAAGATTCTGAAATAATTATTAATTGTGGCTTCCAGCATTAGATAATGTGTGATCCTTATTCTGGTCATGGAAAAAATTTGTTCATTGTGGTGTTAATGCTGGAGTGCCACCAGTTCCAGCACCTTCCAGGCTTTCACTGGAAGGTTTTAAACAGGGGTTTGATGAAGTAGGTGGGAGTTATGACTTGCTTGGGACAGAGACAGGATTGTGTTCCTGCTCTGAGAGATGCTGTTGGCCATGGAAAGCCCTTGACCCCTCTGTGGTTCTAAAAACATCTCAGTCCTCTTGATTTAGTGCTAAATCCAAGGCTCCTGTGCAGTGCTCCAAAACCAAACTGATGCTTTTAACAGATGATTCATGTGAATGAAATTTGGTCCTGTTCCTTTTTCCCTGCAGAGAGCCTGAGCTTCCACTGTACTCAGTTATTTGCAGGGTTATTGTGAGCCAGAAAAGGATCATAACAATCACACAAAGCTTCCTGTATTTTCTGGGAGTCTGGAAACACCACTGGGAAAGCAAAGCTGTCCCTAGCATTGAGCCCAGCTTAGTTTTGCATTTTGCTGTACCTTTTAGCAAAGGAGTATTATTAGTAAAAGTACAACGCTACAGCCATGGCAGCCTCTGCATCAGAGCTTCCTACCAGGGAGAGGAATACCTCATTCCTTTGGGGAAGACTTCACTGCTTTTCCAAGAGATGGTGTCAGCAGTGTGAAAAAGGGATATTTTATGCACTGGGACGTTTTCCCCGCTATGTGACCCATAATTGGAAGGAAACTGGCCATGATGCAATAGATGATGTAATGTATATTCTGACCATATGTTATCTTCAGGGCACTTCCTCTAATTCAGGCATCTCCACAGGTAGGAGCCTGCTGCCAGATTAGCCATTGTCAACTCCTCATGGTTTAGCCCAGCTCTGAAGAAAATAAATATTTACATCTTCGTTGAATCCTTTCAGCTGCCTTCAATATCTCAGTTTAAGACATATGGATTTGTGGCAGTGATGGGGGACTAGACATTGTGTTAAGCACTAGATTATGCTAATAAATTCATGTTTCATATCTGCAAAAGAATTAATATTGATAAGCATATGTTTATGAGTTTCATATTCATCAGAACCTTCCAGTCATGTACCTATGTGTCAGATCTTTGCAAAGTCAGGGATCTAGCAGTTTACACAAGCATTGTAGAAACTGTAAATAGACATGTTTTAATTTAGGGGGGAAAATGAGATGTAAAAATTGTTCTACTCCAACCATTTACAGCCCATAGTATTCTGCTATACTGGGTGTGAAGTTCTTTAGTCTGCATAACACTGATGAAGAGGAGAGTGGCTGAGGAGGCAGGGAGGGAAAAAATCCTGATGGGGAACGTGAAGCATGTTTTGTTTTACTTTGAACCTGTACAATACTGTGAGTTTAACATGTCCAGTTATGCATTCCGTAATTTAAATTACCAAGAGGCAGATCCTGCTATCCCAGATACCAAGTGCCTTTGCTTTCAGCTGAAATTAGAATGCATGATCAGTCAAACACTAATTCAAATGACAGGTTCAGTGAAAGGTACTTAAAAAATTTCCCAATCAAACCTGCCTATCAGAAATTAATTTTCGTGGTTCATTAGTATTAAAAAATGAACTGCAGCTTAGTTGTGAGAGCTGTGTGTTGTCCTTTGAGCAGAGATGGAGAGAGAGGGAGAGAGAGATGTGCTTATTCCCTTCACAAGAGGAATAAAGTCTGACTCCTACAAGGTTTTGTCCATTTGCCTGTTCATTTTTCCTTGTGTAGAGCTTCAATAACATGGCCTTGGTTTCTGTATCCTTAAGATTTAATATTAACTTCTTAAAAAAAAATTCTGATCTGCTTCATTGATGCTTAAGAGCAAATGATGAACTCTCATAGGAGATACCCCTGTAAGGAGCATATTTGTGTTAAAGGACTCAGAGTCTCCCTGCTCAGGCTGGAGGAGTTTCTTGTGACAGATTATCTCTGATGATATTTAGCAAGCAGCTCACATGCAACAAATAAAGGCCAGACATGTGTAAGACTGACTGCTTCTGGCTGCTTCATATTCAGACAGGCTATGAGCAGTTCCATTTTGCCACATTTGCTTTTGCCTCTGAAGTCTGTGCTCCAATAACAATACAGGAAAAGCCTTTCTAACCTTGTGTCTGTCATTCTGGAAGTGTTAAAAAGTCATGTAGATTGAGGATGTGGGTTGCTGGTGGACCTGACAGTGCTGGGGGAATGGTTGGTCTTGGTGATCTTGGAGGTATTTTCTAACCCTTCCCAGACTCTGGAGGGGGTCTTTTTGTTGCCTGTTGCTTTTTTAAGTGCAGGGTGTAGAATCATTAAAAAAATCCCCAAAATTTGTTCTCTTTAGAGGCCTGATGCTTTCAAGGAGTCCTGTGGCTGACAAGTCAAACTCTCAGAGGGCCCTGGGAATGATGCTGACATTGCTTAGTCAGCCCTTCTGCATGAACTATACGACTATTTCCCTTGCAATAAATATTGCAGGCAACCTTGATCACCCTTGGAAAATTCATCAATAGACATCCTATTCCTTTGTGCTTGCATGGAGCTGCTTTGCCTCCAGTTCTGCAGTGCTGTTGTTGTGCTGGGCTGAAGGCAGCAAACAGATTTCTTTTCCATGTGACATTAGGAACGATGTCTGTGCAAGATCTGGCAGAGGAAACCCTTCCCACTTACAATAGTTATCTTTGTGCTTTGCTTTTGCTTTAGGCCTGCAGCTCTCCTGCTCACAGGTCTTTTTGGGTGCTGTGTCTTCTGTCCAGCTGTGATGTAGCAGAGAAAGATGAGAGGACGTGAAAAATCAAAGATTGACAGAGTACATGGGCTGTTTACTGCAGCCCAGGCTGACAGTCCAGGAGAAAGAGTATCTGCTGGGCTCAGGAATTTGGTGCACTACAGCAGAGATGTCATGGAAAAAAATCCCTTTGGATGGAGGGGAATAAAGGAGGAAAGGCTGAGGGTGTTTTCACCAAAACCTGGGTGATATAAGAGTCTGCAAAACCAGCATCACACCCATAGAAGGCCATAAGAAGACAAATTTTACTCTCTGATACTTACTCTGTTAATGTGAAATAACTCCTGGAGCAACTCAGGCAAATTTCTGAGAGGACTTGAAAGCTATCAGTAAAAATTCAACAATTCAAAGCATTAAGTACCTTTTCCTTCACATCTAACCTTACTGGCCTTGTCTCTCAGCTTCTCCATGCAAAGCTGCCTGTGTAGTATCTTGTGGAATCTCAGCATGGGATTTCTCATGGCTGTACAGCTTTTGCTATTTCTTAGAAGTGTATATGGTTAGATCCATCGAACTGGTGCAGTTCCCATATGGAAACAGTCTCATATTATATGGGCTTACATGAATTGATCATTAAAAGAAACATATTTGGCCCTAGAGATGAGGACTTTGACAGCAGGTAATCAAGCTGGTTTTGCTGTTTAATTTGCAGTCTCTTGGTATGTGTGTTATTCCCAGTACAGTATAAATGAGTGCATCCAACTCAGTTACTATTTTTCTAACCTAAATACTGGTTTTCTTTCTTTGGTTCTGCAAGACCCTGAACCATGAAATGGTAAGAGTATGTTTCCAAGGAAGTATCAGTGTGTCCTTGCCTCTGCTTCTACTTTTCTCTGTGCATCCATCACTGGCCACTGCCAGGGAAAAGGCTCTGGGCTGGATAACCTCTGACCTGCCCTGGGATCATCACTGTTTTTATATGCACAGGTGATAATTGAGGCACTTATCAGGGTTCAGAAATAGAGGTGTGAGAGCTGTGAGAGGGACTGAGGATGGGCATCTCAGGGGCTGGATCCCTACAACTTCTCTGCAAGTCAGGATTAGGGTTAAGGTTAGTCAGGGTTAGTCTGCAGGACTGGTGTCCTGCCTGTAGGACTTGAGCGTGACCAGGTTCCCACCTTAAACACTGGCTTTATTTTTGTTCCTTAAGGCTAGGTAAGGCAAAGCCTGCTTTAACCACTGATTGTCTTGCCTAGATTGCTGTAGGTCATCCTGGTTTCATGATCTGGGCTGAAAGGGTTGCACGAAGTTACCTTTGGCCCTTCTTCCCATGCAGCACCAGTTACAGCTGAAACAAAGTCCATGAACAATCCCTGTTTGCTGCTTCACACAGCTGGGCTGCTGGCACACTACAGCATTTTGCATACGCTGATTTAACTGTTGGAAAATTTATTCATACACAAACAAAATCTTCCTATTCTCTTAGACAAAGGATTTCCCCCCCACACACCACGTTGTCAAAATCATTTTCGCATCTGTTATCGGGGCAAAACAACCTCCTAGTCTGAAAGTTTCATTCATGGATAAAGCTTTCTCTGGGACTTGTTTTAAGAAGCCAAGGGTCAGGGGCAGATTTTGCTCCTGGTGAAATGAGCTACAAAACTCCCATTGATTTCCCCGTGAGCTGAATCAAGCCTCTCCTGACAATGGGGAGATTTTTAGAGGAGTTATGATGGCTGTGGACAAGGTCTTGTTGCTTCGCCCTCTCAAAGGAGAACTGTTTCTGGTGGAGGAACAATCAGAATATTTGTCTCTTTAAATGAATGGTTCTTAGAGCCTGCACTGAGAGGCAGGCTCCCTCTCTGCGGCTGTGAGGCTACTCAGAGCCTCCAATAAATCAGCATGCAGGAGCTGAGAGCTCTGTCCTTGAAGAGATGCACAGTGACCTTGCTTGTGCTTACTCTGGAGGAATAACCAGGGGAAACAGAGGAGCCCAAATAGTGAGTGGTGTATGACTGAAGGCTCTGCATTCTGCATGCAAATGCTACGGCAGGGACAGCACGCTGCTGCACAGAATGCAGCTTTCCTGATAGCCTGACCAGATTGCTGCTGCTGCTGTTGCCTCTTTTTATTTATTTTTTTATCCCTTCTCTTTTTCTCTTTCTCTTTTGCAGGGGACTGAATGAAATCCTGATGATTGTTACATGCCTGTTCAATAATAGCACGCCCCAGTCACGTCTCCTTGCGAGCACATTTCGTTGGAACCACTGAGCAGCAGCAGAGAAGAGCTGACGACTATGTGTTTCCAACGCAGGTTGCCGGAGCCCCGTGCTTGCCATTGGCTGCAGTTTTCTGGTTTATTTGCAGCTTCCCCCATCTGGAATATGAAAATGGGATTGAAGTAGATAATTGCTAGCAGCGGGTTTTCAAGAGAGGCTTAGAGGGAACAGAATGCCTCTCTCACAGCATAAGCTGCCTGCGCTGGAAGAGCTCTGAGAGATGATTTTAGATGTTACCCACGTCTGAATCTCCTGGAAACTTTACCATGGAAGCAAGCCATTACGCACAGTCCTGGAGCTAACATCCAAAAGGGGCAAGGAAGGGGCAGCAGGGCCAAACAATGGGATACCTTGTCCTTGGATTGCTCACAGAAAAGCCAGCAAGCTCTCCCCTCCGCTTCCCAGCAAGAAGGGCATGAAGGCGGTGATGAACTGAATTCTACCCAGTGGAGCTTCAGTGGCTTTTAGGAAGGATGGGGTACACTGACCCTTCGTCAAGCCGGGATTTGCTGGGAAACAGAACTTTGTTCTTCATATTCATCTGCGCCTTTGCTGTGGTCACCTTGCTGCAGCAGATCCTCTATGGGAGGAACTATCTCAAAAGGTAAGGGGGGATAGGAAAAGTTGCCTGCTCGGACTGATGGGCGATAGAGCTCCAGCCAAACCATTACAACAGTTCAAATCACTTCTCAGTGCTTTGCTGACAATATTAACATCTCATCTGTGAAGGTGCATCTGGCATCTGTGCTATCTGTTAGATTATGAACACAGGAGAATGTTAGGCAGAATATAACGTTTTTTAAGTTTTTAAGTTTTTTAGACTGTGTTTTAATCCTCAGCTGCCACAAAAACATAGGTTGTGTTTAACTTAAACTGACTTGTACCACCTGAGTATTTGCCCCTGATCAGACCCTGCCATACAGGCTTCCCACTCTGTGTAAGTTAAAGCTGAAATACCTCAGGAGGCTGAGTTAAGGTCGTATGCTAATTGCTTAGACTTTAATGTCTTTAGAAACAAACATGCAGATGCAATTCCTAAAATCAAAGTGGCAATATTACTGTTGCAAGTAACTGAGAGAGCACTTTATTTTCTCACTGCTCTATTCCTATGAATTGCTGCTGAGTCTGCTTTGCTGTAGAGCACATCAGTCTTTGATGTGAAAATGGTACTGCTCTTTTCACAGCAAACACCAGTGGGGATCTCTAAGTGTTTAACCTTGACCCATGCAGAGTTTATTTTACTTAAATCTAGTTTGAGGACTTACAGCTTGTATGATTTTATGAAGAGGAATGTGTCTGTTTCATGTTTTGAGGTAAATGTGTTTCACTAGTATAGGCAGCTGCTGTGGAATTTTTTTACTGGAACTAAGCTGCATTCTGCCAGAAGAGATCAATGGCTTGGTTCTTGCCTTGTTTGCAACCCATGTAGCTGTTTGTCTTGTGCCAAGAGCAAGCAAAATGCTGGCGAATCAGCAAACGTTTCTCTCTGGGAGGGAAAAACAAGCATGATATTAATATGTATAGACAGGAGTGTTGTTTATCCACAGAGCAATTTGTGTGCCTTGCAAAGCCCCCTGGGCTGGAAGGCTCTGTCTGCTTTTTGGGCACCTCAGTTCCAGAAACATGTGACTTTCTCAGCTGGAAGGAGCAAGAATGAGCAGAGGTGTTGAAAACACGTTTGTTTGGCTTGGGGGAAAAGGAGGGAAGATATGATAACTGCCTTGAAATACCCAAACTATTTCTGAGAAGAGGAAGGTAATAAACTCACCTGTGTAAAGACTTTCAACATGATAAGAAGTCACGGATTTAGGTTGTAGCAGGAAGGATTTGGATTTAACCAGATGGGAAACTTTTAAAGAAAAGGTTATCCAAAAAGGTATGAAATCTCCATATCTGGGGGCTTTAGGAACCTGGTAGGTAAACAGGGGTAGTACCCATCTGTCTTGATGTTGAGGGTGTGACTTTATGGCCAGTTGAGGTCCCATCTTCCCTTATTTTCCTTGTTTTTCCCGTTTGTCCTGGAGGCCTGGCAGCCCTACCAATCCTTGCTTTTCTAAGTCAAAATGACTGCAACAGGATCACAGCGATGAGAAATAAATCCCAAGTATAAACTGAAATGAAAAATGGCAGAGTAAAGATAAAATCATGAGAAGATGCAACCAAAACTCTTCCAGTGAGTGATCTCTCTGGCCTGTCTCTGTCCTGCTTCATGCCCTGGGACCCTCTCTTGTCATCATCAGGAAATTAAAAAAGGCTGACATCCAATTCTCAAGATTGCAAGGAGAAAATTTGATTCTGAGCCCTCTGCCATCAAGGGGGCTCAAGCAGAGACACATGCATACATTTTGTCACTTGGACTGGAAAACACTGTTTATTTACTTATTTATTTTTATTTTAACTTGTAATTTTTTTTGCTTGCTTGGTTTTTGTTTTTCTTATCACATGAAAGAGTCTCAAAGAGGGCTCCCCCTTCGTTCAGTGCAGGGGAAAAGCCCTTCAGCTCCTTTCTGCTGGGAAATGGCAGTTCCCATCTTTCATGGAAAATCAGAATGCAGGACGTGGCAGTCTCAGCCTGTCAGTTATTGATGACAGAAAGGTGATTTATGTACCAGCCTATATTTTTGTTACTGTAATATTACCATGAAGTTACTTTTATTCCAGTTTTACCTCTCTCAGTCTTTAATGCCCTGAAGTACCATCCAGTGAGCATTCCCAGGCAGTCTGATTCCAGCCTGTTCGTGCAGGGGTAGCTGTAACCTTTTATTACCCTTTTATTTCACAAACCTCCGGTGTTAAGTCCCATCCTAGAAGCTGACACTGGCTGTGAGTTCCTTGGACATGTTATACCTGGCACCTCGGGGGCCACGGTGGAGCTGGTGGTTTTGGAGAGGATCCCATCAGAGGGGAAGTGGGATATTTATATCTCTGGTGTCACTTGCCAAGCTGGAGCTTGGGGGACGCTGCCTAAACCTACAGCCATTTACTCTCTGGGATTCCACATGCTGCTTGTTTGGTGATAGCCTTTACTTTCACCCCAACACCTGCAGAAATAACAGGCCCCTTGGCCTCTTCCCAAGGTAGTGGGAAGAAATTCCCTGGTGTATTTAGAGAAACCTGAAAATTGCCCTGAACTACTATTCCAGTAAATGTACAGTGCTTTTAAGTCTAAATATAACAACGGGGCAGCTCTTTTCTCTGCAAGAAGATGTTGGAAATGGGTAAAGGCCAGCAAGGCAAGGGGAATCTGACCTAAAACAAGCAGCTTGGGCACAATGCAGGGGACTTGAGACTGGTCCCAGTAAGCAGAGTGGAGAAAGGCACCCTTTTCTGGGATAAAGATGAGAAAGTCAGCTGTATGGCCATAAGCTGTGCCATGCCAGCTGTCTTTACAAGCAGGGAATGGGCTGGTTTGATTGCCATAAAATCCCACCTGAGGCTGTCCACAGAGGGTTCCATGGAGGCTCGTGGTTCTGCCTTTGCCCAAAGCCATATTCCCAAAGCATCTGTGGGGGTGGCAGGACTGCGGACAGGAGAGGATGCTCCAGGAAATAAACTCTGCTCAGTGAAATTTGATAAGGGGCCGAGCCTCTGGTCAAGTCCTCTCTTTCCCCTTATGAGATATTAATGAGATCCTGGCATTGTTGGGAGAAAGGGGGAATGCAGACATTGAATTTCTAAACATTCACACATTTTTCACCCACCGTGTGATGTTCTCTGCTCCTTCCTTTGCTGTTTTATACCGGGTCATTGAATCCCACCCCCATTTTTTTTACCCTTTTCCAGTTTTACCCCAGGTTGGATGGATGTGGGTGCCCTCACCAAGGCCAATGTCTCACCCCTATAAGTAGTAGCTGAAGTCCTAACAAGGGAGTTAAACTGCAAGCTGGAGAATGACATCGGCGAGTTCTGGTCCCTGTAGCTTCTGATCCCAAGTAAAAAGGATGATGAAATGAGATATAATTAAGGGACTTTAATACAGATCTCTGGGGTAATTATTTTTATTTTAGGATTAATGTGATGATTAAAAATCCGCTGCATTGATCTGCTAAAGTAGGTTAAATGCTGTGGACTTCTGCTTAAATCCAGAGCTGCCACTTGCTTTTGTATTGACTCCTCTTTCCAGTGCTTGCCTTTCAGCTGAATTTTATTTTGAATCAGATGCTCAGCTGAGGGCTGGCCTTTTTTTGTCAGCTCTTGTTTGCCCAGCTGGGAATAATCTTGGATTACATCAGGAAACTGCCCCTGCAGTAAAAAAAATGTTGAAATCTGTCTTCATCTCCCAACCTGTAGCATGGGAGACATCAATAGGACAGTCCTTCCCTTTGGCAAGGGAAAAATATCTGAGCAGTACTTTGCTATATACCAATACACTGTTGGCAGAGAATTCACTAAATTCTGGGTGTTTTAACAGCCCAGCTTCTCTAAAGGGTGAGTGCTAGCTGAAGAAGGGAAATCTGCACCTTTAAAACTACTTATTTTTTTCAGCCAAGTGAGGAGAACCGATTTTCAAAACTATTAAAGACTCTAAACAAAGATTACCCCGGGGCCTGCCAGAGGGGATACATACAATATCTCAAAGAACCACACAGCAAGAGGCAACAAACCTTCCCATGCAAGCAGCCTGCATTATTTGAAAGCTTTACATCTTTTAAATGAGAATAAAACATCACTCCTATGTATGTGTATGCCCTAATTAATATCAGTCTTATGACTTGAGGTAATACCACTATTTTTATACATCTGAAGCAGCTTTTATTCAACAGTTGCAAATCAATTCCTAGACATCCTTACCACTTTCCTTACCACATAAGAAAGATAGTTCATGATTGCTTTTTTGCACTGCATGTGCAAATGAAAAACAAACCCACAGGAAATAAACCTTGGGAGATCATTTATGCTGTACCACAAGATCATATTGTGCTTACACCAGAACAGCAGGATTCACAGTGGGGGCATGGAGGCTGCATGTGCCCTGAGTTGTATTTTGTTCTAAACTGGGTTCTTGAGCAACTACAGCTCAGGTCAACTGAGAGCTCCTGCCCCATTCCTGTGGCGTGCTCTCCTGGACTGCCCATAAACCCCCATGGAGGTGTTAACCATAACCTGTGACCGTCTATCCCAGCATAAAAGGTCTCTTTCCATTGAAATATTTTCTCCAAGAGACGTAAGCTGAAGGTCAGTTAGTGAGTCATCTTTCTGGTCTTTATATGAGTCTGTGCCTCCAGTTCTAACCAGAGGGAAATACTATCCCAGAAAAATGACAAGTATCCAGTGAGTCACCTTGATGAATCCTTGACAAAGCTGCAGAGCAGATCTTAGTTTTGGGTGGTTTTCTTTGGAAAAGAACGCTGGAAATCTCGGAAGAAAGCAAAGTCTTGAAATTATATACAGTACAAAAAAATATGTATATTTATAGTATATGGCCATCATCTTAAACTGATTGTATCTATTCTGGCATAGGCAGAGAAGCTGAGAATCCAGCCGTGCTGTTCTTGCTCCAAGGTATTCCCAAGGGCATTTCAAGGGGATGAGGACTGGGGTGCAGACATCCCCTTTGTGCCTAACTAACCTGGCAAAGACAGGGAGCTGAATCAGGTCCCCAAGAGGTCGGTGGAGCTCTGGAGCCTGTGCTGGGATGGGGGAGAGATGGCAGTGGGGTGGAAGGGTCAGAACCAGCAGGGAGCTGATAGATTAACTCAGCTGCCTGCAGAGTCATAGAATCACAGGATCACAGAATGGTTTGGGTTGGAAGGCACCTAAAAGACCGTCTTATTCCAGCCCCTGCCATGGGCAGGGCCACCTTCCACTAGGCCAGGTTTTTCAGACCCCCAATCCAACTTGGCTTTAAATACTTCCAAGAGTGTGGTGTCCACAGCTTCTCTGGGCAACCTGTTCCAGTGCCTCACCACCCTCACAGTAGAGTTTTCCTCTAATGTCTAATCTAACCCTGCCCTCTATCCATGTGAAACCATTCCCCCTTGTCCTGACACTCCATGCTCTTGTGAAAATGTCTCTCCCTCTTTTTTGTCACTTTCTTCAGGTACTGGAAGGCCACAATTAGGTCACCCCCAAACCCTCTCTTCTCCAGGCTGAACAATCCCAGTTCTCTCAGCCTTTCCTCATAGCAGAGATTCTCTGTCCCTCTCATCAGCTTGGTGGCCTTGTCTGGACTCTCCAACAGGTCCATGTCCTCCCTGCGTTAGGGACCCAGACCTGCATACAGTCATCACCCACTGGTCATCCCATTCCTTTCTCATGGATGCTCTTGGTTTCTTTAGGCAATGCCCCTGAAACCAAACTCTTTCCTCCTGCTACTTAGAAGGGGGGTTTTTTTGACCCATAATTTTAATTTGCTTTTAAAGGGAAGCATCAAGTGATATTTTAGTACCAGAGTATGAAGATACGTTATTTCCTCCCTTGTGCTCCATGGCAGTTCTCCCTATGACCCTGACAAAGCAAACAGGCAGGATTTGTGTCCCTGCTCCCTCTAGATGTGCTATATTTCTAAAATTGGTATGTTTCACCTCTGCTTTTAAGACGGCAAAATCACTTTGCATGACATAATAAAGGCTGAGTTTTGCCAATACCCAGCATTCAACACCCTTTCATCCAAGGTGGTTTAACCCCTGTGACATTTCTGTTAAAAACATCTGTGTTATAACCTGCCATTGACTTGTTTAATGTAATTTTGGAAAGGTTTAACTTCTTGGCCTCTGTGTGTGTGAGCTGGTACAGAGTTCAGTCTTGCCTTCATTTGTAGAAAACCAAACCCCCAGTGTTGATATTTCACCCGTGACCCCCAGAGCCTCAGCTGTGAAGGATCACATCCTTGATCACTGACCTCCAGTGTTGCTGACCTGGTAATTTGGTCTTTTAATTTTGACCTGATCGGAGTTTCCTGGTCGTTCTTACACTTTCTGGATTTGGTTCAGACATAATCATTATGTAAAGCTTTGTATTTTCTTACTTTAACCATGTCTTGAATGCTTTTTCATTTCATTTCTCAATTTTTAATTCAAGTGCATTCATTGCTCAGCAGTCCATGCCTCCCTCAGGCAAATTGTGGACTTGACCTCTCATTTCTTTGAGGCATCTTTGCCCTCTGTTTCTTGCATATATTTTGATTTTTCATCAGCCCTGCAGATAGTCTCTGTCCTTCCATGTCCTTTTTATTTACTTAGTTTTATGCTTTAGTTCTCCTGTGGAAAACCTTAGGAGCAGTCTCTGACACTGGAATGGTATTTTCCATCAGAAGGAATAAGGCAAAACTAGGCTTTTCACAGTCAGAGCTGAACATCTTAGATCATCAATAGTTTTGAGGGTTTGCTAAGTGGTAGGAGGAGGTTGTGCCATCCACTTCAGTGCATGGAGAGAGGGAGTATTGCCTACTCCCGTGCCTGGTACTGGGCACACAGTCATTGACTCTAAATGGCATTTTGCTCATTGTTTTCAGCATGAATCCTCAGGGCAGGATAGGGACACTTGACCTGATGCTAAGTATGTTAGTACTGGAAACTCGAGATGCAAAGCAATTAGTTTAGGCAGATCTCTAGTGCTATGGTGAGATTGCTTGTGGTGCTCAGGCTGCATCAGGCATCTTTGCAGGGAGCTACCATCTCAAATGTCAGATTTTGCTGGTATCTTAAAACATTTGGGGTTTCCTGTGAGTCTGTGTGCTTGGGGCTTGATTGTTTTTTTCAGTCTGCCTCATTATCAATTAATTCTATTGTGGGTTTTTTTTGTGGCCCCTAAGTATTACAAATGATAATATTTTAATTATGAACAATTACTACAAATAGAATTGATAAAGATTATGTATTGCTCCTAAGATGTTTATCTTCCAGCCACAGATGAGAAAAGATAAGATTGCATTGGTTTGAAAGGTATCTGATGTTTTTGATGTCCTACTCAACATTTTATCCCCTTTAAGCCCACTAGTTGAATGTGGTGTTACATCTGTTTTATCCTTCTTGGGAAGTGATTTTGGACCAAGTTTTTCAGATGTTCCATGTGAATATCTGATTCAAGACTTAACCCAAATGTGAAATGTGTTACATGAAACAAAACCTTTTTCTGTCTAATAATGGTTATAACCAGAAGCTTCCCACCTATGTTTCCAATTTTTCTTTTTGCACTAGTCAAAATATACTCCTCCACCATTTTAATACTATTATTTCTGTCTAGCACATAGAACCAAACTTGTCCCTGGTATAATAATGTAGGACCAAATGTGTGGTGTAATCAGATGTACTCATTTCCCACATCCTCCACCCCTATTTGGTTTTTCATGGGACCCATATTATTTCATTTATTCCTTTTGCTGTGAATATTCCATTCCTGTACTTCCACGTGTTTTCATACATTTTCAAAACCTCTTAATAATCTTGTCCCAATAAGATGGCAAGTGATCAGCTCAGTAATTACCCACTGTCAGTCAGCTTGCAAAGCTGTAGGTCACTGAGACAAAGATTGATCACTTTTGATGCAGCAACTAGAAGGACGTGTGAATTCAGATTAAAACTTGCATTTTGTTAAATTTACCGGAGAAATAACTATTTTCCTAAAGTGGACTGCTCAGATTCAATGCTGCTTCCACTGGATAAAAATGTGAGTTTTCATATGGACTCACATAAAAAGGACAGCATCCTGCTCAGGTGCATGATTTGACCCCAGGAAAGTTTTATTTATTTGTGCCCTGCCTGGTAGGGTTATGCCTGTGGATCCCCAACTGGAAGAAGCCAATGGACACGTAGTATTTTTCTGGCATTATATAGCACAGGTGAATTGGACCTGGACTGTCACAGGTAGATTTGTGTTTCTTTCTTTCATTCGTGCTGCATCTTTCTGGATTGCTGTGTCTTGAATATTTGTTTCTAAATGGATTGGGGTGTTTATCACGATATTAAACTGTTCAAGTAAGGATTTGCCTTGTTCTTGTCATCTGATTTCATTGTCTTCAGGGACTGAGTCTGGCTCTTTTGTCAAGAAAGAGATTTTGGACATTATTAATCTGGCTGGACTCTGCTGGGCTGGGCTTGGTCTCAGTGTCTCACTGTTACCTAGTGGTAACTTTACTCCTTTTGAGCACCTCTGAGGTCTTTTCAAGTGCAGTGTAAATAAACTTGCTGTTTCTGGCCTGTGCAAAATAAAAAGGGATCCTTGTTATTTCTCCATATCTCCTCTCGGTGTTATCTCTGCTGGCTGCTATGCTTGTCTTCACTTGTGCAGCAGTCTGGAGAGTCCTGATGTTCCCCATATCCAACCTCCTCTTGCTCTCTGATCCATTTTAGTGAGTGTTTTCAATCACTCTCATCTGCAGGTCACTCATGCATACCACTGTTTTCGTTTTATTTTCCATACACCCTGTGGACACAGTGAGTCATAGTTTCCTTATTTTGCAGAAAGAAGGAATTGGATCTCTGGCAAGATTAACCATCTGACTTTCCACCACCTCTGTGACATCCCTGTTAATAGGCTGGGGGCATCACTTTCCATTTTCAAAGAGAGTAGCATGATCATTTAACACCAAAGTCTTCAGCTCCTTGCCTTCAAGGGCACAAGAATTATGAAACGGGGAAACTGAGGTACAGTAAGAGTGATTTTCCAGTGATTTTTGGAAGCCTAGACATGGCCTGGATTGTCTGGTTGTCAGAGCGGGGACTGGATATGTGTTTGAATAAGAGAAGTGCAGGACCACAACCAGACCTGTAGAAATAGGATTATTAAATTACTAATGATGCATATGAAATCAACGTATATACTATTAGCTTATAACTTCCACAGGAGGTGGAGTCACAAAACCTGGATTTGCTGTCACCTCCTAATGGTCTCTTAGCTAGGGAGAATGCAAGAGCAGGAAAAGTGAAGGCAAATCATAATTGGAGCTCAGAAAGAAAACAAAGTGTTTTGCCTTGCTCTTGGGGATATTCATATCTTCCTTCCCTCCTTCTAAAAAGGAAGCTATAAACTCCTCTGCTTCCCCTTGTTTGACTATCTGTGTAGCCCAGCAAGCTGAGTCAGGGTTTGGCTTAGCTTTACTGATATAAAATGACATTAGCTTTTGTCTGGTTTAGCTTTTTTTTGGGTTTAATCTGTCTCTGGTGGATGCTGGATGAGGGTAGTGGTAGCTGTCACCTTGAAACATGAATGGAAGTCACCTGCTGGCTGAGATTAAATGGGATGGGCTGGTGGTGTTTGGGGAGTGGGTTGTCACTGGAGTGGCAGGTGCCCTCTCCTTGTACCACCTGTGTGATGCCACTCGGTCCTGGTCACCCAGAGGTGATGGTCACTGTGTTACTCATCCACTTGCACCAAACTGCTCTTACGCCTTGAAGCACTTGGATGTCCCCTGAAAAAATTCCCCTGCATACCTGGTCATGGCCAGCTCTGTGGATAGAGCCCAGACAGGACCTCCAGCTGTGATCAGAGCATTTTGGGTCTTCTTCATTTATTAGCTATAGAATAGCTCCCTCTTAAAGCCTTGCCTTCTGGTCTGAACTGATTTTTCACCTTTCCTCAGAAAGACAATGAGCCACCCCTGAGGTGGGATCTCAGTGTGACAGCAGCATGGATACAAAGCTTCTTGCTTCAATCCATCCACACGTTCATTCTTGCCTTGTAGTTCAAAAAACCTCGTAATTACCTGACATCCTCTGCTATTAAAACCTCTGCTTGTGTAGGAGTTGTTTTTTGTTTGATTCGCAGCAACAGGCTTTTAGTATTTGCTTCCTGCTGTTTCCTGACAGCCGGTTTTGACAAGCCCTTCAGAATTACTGCTGCTTTGTTAATTTTCTGGTTTTTCACCCCCTCCCGCTATTCTTACATTACGCCGCTGTTTATTTGACCACACACTGATTCAGCACTTACAGTTACCAATTAGGATCAAAATATTGCTTTGACATTTACCTGGAACTCAGGTCTTTGTTGCTGAGCCATCCAACTTCACAGAGCTTCTCTAACTCAACATTATTCATACTCTCATTTGTCAGGGGCACTTTCTGTGATTTATGATGGCCATAAATGACACCCATCTTCCTTGATGAGCAATTTGCTTACTGTGAATGGGTGAAACATACTATCTCTGCACCAGGAGTGTTTCTGGTTATTGCATCTTTTGTAAAGTCGTCATCAGCATCACACTTTGGGAGAACACACTAATTTTAGAAGTTATCACATTAGGGCAAATGGAGCAAATGGCAAAGTTCCACTATTTGCAATCATTGGTAATGATTCCAGGTGTAAAAAATAGCCTTTTTTTTAAACTGTTTGACATGAGCTATCTCAATCATATAGTAGACCTCCATATGAGTCATTTCCTCAGCTTTCCTTCCATTTTTTAAATCTTTTCCCATCCTTTTTTTTTCTCTGCTGCTTCATCTCTTCCTTTTCTGTGTTTCCATCTTACATGTGCTTTTGTACTGCCATTCTGATTCACAGAATCTTAATTTGCCTCCTCTTTGTTTACCTGTTTAAATGTAGTTAGTGCTGGGAGTGAATGTGGTAGAATTTAACTACAGTAATACACCCAAGAAATATACTGATGGAGCAGTTCAAGTCTCTTTTCTATTTTCTCAGGCTATTTGCAAATTTGGACAGACAGCTTTTACGGACACTTAGAACTCACAACTGAGAGGATTATAGCATTTTATGTTTTAAAAATTGAATTCTCCCAACTCAAGGCTGATTGAAATCAATGGTAAAGCTCTCAGTAATCTTGTTAGAAACAGAATTAATTCAGGTCAGTGTTTTTAAATGTCTCATCCTTGGTTTCGACACTGTCCTAATACTACAAACCATTATTCACTGAATTTATTCTTCCTATGAGGAGGAGGTTTATTGTACCACCACTGCAGAAAATTCAGAGCAGCAGCTTGGTCTCAGTCTTGCAGACTCACAGTGAGACACACAGTCCTATAAGCTGTGGAACATTTCTTTGGTGGTGTGTTTTGTGCATTTATAAGTCTGTGTGTTGCTGACCTCCAGAGTACCTGCTGGAAGAAGAGCCCTGTGTGATCTCTCTGGTTCAGGGCTGGACACTTAACTTTCTCCTGACCCAGAGCTCAGCTCACAGCTTTGTACTTTGTCCTCACCACAGAAAGTGTCATACCCCAGAACCTTCCTTGCCCTTGGCAGGTATTTTTGTACCTTAATTAGACCCCCTTCCTGCCATTTCAAAGCTAAGTATTTTAAGCTGGTCATCATAAGACATATCTGCCATTCCTCAGTGTTAGTCTTCCTATCTCCTCTTGGATCTTACCCAAAATGTGAATGTCCTCCTTTAAACTTGGTGCCCCTGCTGCAGTGCACACTGTTCCCAAAAACCAGCTTGATGAGACGAGGGCATTAAAGACTGATTTTACCATTTGTTTTGCTTTATGGACAGATTCACCCCCCTCCACCTTTTAGATTTCCTTCCAGCTGTTACATGAGGAGTAAAGATGTGGAAAGGGCTTTACTGCAAGTTTTAATTCTTCATTTAATCTGCTTGAATATTGGCTATTCTTTTAGGAGAGTTCACCTCTGAAGGACACACAAACACCAGCTATTTATCTGAATTAATGCTCTCTATTTCAGTTTGCAGGCAAATGTCTAAGCCCGAAATTTCTAATTTAAATGCAATTAAAAATTACTATTCCAACTTGGCTTTCCCACACTTCTGTTTTCTCTCTTCATGTATCATTCAGTGCTGCCCTTAGCAATTAAAAGATATTTTTAAGGCCATATATTTAGATGTCTTGTACAAAGATATATGTTCCAAGGAAGCATGTTTTTATACCAGTTATAGCGTTGCAAAAAATGTGTTAGACTGTGGTACATGGGAGATAACCACAGGTGTTTATTTCAACAAGCCTCAAAGTCAAGGTGTTTTAGTAGTTTTCTCTTGTTTTCTTCATGCCAGTATTATACTCAGAAATTATATCTTGAGCAGCATCAGCTGATTAAAAACTGCCAGAGCAGCATAGAAGGTATGGGGCTCCCTGATAATCCTGAGCACTTAATTACCCTAAAACATTACAGCATAATGTGTACACACTTGGATGTGATTCATAGAATCCTAGAATCCNGGGCTGGATGCAGAATTCCAGGTGGGGTCTCACCTGAGGGGATAGAAGGACTCTCCATGCTGGGAGATCAGCCCAGGGCATGGAGAGTTTCTGGCCAGGGCATTTCCAGCCTCTGAGCTGGACCACCAGCACCTCCAAGTCCTTCTGAGGCTGCTCTTGGTCCGTTCATCCCCAGCCTGGACTGATCCAGGGCTTGCCCTGACACAAGTGAGGCCACCTTGCACTTGGCTTCGTTAAACCCATGGGTATATTTTAACTCCCCATGTTCTTCCTTCCCAATTTCCTGTGCTTATAATCGCTGCCAATTAGACTGGAGGATGGATGTGGTCTGAGAGATTCTCTGGTCCTTGTAATATTCCTGTTGACCAGGAAAACTACAGGGGTCCTGGATGCCCTTTCTTCCAGACAAAGCTGGCAGATTGCTCCCTGGCTGTCCCCACACCACCCAACTGAAAGGTAACTTACAGTATTGGCAGCACCAAATGTTCACAGCTCTGCTGCCAGGCTTCTGAAGTAATGAAATTGTGGCAAAATGGAGAAGTTTAAAAATAACCATCTGCAGGGTTCTTTTTCGTTGACTTCTGAGCTAAGGGAAGGGTTTGGCTTGTGTTGTCCAATGTTTCTTTAGAATTTTTAGACTTCTACCCAGCTATAGGTGTAGTTTCCAGAAGACTGGAGGTATCATGTGGCTTGGAGTGAATTTGTGAAAGTTTAGAAAACAGGGAGTTTTCATGATTTTGTTATGCATTGGCTTAAAAAAAATGTCATCTTTCCAACAGGGAAAAGAAGAAATATATTGTGATTTAGAGATGTCATCAAATGACAAATTTTTTGCTAGCATGGCCAGAAAACCAGAGGAAGGACCTGGTGCCCACCACATTTAATAACTACTTTAGATATAAAATTGAAATTTGGAACTTCTACTTTCCTCCACTCCACACATATGTATGTTGTTTATGAGCACAGATGATTACTGGCCTTCAAATTTGGATGGAGAGCCTGGTTTTCTTCTCAGCCAAGGACTTGTAGAGCCTATGGGAAGTGAAAATTAATTGTTACCACTAGTAAGGTGATATCTTGTGGTTCTTGGTGTCATTGTTTTTAATGAATATGCCATAGTCACATTTCTATGCTAAGAAATAGGGCATGAGAACTCATGCTGATAGACTTAACCTAATGAATGATATCAAATATCAACTGCCTCGTTTTCTTGCTAGAGGGCTGCAGTTTAGCTGGCAGAATGGAGAGGAATTGGCAAATTGGACCGGCACCTTTAATTTCACGGATGACGGAGCAGTGAAGAGTGGCAGTGACACAGGCACCAGGTACCAACACCCGAGGGAATGACTGCACAGATATCTCTCTCCTTGTGTGAACCATAACTGTGAGCACAGGCTCTGTGAAAAATGAGATTTGCAGTGTGCTTTGGCTACTTGGCACTGCTCCCCGTGGCACAGAAGATGTCAGGGATGCCCGAGTGCTGCTGTGCTGTCTTCCCCCTTTGAGGCCTTGGGGACATTTTGGAATATGCCATAAGCATCCATGCAAGAGGATGATTTCTGTGTCCTGGCCTCTCCTATTTCCAGTCTCCTACCAGTCCTATGTTTCAAGATGTGGCAGTGGGAGAAATGTCCAACCCTGTATGGAGAATGTCTCAACATGACAGTATTGATGCACACAGAGCACACTGGAGAATCTGGTCTTTATAATAGAATATGTATTCTAAGAAAATATAGTTTAACTTGCATTCTTTCCAGGGAAAGGTGTTCTGTCAGGATAAGACTGGAGTATTTCCTCTGTATAAAGTATTTAAAAACAACAGAGGCACTTATGTGCTGTTGCACTCTTTTCAGTTATTAATTTGACATGGGATCAGGTGTCTGAAGGCAGCAGTTGTGCCTAAAGAGCTGCACAGCTATCACAGGCCATCTGCATAGTCTCAGGCACAGGCATAGGATGAGTATTTGGGCTATCTTCCTGGAACATGACTTGTAGAGGCTGAAAATCCTGAGTCATGTGCAGTATCAAGTTCAATAAGGAGCAGGGAAATCTTAGAAAGACTGTAAGATACAGGAAAAAACAAGACAAAAAAATAATTAAAAGAGCCTTACGATTAACACCTAATGTACAAATAAAATTCTGGGTAACTTGCCTGTTTTATTCAAAATATTATCACATTGCAGCTGTAAACCACTACGTCTGTGGAGCTGATAACATTTCAAAGGCAAGCAGACATTACGGAGTCTAACCTGCCAAAAATCATCCTGTCACTGAACTGCAGCATTGCTGCAGTTCCTGTTAAGGCTCTTGCTGTAACGTGATCCTGTATGAGTGTAGTCTGCTGCTCTGCTGGTTTTTCTAGTTAAGATTCTGCATGAAAAAAACCCCAAAACAACAACAAAACCCCCAAATTAGGATAAAGTTTCTCACTCAGAGCAAGAAAGAAAAAGGTTCATATACATGTATGTGTGTATCTAGCTAGCTTCTGTTTTTGTTACCTTTTTTAGTGTGTGCATACAGAGGCTGTATATACAAAGTCTTCAGCTCAGGCACTTGACATATAAAAGAACTCAATGTGACATAAAGACACATACCTTCCTAAAGGCATGAGAAAATAAATAAATACAGAATTTCCCACTCCAGACACCTTTGAGAGAGGCAATTGAGCTATCATTGACTGCAGGACAGGGAATCAAAACCCTTGAATGCAAAATACATGTGAGGTGCTGAACCATGGCACTGTTCTCAATCTCTTCAGCCCCTTCAGGGACAAAGAGGTTCAGGATGCAAGTGGTTTTTACACGCAAAAATCAAACTGCTCAAGCTGGATATGAATGAAAAAGGTTGTTATAACAATAAAAGGTTATAATATCAGTTGAAACCCCACATATTTCACAGTGTGTCATGTGACATAACACATCTGTCTTCAGTGAACAGGCTCCTCAGGGCAGTGGGCACAGAGCTCAGGGAGTGTTTGGACAATGCTCTCAGGGACAGGGTGAGAGGGGGTGAGTGGGGGTGTCCTGTGCAGTTGGACTTTGATGATCCTTGTGGATCTATTCCAACTCAAAGTATTCTGTGATTCTGCGTTAATGACAGTGGAGCTGAAGGTAGGGGGTTTTGAGTTAGGAATAACTCTAGCTGCAATGTATTTCATAGGCAAGTATGTTATAGATATTATTTATCCTTTTGTCTACTGTATGAAAGAATATAGGAAAATAAAAAAGTACTTTATTAATCTGGAGATAAGAACATGTGGTGACTACTGTGTGTCAAAAATTGTTTGCTATTTATCTTTGATCACCTTTCTTACTGTGTTGTCACCAGACATCTCCTGAGAGCCTTAATCTGACACCCAACTTCAGGCTGTTGATATAAATTGAAAACAAGCCTTCCTGTAATGAATAATTCTTTCCACTGAATGGAAAACTTGCAGACTACATTTTAGTGAACTGATTTTACTTGTATGTATTTACAGGACTCCAGAGAGATGTCTGAAGTGCACAAAATTAAGCATAAGCACAGTAAATACCTTTCACTGCATAGCTCTGTAGTTTACTGTGTGTTTAAACTTCCTTGTAAAAGGTTTGGCATTTTAAGATATTAATTGAAATATATATTAATATGCTTTCCATTAGCTTTTGTCATTTATATATATATAGACATATGTTTATTCATGCATATGTGGTATCAACCCATACATATTCTAGAACTACTCTTTATCTTTTAATTACATAACTTAGTATAGGATGTAGAGGCACTGACAACTCATTCTGTAGGAGTGATTTGTTAGATGAAAATGAAGGACTTTCAAAGCAAAGGCAGGCTGAGAGATTAAGGGCATTAGAATTGAAAGACAGCCAGACTTCATGAGAATAGTGGCCATATCAAATCCAATCAACAGTGAAAATTAAATGTTGCATGAAAATGTAAGACGGAAATGAAGATTATTATGTTACCTGATTTCAGTAGAAACTGATTCACTCCTTGACTGGGATAGAATCACAGAATGGTTTGGGTTGGAAGGAACCTTAAAGATCATCCAGTCCCACCTCCTGTCATGGGCAGGGACACCTTCCACTACCTCAGGTTGCTCCAAGCCCCATCTAGCCTGCCCTTGGACACTTCCAGGGATCCAGGGGCAGCCACAGCTTCTCTGGGCAACTTGTACCAAGGCCTCACCACCCTCATTGCTGAGGGTCTTCTAGGTAGCAAAGCAGCTGTGAATACTTGGAAGAAGTAAAAGTGAAACACTCAGGAACTCCCCAAAGCCTCAGGGATTTCAAGCAAAGGAGGAGTTGGTGGGCTGCAGCACTTTGAAGCACCCACTCAGATGCAATGTCAAGCAGTTGTTGAATACTTGCTTATTTTTGATTCTTATGTATCAGCTGTTACTCATATTTCTATCTTTTGCATTTTGTTTTGTGCTAAGTGTTATAAATCTTGAACCATCCTTGTGGAGATTCAGGTAAAGGGTTCTGTCTGATGATGGTTACAAGAAGTTATACAACCACTTCCTAGAGCCCTGATTCCTCTGTTCTCTTTTAATATGTTTTGCAACTTTCTGGGATTGTGAGTTGTCACGCTCACAGGATTTTTCATTGCCAAGGAGCTTTAATGATGTGATGATCTCTCTGCCATTTTATTCTATTGGAGCTGAAGATAAAGTTCAATGTAGGACTTTAGGGGTGAAACCATAGAAGCCTTTGATGGGTGACAGGAGATGTGACCTTTGTAGTTCAATGAGCCATCAATGAACTGCTTTAAAGGACAGAAGTATAAAAGCTGCTCCTCCTCTGTGAAGATCAAACTTAGGAGTTTAGAGCTGGTTAGCAGAAGCACTTTTGGTTTTCTGAAAGTGAAAATCTTTAACTTGGAAAATAGGCAGGGTATGTTGGCAGACTGCTCTTGTGCTGGTGGATGGACATTTCTGTTGCCATTATCAAAACCCAGAAAAACTTATGACTCTCTAAGGCCAAACATTTCAATATATCCTAAGTGAATGATCAGGAGGTTCATGAATCAGTAGCTTTTAACCTCAAATACATGAATCTCCTGAGAAGCTTGAGTCCCTATACAAGAATTCCAGCTCCTGAATTTTAATTACTCTGGTCCTTCTAGACTGAAACTCAGCCTTGAACTAAAGGTGCCATTTCTATCTTTAGCTTCCAGGCATTGGATACGACTTTTCCTTGCTATACTATATTGAAAACCTTCCTGCCACTAGTAATTGCTTTCTGGTGCAGTATCTCCTTACAGTCACCATATGTTTAGACTAAGCTTCATACGCCTCTCATAATATTTTAGAATCTACACAATTTCTGCAGGTCCTTTTGTAACTCTCGCCAGCGTCTCAAACCCTCTGAGATGAAATATCAGAACTGGATGCAGTAATTCAGAAGAGCTATTACCACACAGTGTCTGTGAAGTTTTATGGCCATTTTTACTTGCTTACATTTTAACTTTTTTATGTGGCACAGTTTATAGTGCCATGTTTTGTTGCTACCTAAAGACATATCTGAAAGTTCATGACCAGTTAGACATCTAATGCACCTACTAGTATTAGAGATGAAGATGGTAAAGGATTGCCAGTGACGTTGTCATCAGCTCGTGGTAGCCAGGAGGAATGTGAAGCATCTTGTTTAATATTTGTTGTCTCCAAGGACAAGACAGTCAAGCAGTTTCATCAGCCTGCATAAGAGAAAACCATTGCTTCTCCAGTCTCCTCCACTGAGCCCACAGCTCCTTGTCTCTCAGTTCAGTCTTTCAAGCACTCATGCAGCCTCTAAAACAGCAGAAACAACACAAGCAGCAATGTGATTTTGTGATTTTCTTGTGCCACAGCCCTAGAGAAGTTTGAATTAGTTTAAGGACATTAAGCATTTCTGCTTCACTTGCCAATTCTCAGAGCAGGGGGGTCTCACTTAACATCAGTGCATCCACAGGTGTTTTCTCTTGCAAGGTGTAGCATGAAAGGTCACTGTGATTTCCATCAGCTTCAGAGGCTGCCCCTCTTCTTGGTGGTGCTTGTGTAGTCTAGGCAGGGTCTACAAGAGCAAAGCCCAAGATTTCTCTTCCTACCTCCACCTGTCAATCAACATTGACATCAGCTTCTTTATCTTCCAAAGGGGATCACTCCTTCCCAAAGTAATCTTGGGCGAACAGGCCCTGTGAAGTGGTAGGATGCATTCCTTGAAGGAGAAAAATCACTGCATTGATGTCAAGCCCTTAAACCTTTTGGCCAAATCTTGTAGTTTTTGATGTTCTCACATAGAAATATTAACAGAGGCAAAAGCCAGAGGGATTTAGTCACTTACTCACAATAGGCTCTGATGAAATCAAGAATAAGTCCTACTCTGGATGAGTTTTCCAGAGCTTCTGTAGCTGTGATATGTTCCACATCAGCAGTATTTTTGCTACAGGAGGCTGAAGTTCCCATGCTTGCCTTGCCAGATGATGTGGCCCACCACTGGTTTGGAGAATGTGCTGTGGTTCACTTGGAAGGTTCCTGAAGAGGGAAGGTGAACCCAAACCCAAGGCTGGCCATGGATCTGATGAGAGCAGGCACTGCTAATTGGACAGCACTCCTAATAAGTTTTGAGGAGAAGCCTGCAGGGCTTGGTTCATTTCTTCTCATTTCTTAGTCACTGCATAATGTATATTTTTGGAAAGATCTTTGTTTTTCCTGCAGGGTAGGTGGAATCCTTCCTGCAATACTCTGCAGCCTCACTGCAAACAGTGTTGAGAACTGGCACTGCAGGAGCGAGAAAAATGAATGGGGAGGCAGCTTCTGAGGGGGGAAAGATGTTGTTAAATCTTGTTTAAAAGATGCCTGACCATTACACTCAATTATATTTTAAAACCTTCGTTCAACATATCAGACAAATCAGTGTCTCAACCCAAGCATCACTTGAAGGCAGGATTGAAGTATCGGGCTTTTTAATTCATGTGGTGTGATCAAGAAAAGCTTACTTCTGATCAAAGCAGGAGCAGCTCAACTGCAGATGATCAAAGACCCAAGACTTAGCTGGTGTGCTGAGAAACCAAATGTGTCTCTCGCTAGTGAGCTCAGCTAGGCTACTCAGCTGGAAGTGAGGTTGAAATGGGGGACGTGAAGGTGAAACAAGAAGAAAGTCTCAGTCAAAAATGGAAAACTACAGAGTGAATAGCATATAATTTATGGGCCCTCAGTTCTCAGAGCCGTAAAAAAACTCGTTCCCTTTGAGCACTTGCAGCTTGTTTAGTGTTCAGGTACAGGATTTGGTCCTGGAAAAGTGTTGTAGATTTGAAAGCTACAATTGAGGTGAGTGGACACAGAGCAGTGGGTGGTGTTTAGTGTCCAGTGCCCTGAGAAAGAACAATCCTATGTGCAACTGTGGTGTTTGGTGGGATTTATTTGTAGTTGTGTTCTCTACTGTAAAGAATCATGAATTCTCATATTGGTTTTCCAGTAGATTTGTGACCTCTATGGGATAAAATTATTTGTATTTCAGCAGGGGAAGTGGAGGCAATGAAGGGAGAGGACATTTTGGTGGTGGCATCAAGTCTGTTTTATGGATAATAAAACTTGACTGTCATTCCTGTAAAGCTGAAACACAGACCTTTTCCATAGCAAAAGGAGTAAGTAGTGTAGTCAGGTTTGTCACTTGTCATTAATCAAGAGCATAAATCAAAATAAACTGAACTACACCCTTGCTTCTTAGCTGGAGATCAGACTGAGGAGGACGATGGGGAGGACAGTTTCCATTTGTGCTAATTAAACTTTCTGACAGGCAAATGTATCTTCGTTCACAGGGAACTACATGTTTTAGAGTGGGAGTTAATAGGCAGAAGGAGCTCTCGGAGCCCAGGGAGTGGGTGAGACTGATGCTTCCTGTGGGAAAGCGCGGGGGCTTGGTCTCCAAACACTCCCAGCAGGACCAGACCCTGGCAAGAGGAGGAGCTGTGTTTAAAGGACATCTCTGGGGGTTGAGGGAACCCATGTTCCTTGTGCCAGAAGCTGGCGTTGTGCAGAAGCTGTATTCTAGGAAAGTACAACATGAAGCACTTCTGTGGGAAGAGGTTGGCCAGTGCTCCAGGGAACTCCCTCTGCTAATTTGGCTTGGTATCTGTAGCTGGAGGGAATTGCTGTGAAACAAATAAATAGCGTGAACACAGAGGAACCTTTTTGTTTTCCTCAGTCTATTAACCAGATACTATCTTGAGAAGTCCCTAATGCTGTTGCAGCATCATTAATTCTTGCAACCTAAGCACTGCAGCATCAGCAGCATTAAGACCAAGGAGGCTTTAGTGACGGGCTGGCTGCTTCAGAGTGGTCCAGGGCTTAGGAAGGACAGCCCAGATGATGATTGTTCAGTGGCTTGGGCACACTGAGTTAGTTTCAGCCCAGCTCACCCCACGGCCAGAGCATCCTCACCCCTCTCAGTGCAGCATTGACACCGCTGTTGGCATCCCTTGACCCAGGAGGGACGTGTCCCATCTGCAGTGTATCGTCCACCCTCCTCCGTATATCCTCCCTCTGCGCTTCCACGGGGTGCCAGATGGTGAATTTGACACTCCCAGTGGCTCTGCTCAGAAATCTGGAGCTATTGAGAGAGTTAGAGACTTGCAGGACAGTCCTGCCCTTCTTGAAGCTGTAGGCTGATGGAATACCTCTACTACAAATGCAGTGCTGCCTCATAGATTGATTCCCCTTCAGATCCAGAAGTGGTTTATTTTTCACCCAGTCCTTTCCTCCTTAACATTCTGCCAGTTTGGTAACACATCCTTTTTGATGTCTATTTTTGATTTGCGGACCAAGTAAACAGGCAGCGATCAAAGGAAATGTCTGGGACACAGGAAATTTCATCTCCTTTTCATAAAATGACGTCTTTGACTCCAGTGCCACAGGCTGAAACCAGCTGTCCCCTGCTGTGGTGTTCCCATGTGACAGCATGTGCTGTTTGACATCTGAGCTGCCATCCTCTAACTTAGCAGCAGAGCCAGAAGTGCACAAGAAAGATAAAAATACGTCTTAATCTAGATTTTTGCTCTTCTTATCTGTCCAGGGGCACAAACAAGGTACTGAAATCCAGCATTAGGTGACAGGCAAGGGTGAGGCTGATAGACATTGCTATCCCCTGTACATCTTGAGAAGCAGCAGTGGTGTGTAACATACTGAGTGTGGTGTGGGGGTGTATCCTGCCTCTAGCTACTGTGTTGGACATGCACATTCAGGGTCGCAGTCTGGTCTGACTCAAAGAACGAAAGGAAAGGATGGATACACCTAAAGAGTAAGAAGGAAAATGAATGATTCAGAAAGACGAAGAGGTTGTCTGTACTGACAGCCAGAGAGGACTCTTTAAGCCCTGGAAAATTCAGTGACCAATAAGAATTTCTATGATTCTGTCTAAAGAGAGAGGTTTTGGGTTAGTTTGGGGAAGTTACCTGGAGTACATGAACACAGGTGCAAGCAGGTGAGCTCTTAATCCAATTTCAGGTGCAACAGCTTTCAAAATACACAAGTTTCTCTAGCTCCAGCTCGACAAGGCAAACACTACAGGACATGTGCCCCTGCAGTGGATTTTGGATGCTCCTTAGTAAATGCTCCTTGTCCATGTGAATGATTGAGTTGGAAGGAGAGCTCAAACTTTTTGGTGAGCACTCATAAGAAGATTCATGTTAGATCACCCTTAAGGAGGCTGACGAAGTCTTTTCACAGAGTTGTCACAGATTATGAAATGCTTTAAATACATAATTTCCTCTACAAAACTCATAAAAACATGTTTTTGCTGCCTGGAAGACTATGCAAGCACATTTCCAAGTAGCCACATTTTTAAAGGTTGATGAGATATTGTGGTTTGGTTGGGGGGGTTAATTTTTTTGTTTGTTTTGTTGTTTTTTTGGTGTTTTGGTTTTTTTGGGTTTTTTCTCTGACAGTAATCAGTTTACTTTTTTATTAGGAATTTATTATTCTCCTCCTCCTCCCATTAAAACATGGGCTTCCTCCTTTCAGTTTCAGGGTTTGGTCCCCTCATGGCATCACATAAATGCTTGGCTGGGGATTTGGCAAAGCTGAGGTGGTGAAAACCTCAGGGAGAGGTGAAGGAGACACTTTCTAAAGCAGCATTTGACAGGATAGAAACGTTCCCAATTGATAGCAGATTGTTCTGGGAGGCTCTTGGACTTTTTCCAGTCACACACTATAGTCCCTTTCTCATTTCTGTGGGTTTTTCTCTTCCTTGCTTTATCACATTGATTTCTGGATGAACTTAAAGGTCAAAATTCAGAAACTCTTTGATTTTAGGTGCCTCTGGCCTTTGGAGGCCCTGTTGGAGATACCTGGAGAGGCTGTTTTATGGACAGTCTCCCTTCCTGGAGTTCCCCTGGGAGATGTGAGTGCTTAGAACTCCTCCAGAACAGATTGATTTTGGATCCCCCAAAATTCTAATATTAACTGTAAAGATGAACTACTGAGAAAAGTAACAAGGCTTTCCTACTTAAGGATTATGTGTGCAGAACTAAAAACATATTTGGGTCAAACATGAATTTTGATGTTATTTTACAATGAGACAAACCAAAAATATTGCATTTCCAGTGATGACATAAATAAAGCTCTTCCAAGAATCTTGTATTTTTATTACCTATTGAAAATTCAAAAGATAGTTTGGGCTAACAGCCTCATGAATTCCAAGATTGTAAAGGATCCATAAAAAAACCTTTTTCTAGCCTTGTTCATAACATCTATTCCTCCAAGTCATCTTCTCTTATTTCTTTATTGTCCTCTTCACTGCTGTATAGGTATGTGCAGGTCTTAGGTTTTAGTCCAGACTTCAACCTAAGTTGAAGTAATACACTTCAAGTAATACAGAGCTTGGTTTAAATCCTAAATCTTGTTTGCTATTTCAATACAGACTCAGTGAATTTCCTGAATAGCCTGGGCTTGCCCCTAAACATGAGTAGCTACCATCGTGTTTTGTTTCCCCTTCACTCCAGTCCAATGTCTAAGGTGTAGGAATTAAACAAAAAAGTAAACATTTATGCCTATATTTTAATTAAGAATAACACTGTTACCTGTGCTATGTCTGAACATTCAAATCCTTTCATTCTCATGTTTTTTTGAGAATAAAATCCCTGGCTCCCTTCCCTTCCAGATATGTCAAAAGAGTAAATCCCAATGAAAAGCTCAATTGCTATGGCATAGTTTCCATAGTCAGAGGAATACAACCTCTAGCACTTTGCTTTCTACCCAAGGACAACATTTATGGTACTGTTTTTTTCAATCCTCAGCACCTTCAGGCACCCAAAAGGTGGGAACAGCATTCCATGAGTGATCAGGGCTTTCCCCTGACTTTCAGTTTCAGCTGCCAAGTGCTGACTTCTGGAAAAGGTAGATGGTCCTTCTTGGAGCCTGCAAGAGAGATGAACTCCTGTAGGGATGCACAGGCTGGACATGGGTGGCTGTTCTACAAACATCAATGATGTGTGTGTTTTCCTGTGAAGGAATAACCTGCCCATTGGCCAGGCAATATAGTCTCAAGTTAGGCAAATATCATAAATGATGACTTTCAGCAAAATTCTGTTGATATGTAAGGCAAGTATTCTAGTCTAAACCTCATTTATGATATCTTTTGTTGTTCTTTTTTCAGGTATTTTGAGTTTTATGAAGGGCCTTTGGAATACAACTCTACCAAATGCCTGGAATTACGACAGGACATCATTGAGGTGAAGGTTTTGTCAATGTAAGTATGAACCAATACTTGCTAAAAAAGTTGTTTTTCAGGCAGGATGGAAATGATAACTTACAATGATATTGTCAAAAGATGCAAGGCTCAGCAGGTATTCTCTTACATGTGCAGTCAGTATTTGAATTTGATCTGAGGTCCATTTGGAAAAAAAAGGAGGTTTTTCTATATATTGAGACAGTTTGGTCAGACCCAGTATTACCTTTTGGAATTAAATGCAGCGTTTATAATATCATATTTTCAGTAATTGAAGGGTAAGAACAGCCAGACTGACTCACAGCAAGTGTCCTTCTAGCTTAAGGCTCTGTCATTGACAGTGGCCAGTAGTGAAGACTAAGAAAGGAAGCAGAAAGATACCAATATTTATAATATAATAATATTTATTATCAGCCTTTCCTGATAATAAATACTAGCCTGGGAACTTGTGAGTGGTAGATGGAGCCTGGACTGCAGTAATCAGAGTGGACATGAGACTTCCCTATTAATTTGTTTAGATATTATCTGAGACTCTTTGTATTTTTGACCTCCTCAAGCCAGAGAGAGTTTCACAACTTAATAACCATCAATAAAAAGGAAAATGTAATTTGAGAAACAATAAAATACCTAGAATTTGTGCTTTGTGGTCCTATAAGTATGTAAGGAAATTAATGAGTTGAATGAGATGTATTTGCGAAGTCATAGCAATGGAATTGGGCAAAAAAAGAGTGAGTTTGCCAATGGAACTCATGGGACAGAGCACAGCAGGGTATTCTTTTGTAGTTGTTGCCTTTTTGCATTTCCAGCATTACACTGAATTTAGGTGCTTAGATTATGCCTAATCCCTTATTGCATCTAAACCCAGTGGTTTAGTAATGTTACTAGCAATGCAAAAGGCTTATCAAGGTCTGTAAAGTGCACTGGGAGTCCCAGTGGAAAGTGCAGCTCTGCAAGTGCATAACCATTCAGCAGTCAAGGATTCAGAAAATGCAATTTGTTGCTCCAGGTCTGCATGGATTTGAGCATGTCTCTCTCACTGACTGTGCACATTGAAATGTAGGTTATGTCCTTGCCTGCTGTATTTGGTGCTGGATGAAGGATACACGAGTAACACACTTTGCACTGCTTGCTGACTTGCAGTGCTTAAAAATAAATAGAAGAGGTGAGAATGTCACACCTCTGCCAATGTTCTGCTGAAGATGGGGAGTTTTGAATTGCTTTTTTTTTTTGCATAATGGTCAGAGGGTAGAGAGAATTGCTCATTTTTCTTCATCTTATCCAATGGCCCATGGAAGATAGTGGGCTTCTTCTCAGAGTTATCCTTGCTTCTACAATAGATGCCACTTGACATTAAGCTCTTTTACCATGCTGGGCTCTACTGATGTTCTTGCTTCTGATGTGCTACATTTCCAAAGTCAGGCCTTATGGCAATGGAAGATTTCCAAGTTAATGTGGTCTGGTGGGCTACAGAAAGTACACTATGACTTAATTCCTTCCTGTAACTTCCACAGCCTGGGAAATACTAAGTTCTGCTCACTCTAAATATATAATTATCTTAAAAGTCTTTGCTTTATTCAAACATCCAAAGCCCTCAAGCCTGAAGAGAACTAATTAAGACCTAACAGTCTAGAAGAAATCACAGAGTTCCAGATTTCTTAGCCAGATTATGCAGTTGCTCCCTCCCTCCAGATATTTGCAAGGCCTTCATTATCTCTGTTGTTCAAATACAGAGGAATATGTATGGACTTTAATGTAGGAGTGGTTGGAATTCATGATATCACAAAAAAATATGTTATCTTGTATCAGCCTAGTAGAAAAAGGAGTCTCATTTTTTTGTTGTGACTGTGAGTATATTGATTAACAGAGAGAGAAGGAAAGATCCTTATGTGGAGAGCTTTCCATGTCCTCTTACCATCACAGAGACTTGCAGTTCAGGAAATAAATCTACCTGCTCACAGATCTCAGGGGTTAGGTTAACCTCAACAAAATACAGCCAATATATTCCCAATATATGCCCAAATACATCCAGTTTTCCAATATATCTCCTCCTGGGCCCTTTTGAGAGGTGCAACTTTCCCCCCAAACCCACTTGCCAGACCCTCACTGGCTTCCCAGCAGATTTTGGTAGAGTAGATGCTTCTTGCTCAGTTTTGCATTTTTTTATCCTGAGGGAATGGAGAAAGCCTGCCAGGGAACAGAAATGAGTCCCAAACGTCAGTACCTATGGACACATGGCTCAGAGTGGCAATGTCTGAGCAGAAGAAGAAACAAATATGATAAATTTTGTCCCAGCTCGACTGACTGGTTTTTCCTATTGATGGCCAACTGCATGGTTCCCTACATGCATCTGTTTTAGGAAATGAAACCCTTCTAATAAACTGAATTTTTACTTTTCTTTTTATCTTTTAGGGTGAAACAAA
The DNA here is from genome assembly GCA_013396655.1 of Campylorhamphus procurvoides. Classification (NCBI taxonomy): domain Eukaryota; kingdom Metazoa; phylum Chordata; class Aves; order Passeriformes; family Dendrocolaptidae; genus Campylorhamphus; species Campylorhamphus procurvoides. The sequence continues at coordinate 264,058 of WBMV01002329.1, read as the reverse complement.
CTGAATTGTTTGACAGATGGAAGAGCCTACAGATGTGCAAATGGGAGATGAATGTCACAGAAGCCAATTTATTCAAGTAAGAGTGGTCCACATTGATAAGACTGAGTAAAATTTATTTTAGCTTGAGTTTAGTTTCCTGTAGAGAGACCAGACCTTCATATGGGTAACAAGAGTAACCATTACAACCCTTACTCTTGAAGTACCATCCTTTTGAATAAATATGGATTTTTTTTCTACTTTTAAAAAGTCAACAGCAAGATGAAAGGATGCTTTTCTGTCACATGGAAGAGTCTTCCATGAAAAGCAAGGAATTTGGTATGGCAAAGATTTCCAGGTATGATTCAGGAAGAATTGAGGATGGAGAAAAGCCTTAATGGCTAATACATCAACCTAACTCTCTGATGGTCTGGAATGATAATATTATTGATAGTGGAAATTTGGCCTACAAAATACTAAAATTGTTTGGGTTTTTAAATTTTTTTTGGTGTGCTTTAGGTATTGCCAGACCTTGTTTATGACTTCCTTTTGTTTTTTTAATGGCTTCTCAGCTATTACTCACATGCTATCTACATATTTCTTTATTCAAAGACCTCTCAGTTTCTTTCTGTAGTACTCTTTGTTCCCTCATGTGACTTCCTCTCTGCTGAAGCTACTTCAAGATACAGCTTTTGAAATTGGTCTTGTAAAAGAAATAGTAGAAAGAAGACAAAATAATTTTTGAATGTGGCATATTGATATATTCAAGTGCCATATTTGAGTAGGTTTAGAGAAAACACATTATTCCAGAGTGAGTGTTGTAGAGACTGGTTAAATCTGTAAGTCACTGGTACAATTCAGAGCTGTTGCTTAGAATAAGGCCCCCAGCTCTATCCCAAATTCTCTTGCATGATTCCAGGAAATAGCTGTCAGGAGTTAATGAGAGAATGTGAGAATGCATGTGCTGACTTAGTCACTGACATCTTTAAAAATAACATTGTTAGTCCCAGGCACACAGCAGGTTTTCCAATGTGATCTGCACACATAAATTTTTTAGGGAAGTTTTACTGTGGTTTTCTTTTTTTTTTTGTTCCTGGAAATTAATTGATGGGCAATTATCAGAGCCCGTTTTTAAGAGAGGAGCAATTCAGGATTGCAGCTCATTATCTTTAAGACAGCTTGGAGTAAGAGAAGTGATGATTGTGCCCAGAGAGCAGGGAGCACAGTGAAGAGCAAAGAGGAGCACTTTGAGGTATGAGGCTGGTGCAGAGGTGGGAGCAATGAGAAAGGACTGTTTAAAGACCACCAGGAGGACCATCAGTCTGTCTCAGGCCACTGACAGCAGCACATTAAACAAAAAAGCCCCCCCTTCCCTGTGCACTGGGAGGAAAAAGATAATTGATTTTGAGAAAAAGAGGAGAGATTGATGTATCACTGCGTCAGAAACTCCCACTGGCACCTGGTTGTAACCTAACCTGTTAGCTGGTTCCAGGAAAAACAATTGTGCTAGTCATGGAAATAAAAAATAAAAGAAAAATAAAAAGTGCTCAAAGTCTGTTTAATTTTTCTGCAGTGAGACAGAGACTTCAATGTGTGAGTGTGTGGGGAAACTGCAGTCCCTTAAAGCCAGACCAGTCTCTGAGCTTAGAGGTTGACTAGTAGGAGGCTGAAGGGTGTAACAGCACTGAGCTGTGGGATTTTGAACTTTGCCAGTTCTGGACCATCTGGTGAGATGGGGAGAATCCAACAGGAGTTAAATGGCAGCTATTTAAGCAGCAGGGAGGGAAGAAGCACAAAAATCACACTAGTGTTTTTATCTGGAGACTAGGGAAAGCAATTTCATTGGGTCCCTTTCTTCAGCAGGGATCAGACATTTACATTAAGGAATGTGACTCTGGAAAACCAGCTGGACATTAGGGAACATCATCTCTTTCCATTCCTTAATGCAGAACCAATGAAGAGGTTTTTTCACATTCTAAGAGTCACAACTCAATTCCAATACCTGCTTGTAATTATTTAGTCATTTTGCTGTTAGGCATTATTCACTGACTTACTCAGTGTCATTTGCTGCCTTGATCTGATCATCATATTGTGTCATTCCGCATGAACCAAGCATATAATAGTAATTGGACATCACTGAAGTGTTTGCATAATTTTGTATTTGCTTTCTGGTGCTTGTAATAAAGCCCATAGAGAAGACTGGCTGATTTTTTTCAACGCATAATGAGGCCACATGCCCTAGAGTCAATGTGTTTAATCCAGGTTATTTGAGAGCCATTTGGCTTTGTCTTCGTGTTTCTACATTTGCCATGATATGTATTTTTCATTAAAAGTATGAAATGCATTGAATGAGAAATAAACTGTCTCTGGAATAAGAGTGAGCTGAAATCAGGGCTTTCAGTTCCACTAGTAAAAGAGGAAAATCAGTCAGGGAAGGATCTAATAAATGGAACCCTATTTGGAAAGCTGCTTTTCTTATTTGAATTTCATATGAAACATGATGAAGGGGTCACAGCCGAATGTTTTTTTCTCTCGTGGGACTTCATACAGCTCTTGTTTGCATTGAAATACCTGCCATTTTGCCCCAGGGACAGGGAAAATCTTGGCCATTTGAGTTTTTGGACTCGTAGCCATCACCAGTTTGCCTGGCACACATCTGTCAGAGCCACATCATCTTCCTGATGCACATATATAAACCCAAGGGCAGAACTAAGACCTTTAGAAGTTTTTCTGTAGTCAAAGTGTGTTGTGCTCCACAGTGGTCTGGTAAGTGGGAGAGTGTCTTTAGGTATTGCTGTTTCAAGCACCTGCCCTGCCAAACTACCACACCCCCAGGTGAACCCTTTAACCCCCTACATTTCCTGCCCAACGATGAGTATATAATTTGCAAAACGTAGAACACCCCTAAATCAGGGAGGGATTAAATTTTTAAGGCAGTTTTCCCAGGATATTGGGGACAGAAACTCAGCTTTGGGTACTGAGCAGGGCAGAATGTGTATTTCCCACAACTTAGAAGAGAGAGGTGCAGGGATCTCATTTACTGTCTTCTTTTTTTCCTATAACAATATTCTCAATCAAGGAAAATTTCACCAATTCCATAATTTTCTGAAGGAAAATCCGACAAACCACCATTTTACGCTTCCTACAGCCAAAAAATTTCTTTTTGCTGAAAAATCCCTTGTTAGGAGTAACAGCAATTGCAAATTCTATATCGTGCCATCATCTACTTGATCTTCTTTCTTTCTTTCTCTCATTTCTCAGGTCTACTTTGTCGAGGTGTTGCAATGCCCCTGCCTTTCTGTTTACCACCCAGAAGAATACTCCCTTGGGAACTAAGCTGAAATATGAAGTGGACACTAGTGGAATCTTCCATATCAACCAAGAAATCTTCAAAATGTTTCCAAAGGTGCCTCTGCCCATTTGCAGAATCAACTTCACTATACTTGCTGCATTAGACACTATCCTGTAGCCAAGCATTTAGCAACTGACTGACATTTCTACAAACTTCATTGCTTATACTTCAAAAATATTTTTATACAATATTTTAGATGATTATCCTATTTTTTTAGTGGTCATCTGCAATATATACAATTTCCTGCAGAGTTTTGCTGACCTAGGAGCAAAGTAGGTAATGGTAATGAAGTAACTTAAGAAAGCTGAATAAAGAGACAGTCACTGATCAGAACTTTTCAGAGCACAATGTTCACATACAATAAATCCAACAGTTGGGGTAGGTCCACTTTTCATTTTGACTTGATTATTTTTTAATTCGTATTCACAAAACTGACTATTTTTATACTTATTTCCACTTGCAAATTATCCATTGACAGCTGCACAATTTTAAAATGTATTATTTAAAAATATAAATAATAAGATATGCATTGTAAAATATAAAAAAGATTACTCAAAATGTTTTCACCAAGTTATCCTTGACCTCAGGGCCATTCAAGGTTATAAGCAGTGGGCAATTCCCCACTGCACATCATGACTGATGTGCAGGAATGGGCTTATGTGGCTGCAGATTTATCATGGGCACACCTCATCGATTTACAGTGACATATTTGGAAGGGATAAATGAAATTTATCCCTTTCAGAAACTCAAATATTCAGGTTAAGTACTTAGATTTGTGCCATTGAACTTGTCCTTCAGGGTCTCACCACTTTTAGTAATTTGCTTTCTGAGCACTGCTGTTATCTAAATGTGCACATGGGGGACTGGGGCTGAAGGAGGGCAAAGGCTTGGATCCAGAAAAGCATTCTGGCATCTGGAGACGTGCAAAGAATAGGCACATCTAGGCCCAGGGGTATTACCCTCAAAACCCTGCCTGATTATGCAGGTGATCACAGGAAAGACTAAACCCCTACACTTTTGCTAGCAGTGTGTTATATGTGCTGTGGAGTTTATCCAGGTATGATTGAGGATGCTTTAAAGGCACCACCACGTGCCAAATTGCCTTTGGGGTTCACTGGACAGCACCTGTGTGGCCAAAGCTCTTTGCACAGGAGCAGGGCTGCAGCATGGCAAATGTAGATGGTAAAGGGCTGAAAACACACAAGCAACACTGAAAAGGCAAGAGCCTTGTGCTGAGCAGAGACACCTGGCTTCTGATTTCCCTTTCAGAGCTGCTGAGGCATTTTGTGTCAAGAAATTGCTGCACAAAGCACAGACAGCTCTATATCTCCTCTGCCAGACAGCTGCTGCTTTTCTCAGACAGGTGTAATTGCATGCCCTTTTGCCTCATGGCTTATGAATGCTGTGGAAAGATCCTGGGAATAATCACCTAGAAATGTCAAGCCACTGTTGCATCCCTCTGTAGTTCGTGGTACGAGATTATTGATAAAATATGTATGTACCAAAACGAGCACTCTCATGCTTATATAAGCACATCTCTACATATTCATAAGGTGTAGCGAGGCAAAGCTCTGCGTCACAGCCCTCTCACCCTAACAGCCCAGTTTGTTCCCAAGATGTGATTTTCACTGTCTCTGGCTTCAGCAGCAGCTGCATGTCTGTGTGTGAGGACAGAATTTTGCCCAAAGATCACAGGAAGATGAGGGATGCTCCTACACAAGTCCGAAAAATATGCCTGACCAAAGGCTCTGAGCAGTGCTGGCAGTACTAATTAATAATCATTAATACTATTAGAACAGTTTGTGGTAGTAAGCACTCAAATTTGGGCTGTTTTCTGATAAATGGCTGTAGTGTGCTGTTTAACTCAGGCTTCTTGGGTTTTCCTGGATGCTCTTGAATTCTGTAAGCAGACTTCTCAAGAGCAGGACATCAGAGCCTGAGGAGTGAGCAGTTTGCAGAAAACAATGCCTGGAGTTCACTAATTCATAGCTTGCTTGTGCCTTCATGTGGAAATCAAAAGGGAGAGCAAGTGCCTAAAAGTACTCCTTCCATTATTAAATCTGGGGAGAAAGCACATTACTGCCTTTTTTTTTTATTTTCTTCTGTCTGAGTTTGCTGCCTGTGCCATCTCTGATTGCACAGCACACAATCCCATCCATTTACACACAACATGGGAGTGTTGCACCCCAGAACCAGCACCAGCATGCCATGATCAGTGCCTCTGCTCAAGGTGCACAAAACAAAAAGGGAAGAGTAGAAAAGAGACTTGTTCCCTCCACGTTTTGGAGTGTTTAACTCTTTGCTTGCTGTGCTGTTGCAGGACATGCCGTACCACCGCTCCCAGTTCAAGAAATGTGCAGTGGTTGGGAATGGAGGAATTCTGAAGAACAGCAGATGTGGCCGGGAAATTGACAGTGCAGACTTTGTGTTTCGGTAACCACCACAGCTTCTTTTTTCTTTTTTTCCTTTTCCTTTTGACTGCTCTAGTGACAAATGAAGCATTGCAAAGCTATTCTTTCTCACATGGAGAGAGGTGATTTGCTAAGTTGGCTGTATCAAGCCTGCTTCTGGCACAAAAAATATGTTTCAAAAAAACCCAAATGAGCTCTCTGTGTAATATTTATTTAAAAATTGTGCTTTGAGGAAATATTTCTCCCTAACTCCATGGGGTTACTTGTTGACTTACTGACAGTGTTTGATGTCCTCTTTCAGGACATCATCCCCTGACCCTCAGGTGCTGGATAACAGGAGTTACAGTAATCAATAATCAATCCAGGGCATGCAGAGACACTGGAATAGCTTTGAAGGTTGAGTGCCTTCATACTGTGCTCCCCTCTATACGTGGAGTTTATCCAGGTTTTACATAAACTGGGATGTCCCATGACTGGTGGTCCTGGATAACAGAGTCTAGCAGCATTTTTATAATCCTTAATATATATGAGAAAGATTTTATTATTATTATTATTCATATGCGTGACTAATCCCTCTCTAAATCCTGTTAAGCTCTTTGCCTGGGTCATGGCATATGACCACTACCTCACAGACTCATGACCTGTTCTGCAGAGAAGAAAAATCTCTTTATTTCTGTTGGCCTATTTTCTGATCTTGTTGTCAGCTTAAAGTAACTGTGCATAAAACAATTAATTTCCCCGATTTCATACCAGCAAAAATTAGGTCAGCTTTTGGCTCATTGCAGTCTTAATTTAATTTGACATCATATTGGTAATAAAATTTTACAGGTCCTATTTTCAGTGTTTGTTGTTTTCAGACCCTTGTGTCTGCCTCATTCCAGCTTTATAGGAAACCGTTGTCTTAGTTTTTGATGAAAAAAAAATGAGTCTGTGAAAGAGTTCAGGCTTCACATAATTTGCTTCTTAAAAGCCCAGTGCACCCTTATATACATTAAATGATTATTTTAGATAACCTGGTATTGTGTTGGATCACAGCTATCAGTATGAATGGAATAGTGTATGTCACACCAGTTAAAAAAGGTTTTAAGCAGAAGTGGAAAAATAGGCAGCAAATGTCATCACTTTTGTTTCAGAACTTTTAGTGAAGGACCCTTTTTTACCACTGTAACTCTTCCTTGAACTGTACCAAAAATTATAAAAACAAAGGAGCAGATGATTACAGACCTTACAAATTGGGTTGCATTTGGTAACAGTAATTAATTAAATAGAGGCTTAGGTAGAACTGAAATATGAATAAGTACATCAGTACTAGTGCAAAAGAAAACCCTGGTTCACCATCTCCAAAATATGTGGATTATACACAAAGATGTGCCAGTGTTTTAAAACTCAAAGTCTGCTGACACCACTTTTAAAGTTAAGCTTGTGTTTAAGGTGGGGTCTGGACACACTCACTTTCCAGTCACCAGTCCACCAGACTATCAGGAATCATCATCCTGGTCACCAGTGAAATAAGGAATATTTCACATGGAGCATGACTTAACATCCAGCAATACCTTCAGGACACCTGGGAAATCTTTTCTTGTCAGGAAGCTTGTGGCCAACAGGATACAACCCAGACTGTTCTGTGAAGTCAATTCTGAAATCCATTATTTGCAGTACAGTAGAATACATAAAATAAACAGCAGAACTGCATTTACTAGTAGTTATTGTCTATCTCCACCTACTGGCCACAGCAGAGCTCCATGAGGAAACACTGGGTGCATTTGGAGAAGGGACTGCTCTCTTTACAGAGGTGAATATTTTGAGTCTTATGAGAAAAATCCCACAGTTTATGAAGATTATATCATTTTATAAGGAATTATCACTTTCAACAAGTTCAGTCACTCTTAATCCTGGTGGAGGTTTACTGCTGAAAAGTATTAAAGCTGATTGTTTGGAAACCTTTTTAAAATATAAACTAATGCTCACAGTGCCCAGTGCTAAGGGGAACTGGGGACTTCAAAAGGGTGTTACATGACCTAGCAGGGAAAAGTACTGGAAATAACATTACCTCTGAGAAAGATAGCTAAAAAAAATAAAATAAATTCCCTGACCACCTCTTGAGTCTGAGAATGACTTTGAAGGATTTTTGGGCATTGTTCTGCTCCCCAGCATGGCCTCGCCCTTTGACTGAGAAATCATCCTGACAGCTGAACTGTGGTACTGTGAAAACACTAAGCATCTCTTACCCTAAATACCTCCACAGTTTTCTCCTGTCCAGCCCTGGTCTTCAGAAATATGGAGAACTTTGGAAATTAGGCACAGCAGTATTTTGGAGATAAGGGGATCTTTACAGAGATGGCTTTTATTGAGGCTTGTAGAACACTTCAAAAAGTTTTCAAAATGTCAGTAAATATCTAACCCCAGCTTAAACTGATCACAAAACTAGTTGTCAGGCCATGTGTGTTGCCTCTTATAACACATGCTGAAGCTTTTTTCTTCAGCTCTGTTTCCTGTGGAAGTGGAGTCTGTGGGATATCTTTTGTGTGTGTGTTTCAGTGACTTCAGCATCTCTTGAGGGATATTCTGAATTTTGTGATATGATGTATCTAGGACAAGGCCAAGGTGAATGGAGGATGGGCAAAGTCAAGGTTTGCAAATCTTCACAGGTTTGCTCCTAATAGGTTTGATGTCCTGTGGTGAACTTGTACAGTCAGAATTCCTGCCATTGCACTGCGCTGGGAGATGCTTATAAACGGAAGAGGAAGGGAAGAAGATAGTTTTGGATTAATTAGGACTGGATTGATTTGTCTCTTGTGGAGTATTTCCCCTAAATTCTCTTGGGTATGAACCAAAGCATGTTAAAGGCAATGTTATGGATATAGTTTATTAATTATTGAAAACATCTCAGCTATTGCTCAGCAAGCCTGTGATTTTATAGGCTGATTTGCCTGGGGGCTTCAACCCATTTCACATCTTAAAATACCATAGTAAACAGGTAAACTGCTATTAAGGAAGGAAAATGAGCATTGACTACATCTGCAGCAAGGCTGGGGGAAGAGGAGAGTTCTTCATACAGCCCTCAAGAACTTGTTACTTTACTACACAGTTTGGGCATCAACAGTTTTTGACACAATTTTAGGTTCTCAGTCTATTTCTAGATTTGCTGCTTGGCAGAAATGCTTAAATCAGTTCTATTTTCTAGTCCTGAAAAGGTGCAAGGAATTTTTAACTTTCTTACTGATTTCTTTCCTTTATAGATGCAATTTGCCTCCTATATCTGAGAAATACTTCACGGATGTTGGGGTGAAGACGGATGTCGTGACTGTCAATCCCAGTATAATCACTGAGAGGTTATTTCTGTTTTTTGTATTTTCATCTCTTTTGCTTTTCCCAGATCTACCTTTCACTTAATTCTGTTACAGAGAATTTTTCCTCCCAGATATTAATTTAAACTGAGATTATGAATCATACATTTAATTCTGAATTGAAGTTATTCAGTACATGGAATAAATAAAAACTTATAGAAGTGTGTTAAACAATTAAGCCTGCACTTTGATGACAGAAAAGGGAAGGCAATGAGCTAAAATTAAAATAACAGAACCAAGTTAAAACAACAGAGTTCTCCTGCAAGTCTTATGCCATCCTTTCCACAAACATCTTAGAAACATTCGGGGTGGAAGAAACTGGACCCCACCCTGAGTGCTTAAATCATAGAATCAGAATTGTTGAGGTTGTGAAAGACTTAAGATCATCAGGTAAATAAAGTAACATGCATTATCATATGTTTTAAAGAAATCCCAGTTAGATTTTGTGGCCAGGATTGACAGTATGATTTTAATTTAAAATTTGTGAGTAGCCTGTTGCCACCTTGAAGTCAAGTTTGGGACCATGGGGTTAATTACTGCTTTCTTTTCTTGATGGGGGAATGTGTTTCTTTTCTCAGGCAATGTAAAATAAGTTGGTTGACTTTGGATTTCTTTTAAATGTTACAGTTAGACATTTTAGACATTTATTAGCCACTTTTTATGCAGCTCTGTATGGTTCATGTCCAGTGCTTACCCACAATGACATATCCAGCTGTCCATACCTTGGAAAAATGACATATATCTAACAATAAAATGAGAAGTAACACATGATCACAAATGTCTGCAAGGTTTTCCTGCTGTTTAGTGACTTTATTCCCAAAAGAGCTCAGAATATGAATTTTTTTCTCCCCTGAATTTTTGCCCTATATTTCATACTGATGCCATAGCTACAAATCTAAATATATCCCCCGTGATAACTGAAACATCACTTCAATTACCTCTGTACCAGAAGCACTGCAGTGAAAACCCATTGTAGGTTTGTTTTTATGCTGGGTCCTGACTCACCATCCCTCCCATCCTTTCCCCCTGTAGGTTCCACAAGCTGGAGAAGTGGAGGAAGCCCTTCTACGACGTGCTCCAGGTGTACGAGAACGCGTCCGTGCTGCTGCCAGCCTTCTACAACACCCGCAACACGGACGTGTCCATCCGGGTCAAGTATGTCCTGGACGACTTCGAGTCCCAGCAAGCTGTTTATTACTTCCACCCCCAGTATCTCATCAATGTCTCTCGCTACTGGCTCGGCCAAGGGGTGCGGGCTAAGAGGATCAGCACTGGGCTGATCCTGGTGACTGCTGCCCTGGAGCTCTGCGAAGAGGTCCACCTCTTTGGCTTCTGGGCCTTCCCCATGAACCCCTCAGGGATTTTTATAACTCACCACTACTATGACAACGTGAAGCCTCGCCCTGGCTTCCACGCCATGCCCTCAGAAATATTCAATTTCCTCCACATGCACAGCAAGGGGATCCTGCGGGTTCACACGGGGACCTGTAGTTGACAGGGACACTGGGAAAGTGTAACGGGAACTCGATGCCTGTGTCTGGTGTGGGAGGTTTTATTACATATGGAGATTATGCAATAATTGTTTGATATAAATTTCCTCAAGGCATTGCATCCCATAGGATCTAGGATACCAGCATCTTTCCTGCTAGCAGAGTTGGGTCCATAACAGTGTAGAAGAAGCAAAACTCCTGTGCCCCAGGATACACACCACCCTGGAAAGCAAGTCAGACAAGAAGCACATTTTCAATAGATTTAGAGATAAACAGAGCACATTAATGTATTTATCAGTTCACTACCAAGAAAAGCACCAAACTTTTGAGGAAAATCAGTGGTGGAGGATTTTAGCATGGACTGTATGACCTTACATAGGTTTCTAAATCGAGTACCTTGGGGCATTGCCAGATTTTATTGAGCACACTGCTCTCTGGCATTTAGGTTTTTGAAAACACTCTTTAGCATTATAGCTTAATGGGGATATATAACTTAAGATCTTTGTTCTGTATTGTCACAAAGTGTTGTTCAAAAATAGCAGATAGATGTGTTAGGAATAAACAAAATCGCTTTATGAATTTTTTCAGCCAGGATAGAACAGAATGTTAAACTCCCATTCACAGCAACAGGTAACTGTGTGGATCATGTTGTGATACTGTTTTAGAGTTCCTTTCTTCTTTGTTCTTGTGTCATACATTTCCATTCTCCTCTACTTGATCATGTTTTCTTTCTCCTTGTCTGTGATACTTTCCTTCTAGCTCACCCATGGGCAATGTGTGTACTTTTATCCTGTAGAGACCATCTCAGCTTCAGATTGGAGTCCTTTTTGAGGAAACGTGCTCCTTCACACCTCTGAAAGGTTTTCTCAGACTGAATAGCAAGGAGATTACATGGTTATATTTTACAAGTTGATTTTTTTGGTTAAAATATCTACAGCATATGATAGAAAACATTTCATAATTGATTTTTATTAAAGACTTTCAAAGAATATCTGAATGTTGACTCACTGTTGTGCAGGCTGAGTTAACACTTTCAGGCATCTGTAAGAAGTAATGTCAGGAAATGAAGTTAAAATAGACAGAAGATATTTTGTGGCTTAGATGATGATGCTTATTTTAAAATTATGCATCTCAAGATGTCAAATGTCTTAACGTGGTTTTTTAGTACGTTGGGAATGTTACTGGGATAGTAAAAGGGCTGGTGTATTCTTTAAATGTTATCAGTGTAGCTCTGTCAGTTAATTAATTTTTCACCTGCTACAGTTAAATTGGCAAAACTCTGATGCAGAAAAGATGCCACAGGTTGCTGAAGTTTATTTTGCTGTAGTAGGCTGCTGGTATATGCCCTTTCATAGTGGTGTGGCTACATACACAGAAAGGGAAGGTTTGCTGTTTCAGCTGTGCTGGCATAGTTAAATGAACAGAGTTTCCCTGTCTAAGTTCTTAGTCTGAAGCACCTGGGCTGCTGTCCAGTGCCTTGTCTTGTCTTATGTAGATTGCAAGATATTTGATTGAGGATTTGAAGTTTAAAATTCCGTATGAGAGATACTTTTTTTTTTTTTTGGTTTGTTTTGGTGTGGGGGTGAGGGTTTCAACCCAAACCTGGACTTGGATTCTGTAATGCATGAATGCACAAAGCTTCTTTTAAAAGCACCTGTGCTGTGCTGAATGCTGTGAAACTTGCTCACACTGCAGATAAAATGATCACAAGGGAAGTGAAGGCTGATGGCCTCCATCTCAAAAGTCCCTGCTGGTCATCAGTGACCTGGGGTGTATGTGAGGGTGTATTTACTTAACTTCACACTACACTCCAGAGGTCTGAGCACCTTAAAAAGTAACCCATATCCTTGACAAAGGTGTCAGAAATCACCTGGGGAACACCAGCCAGGGGTGGGTGAAGGACCAGAGCTTAAGCTTTATGTATTTGTGTTGTGGTTTTGATCTTACACTGCGTGTTGGTGAGCAACCCTTCCCATGGTCTGTCTGTGAAATAGGCACACACTAACGCACTTGTAGGTGAAATGGTTTCCCTGATTTCATATGCAAAAGAGATCTTTGTCTTGGCTGTGTTTTTGTAAATTTATGTGCAAAGGGCTTTGACAATGAAGTGCTGTAATGAAAGTGCTATTTAGAGAGCGATGTGACCCTGCAGGTTGGCCGTCTTGCTGTGCATTAAGCTTTATGACAACAGTAATGACACTGAAGCTGGCACCTAGAGCCCTTACTCCTTACCCTGCCTGAGTTTGGGACTGGTAATGACTTCAGGATTGCTTTGCTGCTGCTGCTCTGCTAAAGTTACCTTCCTTAGTAAGGGATCGTTTCTTTACTATGATGATTGAAGTGAGCAAAATAAACTGAAAGGAGTCTGATATGTTGCAAAAGATACTTCAAAAAAGATGGGAAAGCACTTGAGAAGCACCCAGGTGTTGACAGAAATGGTGCAAATCCCTCTTTTTAGTTGCAAAAATCCTTTTGGACAGACAAAAGGATAAGCAAGACTTGTATTTACAGTTAATCTGTAATTACAGGGTCACAGACATTTCCTTTCCTTTGTTTGCTTCATATAAATGAGCAATGTAAATTCACTGTAATAAGTGCAGTTTTACTGTGTTTAGACTTTGATTGCATATAAATCTATAGCTACTATATTTTTTTAATGATTTTAAAAAGTATGTGCAGGATACTCACACGTATGCACCAAAGGCCCAATCTTGCCACATTTATCTGAAAAGAGCTCCCATTCAAATGGGTGGGTATTTTATTTGTGTAGGGACTGCAGAAAGAGGCCCAGAAATGTCTGTGAAGGTGTTCATAGGTGTATAGTTAGATATAGGGAGTGATTTGCAAGGCAGTAAAATAATTAAAGAAATATATATAGAATAATTCTTGAGATGAAATGCATGTTGCAACATGTTCACTTTCTGATTAATTTTTCAGGTGTTGCTAAAAAAGTGATTGCAAAAACTATGGCATTTGTCAGAAATGCCATATGCAGAAGGGCTTTTGCAGAAAGAAGGACCCTCCTTGTTTTCTGCCATCATTCTTTTGTGTGCTGAGCATAAGAAAACACTCTTTGACATCAATAATTTGTCTGAGTTTGAGGATGTTCTGTTTCCCTTCTCCCAGGAGGTCAAAGCTCCAGATGTCCAATCTTAACCTTTAAACAAGGGGATACCTGAGTGATAAGAAGTGATTGTCAGGTGTGTTTGCTGCAAGTAGAGAATGTGCATAGCATGTTGTGCTATCCCACAGGAAAGACTTCAGGCCCCAGAGGAATCCCCCAGCCAAAAGTCTGATCTGTCCAAGAAGAAAGGCTGTCAGCTGTCTGGTACCACATCCCGAGCTCGAGCTGTAATCCCAGCTCTGTTGATGAGGATATGAAATCTGAGACAGGGAGAGAGGAAAATATTATAGTTTAATCCCCAACTCCTCGTATTATTTAGGAGAATCTCTTAAGAAGTTCCTGAGATCTGCATACACTGGCAGTGCAAATCCAGTTGGGAAAACATAACTAGGATTGCTTTGACTTTATTGTCAGGTCAAGAGAGGAGGCTTATGAATCTGCTAGTGCTTTCATCAAAGGGAAGGAAGTATTTAGTCAGAATAGTTTAGCTGATTGCTTTTGATTTATGAAATCCAGCTTTGCTCTTGGACAGAATGGATTCAATGGCGATAGGGCCATTATAATATTTTAGCATATTTTCTGTGATTGCAACAGAGCTGTCAAAGCCAGCTCATGAATTGCAGAGGGAGAGCCATGCCATGGCAGCTCCTCCTGCTGAGATCTTGGGGATGAGAGGCACCATGGGGAGGAGGTCTGTGGTTGCCTGGAAAAGCAATGTGAAGGGACTACAGGAGGTTGTGAGTATAATCCTGATCCTGAGCCTTTAGCACTGTGGAATGACACAGCAGAGATGATAGATGAAGCTCCACTGATTGAAAGAATCAGGGGTAGCTCCTCCAGTCCCCAAAAGATCTGCCCCCAAGCAGGCTTGACTGGTGATAAATTAAAGGTGATGCTCACTCGGGATGGTCAGATGTAGTAAACGGAAGGAAATCAGCCCTAAGAATAGTCCACTCCGTGGGGGTTTGGTGAATCAGTAGAGATGTTGCTCAGACCTTGGAGTCAAAAACACTGGTGGTGACGCAGCTAGGTGGGTGGAATGCCCATGCTCAGCTTTCCCTGGCAGCAAGGAGAAATCTCTGGTTTGAGTGTGAGGGGAACTGATGTGGCCAAACACTCAGACATGGCACGATGGGGAATCTGTCCTTAATCCTCTGAGACCACATGGTTTGTCCAGTTGGGTGATGAACGTGGAGAGCCCTGAAATGGGCCTTTCCCCCCATCTGGCTTGCATTTGAGTGTGCAGAGAACTTTGGAGCTTTTACAAGTATAAGAAGAAGAAGGAAACAGCAGAATTTGGCAATCCCTAAGGGGCCAAATTCCCAGGGAAATTCTGGAGTGAGCTGAGGTTTTAGGAATAAAGAGGTCAGTATTTATGTGTAGGGTCTTCTCTGAAATCCAGTGATATGTGTGGAAATTTTGGGGTACTCCAGAAACAGGGTCTGATCACGGGCAGGAAGAGCAGCCTCTTGTTTCTTACTCACTCAATTTCAGATACATTTTTTAATACATTTTACATACAGTGCAGTAGCAATACCACATTTTTAATGGTGTGCATAAAGAACAAGCTTATCTGGAAGCAGAAGTGTTGTGACTGTCACTCTCCCTTCCAGATTTCATCAATTCATCTTTTCAAACTCATCTATGCAAAGCATTTCATCGTGGTCGTGTAAATTGTTGTATAAAATCACACATGAGCCCTTTGTACCTGACTGTATGTATGTGAATCACAGGCCTCAAGAAAAGAGGGGTTTTTTTCTGCCTGCTTTAGAATACCAGCATGGAATTCATCAGTGATATGAATGTGTTCAAGGCAGGATGCAGCCCGTTCCCTTTGAAGCCAGCACAACATTTGGATTTGGCTTCAGTAGAAAGAGAAATCACGTCTTACTTCAATGTTTGTAAGTCAAGCCAATAACCCCCTTCTCCCAAAAAAACACCTCAAGACTATTACCATTTTATGTCTTATTATCATCCTGTCCAATGTGGGTGAGGCTGCTGGACATCCCTGTGTTTTCTGCATGGTATTCAAAATAAAAAAAAAAGATAAAAAAAAGCTGTATTCAATTGAAAATTTTACTTAAGTGCTTTTTTCTTAAAAAAAAAAATAAATGCAAGGAAAATCCAAATGTGTGCCAGGTGTTAGGGTGAGGGAGCCTGAGTCCCAGACTGTCAGCACCTCCAATGCTCCTCAAAGCCCTGAGCATCCAGCAAACATCAAAAATGAGGGACTTGGGACACAGAGGGAAGCTCAGAGAAAGACAAATCTGCCTCAGCACTTCAAGGATTGAAAGATGTAAATATGTTACTGATGTGTCTGACTTTCTATCTAGAAGCCATAAATGTTCTCAGTGTTTGATCTTTAGGTAAGTTGATGTATGTTTTTAACTGTACTAATCACTGTAAAATGTGTTAGCATGTAAAACAGTGACAAATTAAGCCAGGAAAATCAGATGCTCTGTTGTCTGGCTCTTGAGATGTCTATTCTACCTGAAACTGTCTGATGGACCAAGACACTGAAGTTTCTCCAGTGTTCCAAGCAGCTTGTGAAGACTCTGGTTATTGATTGTTTAAGCGTCATGGAACAGGCATAATTGAATTAATCCCTATTTGTTAACCTTGTGTTGGCCAAGTGATACACTATTATGTGTGTGTTGGAGCCTGTCCCCTTAAAGATGGGGAAAACTGACTGTCCTTGCTCTGTCTGGGACAGGATGTGATGATTTTTGTTTCATTTCTGGGCCCTCCTTGTTGTCAGCTATGAGGTCCCTGGTCAAACCTCTGCATCCAGCCCACGTAAATTATACTGAACAGCTGCTGCCTGTTGAACATGTCCCTGTTTTTCACCTGGTGGAAAACAAATGCTTCGTTTGGGAATACTGGAGTAAAACTTCATGTCTTCACGCTGGGGGAGCTTGGGCTATGGCAAAAATAAAGCTGTTTCATGTTTGTTATTTCTGTAAGGTGGTTGAAATCCATGCAGAATCATGATGGTTTCATGCTGATGTTAATCCCTTGTGCCCATTGACTCACCTTTCTGTTGTCAACCCTTCACCCTGTAACTTTTGCTTATTATTGTTTCTGTAGCTGTACTATGGTTGTAATAGAAAGCCTATCAATTGCTGTAAGCCATAACTAGAACAGTAATCAGGGTATTTTCTTTTTGGTCTGTGTCACTGTGTTTGAAAGATGATTTAATTCTATTGAATAAACAAATCACTTTAACAGTTTTCTGTGAAAGGAAATCTTTGGGCCACTTCTTGTGCCTTCAAACTATTTCTGTATTTTCTGTTGTTCCCTGTATCTGAGCAGGGACAGAGTTAGAAGTTCAGCTGGCAGAAATTTGGTTCATAAAAGTAAAGAATAACATTGTGGAACTAGATGGTGATATAGCATGATTTATAAATATGTAAAAGTATATTTAGGGTCATGCAATGAAACAAATTGAAAATTTGGTATTTTGATTACTGAATATCCTGTGCATATTCTGGATTGTTGCCTATAGAATATCCAGGCACAATAAGGTAATTGTTTTACTGGAAGGAGCAGTCTATGCACATACAACCTTTAAAAAGCTTCTGCAATCCCAGGACTTGCCTACTTACACCTTCCTCACAGTTCTGTCCCTTACTGTCCTCATTCTTTATATGAAATCATCTTCCTTGGATCTGGTTTGTCTTATTCAGACTCAGTCTTACAAACTTACATCAATATTCTCAGAGAATTAAAACATAAGTGTAAAAATATTTGTGGTAATACAGAACAGTAGATGAAACAACCATCTATTTTTTGAAATTAGGTATTTTCCCAATTGGCATTCTATTATTCCTACATTATAAACTGAAATAGGAGTAGGTAATAGAAAATAATATGATCTGGATATTAGTGCTGGTATAAGGAAAATGTAAATGACTTTGAAGATGCAGAGCTGTGGTGAATACTGGAGGAATCAGTTCTCATTCTTGCTGACATTAAAACTGATGGATGCACTTCCTTCCCCCAGCTGCTTGTGATTATTGTTAGTGATTATTCAATCAAGGAAAGGAAACATGTGGAGAGGGAAAAATGAATAGACAAATTGACACTGGATGATATAATTTCTGTCTATCACATTGCAAATTGCTCAGCTAAGCAAGCAATCAAAGAATGGTTCATTTCCTAAAGCCTGCAGCATCCATCATTCTCCTTAGTGGCATTTGCAGCCTTGGCTCTGAGAAAGTCCCAATAAAAAGCTGTAGTGAATTACAGAGATGCTTCACCACAGTCTGACAGTGCCCAGAAGTGGGCACTTAGGAAAAGAGCAGAAGAAATAGAAGAAATAATAAATGGCCCTTCTGCTGGTATTCCCTCAAAACGGTACTGCCAGCTTGTATTTTTGGCCTTGGCAATGCTTTGTGGCACTGAGTGTCAGATTCTCACTCTGTGTTGGTGATGAAGTGATTCCTTTTGCTTTTGTGAGCTCCCAAGGGCACCCAGGAAGATGTTTTTGGATTGTGGGACCTGCCAGATGGAGCCAGGCCAGGGCAGGTACTGACCCCCCAAATCTCCTCCCATGTTATCAGTCAGGTAATTTTATCACTTAGTTGTTTCCTTGCTCTATAACTTCACTCAGTCATCCTAATGGGTCTGGCTAGAGGAATAAACAATTTAAATCCATCAAAAAGGTATTGTCCATCACAGAGAGGGAAAATGCTACAGTAAGTGTGTATAACTGCTGCCACAGGCACCTTTTCAGGTGGAGAAGACACGCTGTTTGCAAGGATGTCAGTGCCAAAGTTTCCTGTGTGCAGAAGCTGAGACACCACTCTTTCTACACCTGAAAACTACTGAGGTAGCAAGTTTGGGGAGCATGAATATTTTGGGAAATGTGGGATGTCTCTGCAGATTTCAGGGGCAGTAACACAGTGTCTGGGTCATACAGAGGTCCTTGTTGTTGGGATATCTGGTCCTTCAGGGGAAGGACAAGGGACTCTTAGAATCCCACTGAATTCTAGGAATTCAGTGCTGCCTTTTGAGACCTCCAGACATGCTGATATATTATGGGTCTTCCAAATGCAAGGTGTACTGCCAGGCCAAAATTTGCCAACAAACAAAAAGATTTCTCTCTGTTTTATTGCATCTTTAGAAAAAATAAGGGCTAAAATTCATAGCTTTCCTTTCACAGGGTGCATTCTATTTATTTTTGCAAGGGATAGATGCTGTCAGCTGTACTAACAACCAGGACCATCACACTGTTGGTTTTAACACTCTTTCTGCCTTGTTGGGCTTAGAGTCAGATTTTGCAAAGTGAAGTTCATCCCTCTCCCACATGAGGTGAACAAAATGCTGCTGAGGTGTCTGAGCTGACACCTGGAGCTTGACAGGAGTGTTTTTGTCTCACTGTCTGTTTGCTCAGCAGCACTTGATGAAGCTGTGGGCTGTACTCAGGTCAGGCAGGCAAATGCCTTTCAGGCAGTGGAAGTTAATCTTGGTTACAGCCAAGTTCCTAAGCACGTTGTTTCCCTTGAGAAGTGCTGAGGCACTGATAATTTTGCAAATAATTTGCCATCTTTGCCACTCAATCCAAAAGCCATCAGGTGATAAAATAAAATACTTGAGTCCCTAATGCCCTGCCCTGTGGATGTTTCCATGAACATGTGACACAGGATGATAAATACGGAATATGTGCTCCTTTCACCTGAAAAGATTAATGATATTTTTGACTTCCTGCATAGCACTGTGTACTCAGAATGGGTTTTGGTTTTTTGGTTTCAGATCTTTCTCCTCAATCACATCTCTGAAAATTTGCTTCACTCTCAGACCAGCCCCAGAACCAGGCTTGATCTGACCTCCTGCCTTCCTGCCTGCCACAGAGAAAACTTAAAAGCCACTTTCTCCTGATCCCTTTGTAAAGGGACCCAGGAGTTTCCTGGTCTTATTTGAGCCAGTTTCTTTTCTAATGAAGATGCATTTTTTAATGCATTTCTTTTCCTTCTCAACACTCACAATTTTATGGCTCCTTAGCATTTCTTGCCTTCCAGTGATATACGATGAATTGTATGTAGCAATGCAGATGTTGGGATTAGATGAATTTCCCTGGATTTTCCATGCCCCCGGGAACAAACAAACCCAAATGGATGTCCATTACTTCAGAACTGTGGCAGCAGTACTTAATACAGTACTATATTTGTTTATAAATATCACAGAATCACAGTATCACAGACTGGCTTGGGTTGGAAGGGACCCTAAAGTTCAACTCATTTCCACCCCGTGCCATGGGCAGGGACACCTCCCATAGCCCAGGTTGCTCCAAACCCTGTCGAACCTGGCCTTGGACACTCTCAGGGATCCAGGGGCAGCCACAGAGATGAGGCTGATAAGGCACATGCAAATGTAACTCCATAATTCACCTGGAAAAGTAACAAGTATTTGGTTTTGGGGGAGTTTTCAACCAGCTCATCAGATGCTGACTGTCCTCAGCAGGGTCTTTACTGCACTGAGCTCTCACCAGCTGTGTATCTTTGTGGCACAGCTCATTTCCTGCTCCTGTGATGAGTATTTCTGGCCACCCATAGTGCAAAGCTTTGGTAAGTAATGCTAAGCTGTTGCTTGAAAAATATGTTTTTATTATTAGCAAACTTTGTAGCTGCAAGAGAAAAAGATCTAATTTCAGGGGAACGATGAATGTCTACCTTAATAAATTTTTCATCTATTAGCCTTTTGATTTTCAATTCTATACTCACAACCAGCAGGGAAAGCAAACACGATGCATTCAGTGAGCAATCAAAGAAGATATTAGGATAGTTTAGCCATGTCCCCTTATCCTAAGCAAGACTATTTTGATTAAAAAACATTGTTTCCTGTTACATAGTTTTATACCATGATTATGGCTATTTTAAGCAGCTTGCTATGAAGGGCAGGTAAGTGTCAAAGGCTCCCAGTAATCCATCCATAAATCACATAGACTTAGATGGGTCTGGTTGAATTGTTAGCCTTGACTGTCTCTTTTTTAGCCCAATCATACTCTTTGGACAAGAAAACTGAATGTGGCTCCTCTCAGAGTGTTAAATTTCATAATTTTTGAGTGAAAAATGAACTCTGCCAAGCAGAGAGCTCAGCCTGGCTTTTTCTAAAGCTGAGGTTGAGATCTTCCTTGTTGGACATTTGAGACACAATCCCAACGTGGTAAGACCCTGGCAAATGCAGAGGTGAGAGCTTGTCTCATTGATTTCCAACAGCGTGAGGAGCATTAGTGAACCCAGCTGCATATTGTTCATATTCTCAATTTATAGATGAAAAAGCACAGTTGAGTCTGTACCTCCTGCAAATTCCATGCAACAACACCAAGCATGACATTAGTCTCTCCCAACTTTGGGAATGTCCAGTGCAGACTCTACATGTAAGTCCTTGCCATGGCCCTCTTTTTAGAAACACACACCAAATTTGCCAATTTAAGCCAGGTATTGGTTTTGTTCCCCCCAAGATGGCATTAGACTGATTGAAGTTCTCCTCAGTGCCTCATGCTGCTTTTCTTCTCCCTCCTCTGCACCAGACAGGAGGGACCAGGGCTAAACACAGACATCATCCTGCACCTGTCCAAGGTGAAGGTTAGGCTTTGTTTTCCCTGAAAGGTGAACTCGTGTCCTTTAAAAAAATAAAATAAAATCAGATTGAGCTTGGTGCTCTCTGCTGATTTACATAACTCCAAAACAAATGAATATCCAACTGATGTATAAGGCTGTAATTTAGGAGGGGAACTCATCCCCACTGAGCCAGCTTGTGTTGCAGAGCAGTTTGTGCTCATGATGTGCGCTCTGATATTGGGACCTAATTGCTTTTCTAATATCCATGTATTATTTACACCATGCTACTGTTGCAAACTCCTTCTGACTCCAGATCTGTTGTTGCTGTACTGTATTTATTGGAGCAACACAAGGTCAGGCTAACCTACATTATTCCTCTGTAAGTGACCCAGCTGAAACCAATAGTTCCAGTGCTGGAACACCAATGTAAGTGAGATCCAAATCAGGACCCTGGAGTATTAATTTACTTTATTGCCATATCTTGATAAGTGGTTATTAAGTACTTAACTATTAACTATTAATGTTCCTTCTTTATTTATTACACAGAAATATGTTGTAAGGGTTTCCTAGTGTTTTCTCAGGAGAAGGGCTTGAAGGGAAAAGAGAGCAAGACATACACACCAAAGGTGATTAGATCAACAGTGCCTGGGACAATGTTAGTTTTCAAACTCTCACTTAGTTAACACCTTTGCAAACCACAGTCCAGAAATCATATACATAAAACTATCCTCCCACAGAAAACTGTTAGTGTGGGATTTCAGATTGCTCTGATTTTCTTCAAAGTGGACTTGCAGACTGGAACGGGCTGGGGTGAGTGTGAGAGCCTTGTTGGCTTAAAATCTATCTCAAAATATAAATGTAATCAGCTCTGGTAGGGCCAGCCTGGGCAAAGAACAGTCCAGGGAAGGAAAGCAATGGAATGCCATTCCCAGACATTCCCAGACATTGTTTGTAATTTGCCCTGGGCATGTTTGACGTGAGTGTCCCTGCTTACTGCTTTCCTCTTCTTACTGTGCTTTCCTTGCTCTAAGGGTGTTGTCCCTGCCCTTATCTTCCCAAGGACACATCCTACACCATTCCATATCTCCACCAGTGGTGGTCATGGACACCTAAGGCACCCAAGGGCCATGACTTCTATCATTTGAGTGTTTGATAACAGCTTGAGCTCACTGATGCTGGTGTTGGATGGAGGCTGCTCCAAAAAAAGCACAATTCTGGCTGTATGTGAGACACTTTGGGATGTCAGAACCCTCTCACAGCATTTGTGTGCCCACTAGTGTGGTGCTGGGACACCCATCCTGGCTGTGCAGGCAGACACTTGGTTCCCTGTGGTCATTCCCTCACAGCCATGCAGAAAATCTGGCTTTAATAGCAAAATATCCCAGATATTATCCCCAAGCCAGTCATCTGCACTGGGTTAATGTGGGCATTCTGTGTAAAAGAGGGTGGTGTGGCACAGTTGTTTTGCTCTTTGCTGAATTCAACAGCTCGAGGTGGCAATGGCCTCACTGCTTGTGTGATGAAACATTATTTTTATTTCACAAATACCTCTGTCTGGTTTGAACAAGGATAATCTGCCTGTTTGTCCAATTTTCTGTCATTTTCAGAAGTTTTTTCTGGTCTTGCATACATAGCCAGGAGGGGTAACTTTTTCCAGATCAAAGGGGCACCAAATGAACCACAATAAAAAAAAATCTGAAAATCTTGCAACCACAAATTTTATTATTCAGTGAAGATACCAATGCAGCACTTGAGTAGCTTTTCCCTCTCATTATCACAGTCAATGAGACTGATATGAAAAACACTTAACAAAGCAAAACAGCACAACCCAACGCAATGGTCAGCTGCCAGATAGGAAATCCAGGATGAGAAGGATGAGGTGGACAGGCTGGCACTGGGAGCTGGTCTCATGTGCTTAGAGCTGCTCCTTATTCTTGTAGCACAGTTGCACCTGAAGAAATGAAAACACCTTTTTTTTATTATTGATTATTCCTGTGCTGGTTTTTTGTTTGTGTTTCTTGTTTGTCTGTGTTGTTTTTTGTTTTTTTTTTAATTAAGTCCACACCTTTCATTCACACACACACACACACACACACACACACTGGGTTTCCACTTGATAAGCTCTGCCCTATTTATTCTCCTTTCAGCAAACCTCCCTATCTCTTCTTCCCTGAATCAGTCCATGCCTTCTGCAGCAGAATTAAGTTATTTTCCACTTTACAACTTATTCCAGGACAGACTAACTTGCAAATGTAAGAGAGGTGGCATATTTTCATTTCTTAAAAAATAGCCAATAATCAGAGAAAGAATTCATGTTAGTTCTCTGTTTAGAAAAATCCACATTGCAATTTATCTTATTATTTATTAAATTCCAAAGTCTGATTCAGGCTGACTCTTGCATTATGTCTTCCATCACCCCCTTAAATTATTATTCATATTTGAAACAATAGGCTTTGAACTTCTGACACAAAAAGTTTCCAACACTTTGTTCCTTTAGCTTTTTGAAGCAGCTGAGTTCACTAACTGGCTCCATTATTTGTTTCAAGGTTTCAAAGTCTTTTCGACTTTTCAAAAGCCAATAAAGCAAGGACTCCTTCAGTATGTGCTCACATATACACAGGCATGGAAAGCTGGGACATGTAAACTGAAAGGAGGTCTAAATTCAGAGTTATTTCTCTGAAGAATAAGGTGCTGCAGGGTGGACATGACTGGCTGGGACCTGCTGGTCCATCATGCATTTTGGGCTGGCAGTGACACCCCAGAGAGGCTTTAGCACCTTGAGACCCCACCTGAGACCCCCCTGTACACCCTGTGACAGGGCTGATATGTTTAATGCCTTCAGAGTTCAACACTAAGCCTTAAAGGTTGCTCTTTCAAAGAGGCTTTGTGAAATACCACTCTGCTGGTGGATGGATCTCCATTAAACCAGCTCTGTAATTATGCAGCATTTTAATTACAGTGAAAACTATTTGTTCTACAAAAGACAGTGCATCTGGTGAGTTGTGACCTGAGGAAGAACAGCAGATGGTGTCCTCAACGCAGGGATTCTGCATCACATTTTCCTGAGACTCCTGCACTGACCTGATTTAGTTCCTATTGCAAAGCAGTGGTTGACCTTTATTTTGGTCAAGTGCAGGTCAAGCCGTACCTCTTGTACAGCTCTCCTCAGTTGTCCTTTGTTCCTTTTCCCAGAAGAAAGTGCTTGAAAAAGAGCGAGGGAATCTGTACTCAGGTCTGAATACTGAAAAGCACAAAAATATCTTTAGGTCTATTTATTTTCAGGACTGAATATTCTCAATTATATAGGATATACTCCATCAAACAAACCTGGTTTGTGCCTTGAGAAGTGGATTTTACTGTTCTTTGATGTTGAAAGTCAGAAACTGCAGGTTTTTTCCTCCTCTGTAGAAAAGATAAAATGGATCTAGTCTGTAGTGCAAGGAGAGAGTCAAAGTGAGTCAAATGGGAGAAAGGAAATTATGAGTGTACTGGCAACAGCAGAAAATCTGATGAGGGGGTAATTAGTTTTATTTATATTATTTGGTTATCACCTCCCCACCCTCTCTCAGAGGCTGGTAGGTCCTTACTGGCTTCATATTTTTTTAAAGCTTTCATTAACTCTGTCAGGACTCTCAGCTGACTCCCTCTGGCACGTAAATACCCTGAGTCCCCTCCTGGTTGGGTTCTTCTTCTCAGGGCACCTGAGACCTGGGGAAGAACTTTTCCTCTCTTAGGTGGCTTCATTTAGCAATCTGCAACCAGGAGCTGAAGAAGAGACCTGGCTGAGCCCTTCCTGAGCAAGAATGGGCACCGTGGGGCTGGGGAAGAGGTTCCAGTCTGCTGGTGGGTGTGCTGGTTGGGTAATGGTTTTCACTTTTCTGTCTTTTATACCCCACAATCTCTATGCATGCAAGTCCCTTTTGCCACTAGAAAGTGAGCCCAAACAATGCTGAGCTACAACCAAAAGTTACAATGTGACTTTTTATTTTTTCTGCTGTAGATAAACATACAATTACCATAAGAATCTTCTATCTCTGTAAGGAGAAAGTAGTTAAAATATGGAGATAAAAAGTCCTGAGGCTGGAGGGATGCAACAAATTGCCATAACAGATTCTTTTTTACAGTTTACTTTGAGCCTGATACTATTATTTTTCAGAAAAGGGAAAAATCCTAAACTGTGGCTATTATTTTTTTTCAAGTCTTACCACATTATCCTCTGCAGGAAAAGACAGGCAACAACAAAAATGAGTGCTGCTTTTTAGCACAGGTGGAAGAATCCTGTAAGAATGTGGATAAATTGGTGTTAAGAGTAATGGAGTGCCCTCTTCACTCCCTAACACAGTTTCTCCCTCAAAGGAGCTAAATTTACATAAGTTAATAATGAGGAAATAAAAACTTAAATGATAATTTGGTAGCTTATTACTATAATAAGCTTCCCCAAATCCATATGATTGGGGAGGTGGATAGGTTAGATTGCTGCAGTGTGAGACAGGAGCTTTATTAATATTTTAAATGAAATAACACAGTCTAATGCAGACTTGAAGATTTGGGGGAGGGGATTGACTACATGATCCTTAAATGTCTTTTCCAAACCATTCTATGCTCTGACACTGGCAATGAGGGTTGAGCTGTGTTGAAAGTCTTTATGGCAAAGTGGTAAATGACAAGGAACTATTTGTGCTTTCTCTGCTTATTTATTTTTATTTTCACATGAGATGGTGTGCTAGTTAAACTTCTCAAAAGTCCAAAAAAAGTTAAGTTTTCACAGGCTCTTTATTAACTATACATTTTAATTATTCCCTTTTGTAGGATCACATGGAAAAATGTGTATCTTGTAAATAAAGGCATGATTTGTCCTCTACGTGTTGGAGAAAATGTACAGTTGAATTTTGGAGCAATGCCCTGTTCTTTGTACAGGTTTGACATCACCACAGAAATCCCTGTTTTGGCCTCTGGGGTCTGAGGCTTAATTTTAAGACCATCTTGGGTGTGTTGCTGGACTGAACCCAAGCAGGGAATGGAGGAGGCCCAATGATGCATGGTCATAATCAGTGACTTCCAAGGCAGGGATTTTTTTGGTGGGTTTTAAGAGTCTTGAAGGCTGCTCCCTGTTGTGATAAGGGATAAGGAGGGGGAGGTGTGTCCTTAGCTCTGCCAAGAGCCCCTCAGAAGTGCATAGGCTGCTCTTCCAGTGACACCAGTAGGCACTGGTGGTGTCTGTCCAGGGAAAATGTCAGTCAAGGGATGTCTGAGGAGGTTTTCCAGAAAACGTTCTGATGTAAAGAATTTCCACAAAGGGGAAAAAAAACATTAAGAGGGTTAAACAGCTGAACATATTAACAGTCTGCACATCTAGTTATCGTTGTATATTATTATCTGTATGTATTATCTGTATGTTGGAAGTGTCCCTGCTCATTACAGAGGATTTGGATTAGATAACCTTTAAAGGTCCCTTCCAACCCAAACCGTTCCATGTTTCTGTACCCAACACTATTATGTTCTGCAAAGGACATCACCCTCCCCACACAGGAGGCAGCAGTGAACTTTATCTGCTCTGCCACTTAAAGGGCTGCTTAGTTTGGTGTATACTGGCTCCAGTGAGACTGCTCACAGGACTACAGTGAAGGAGATAATTAGTTTGATGGGTTGATGAGAACAAGTCTCAAGCCAAGTCACAGAAAGCCACCCCTGAGATGCTAAAGCTGGGAACCAGACCTGCTGATGGCAGGATGAGGGCATGGGAGCTGCACTTATCTAGGCTTGGTGAAAACAGCACAAAATATGTCTTGTTGTAGGGCAACGGGATTTGGAAATTTTGGCCTTGTGCAATTTCTTTGTGAAGGGAATAAAAGAAATTTCACAAATGCTTTCTCTGCAGAGATCTGAATGGGACTTGTGACTTGGCTCTCAAGCACTTATGACTCCCAGATCACAGACACGCAGTAATGACATTTCCCTCTTCACCTCTTTTTGTAAAAGTGCCCTTTATGTGAATCTATATATATATATATATTTGTTTGATTGTTTGTGGCAGGTTATTTCATCTGTTTTGGTATTTCATGTCCTTCCTGTGCTATAGCCCACTGCAAAGGCAGTGCTGGCTGGGCTGGGTTACTATCTCCTTTCTGTTTGTGCTAGTGCTTCAGCTGCTTGTTTGCTCTCTGTGTGTGCATATATATATATATGCAAGTAATACAAGCTCTGTCTGCTCCTGTCATGTTGTCCTTCTCTCTTAGGATGTGGGAAGGTGATGGTCATTCTCCTCTTTGTTTTGGAGTTCATTGGTGTAGAAACACAATGGTTATTATTTATGATCCTTTAGGTGGATCATGAGGGTTCATCTTGCAACAGTACAACACAGAGCAGTGGGGAAGTGTTTAGTCTGGGGGAAAGGAGGTTAAGGGGTGATTTGTCACTCTCTAGAACTCCCTGAAAGGAGGTTGTAGCCAGGTGGTGTCAGTCCCTTCTTCCAGGTGACAACCAATATAACAAGGATAAATGGCCTCAAGTTGTGCCAGAGGAGGCATAGATTGGATATTAGGAAAAGTTTCTTTACCAAAAAGGCTGTGGGGGTGTCCCCTAAGTGAATGTGGCACTTAGGGACATGGGTTAATGGTGGCCTTGGCAGTGCTGGGGGAATGGTTGGATTCCCTGGGCTCAAAGGGCTTTCCCAGACTAAGGGATTCTGTGGTTTCTGCCCACCTGTGTGAAGTATTCCAAGGCTGGTGCAAAGCCTTCTCAGGAGTGAAAATCTTCTGAGTCTGTTGAGTTTGAGCCATGCTCAGGTGATTTTGGCTCAATCTACATTTTACAAAATGACAGAAATCTCTCTGCTCATCTGCCAGTACATGCAGTGGCACAAAACAAGTCCACAAGTGTGAAACAGAGTTAACCGTGAACTCCCACTGCATTGCTAAGTGTCCCTGTGGAAATAGAGTTCAAACACGAATAGTGAAAAGCTTGGAAATTGGTCTGAAAATGGAAAAGTTGAGCACCTTAGTTTACGTCAGCATGGTCTTTTGTGTGCCAGTGCCTGTCTGGACACCCAAAATCAGTCTTGTTTCGACCTGGCAGGCATCAGTACAAAAAAGGTTGTTGCAACCTGAATTCAGACCTGAGAGATAAACACAGGGGGAGATCATGAATTTTATTGTAACTATACTCAATTCTCCAGTATTGGAAGCTTTGTTTTTTAATACCCCAACACTCAACTACAGGTATAAGTGTTGCTATCCAGTCTGACCAGCCTCAGTATGAGCAGTAGGACCTGGAGTCACCAGACCAAAATCCAACTGTTCTCCATGGGAAGTGTTATTGCCAATAGGTGTTAAACTTGGTTTGTTCTTTGCCTGTGCTGTAATAGAATTTATTAGTCATTTTGCAAGCAGGAGGTAGCCAAGCAGGTTTTGTCTTGGAGTGCTGAAACACTGGCACAAGTTGGGCAGAAAAGCTGTGGCTGCCCCATCCCTGGGAGTGT
The DNA here is from genome assembly GCA_013396655.1 of Campylorhamphus procurvoides. Lineage (NCBI taxonomy): Eukaryota > Metazoa > Chordata > Aves > Passeriformes > Dendrocolaptidae > Campylorhamphus > Campylorhamphus procurvoides. The sequence continues at coordinate 235,319 of WBMV01002329.1, read as the reverse complement.
CCAAGGGCAGGTTGGATGGGGCTTGGAGCAACCTGGGCTGGTGAAAGGTGTCCCTGCCCATGGCAGGGAGTTGGAATGAGATTATCATGAAGGTCCCTTCCCACCCAGCCCATTCTGTGATTCTGTGACCTGAGCATCTGCTCCTTGCCCACTGCTGCAGGAGGGAGAGCCCTTGTACAACTGTGGTGGAGTCACCTTCGACAAATAACACAGAGGGTATTTGGGAAGAGATTTGAGGATACCTGGGGAGGGAGCTGGTGTGGTGCATTTTGGGGAAGCTTATTTGCATGTGTACAGCTACTTACAGCCGTATTCAGATAAGGAATAGGAAGCAGTGAGTCCTGCTGGAAATAACTAGATCAAGTCTGACAGCCTGAGAGTAAATCCATGGAACAGACAGATAAGGGGTATTGCTATTTCTTGGGCTAGGTCTGGATCCCTGTGACTCTGACAGCTTTTCTGGGGTTTTTTTATGTTAGCTTAACAGAAAGTTTTGTATTTATTTGCTGTTATCTAGGCAAGTTCAGCTGCAATTATTTTACTTTTATCCTTTCCCAGACACACGTATATACACTTGCACTCTTGTTTCTTGGCAGCTTGTAGCAATGCCTCTAATCCGCTTGGCAGAAGTCTTCTAAACTAATTCTCTTAGCCAAAAAAAAAGTAAAAAAAAGAAAAGAAAAAAAAACTGTGGTGATAATTTTATCACAGGGGCAACAATGGAGGTGAAAAAAAAATATCTGAAAGAAGAAAGTTTGTCCAGAAGTTGACTTTCAGTATCTCTTTAGTCTGTGTGCTGCAAAGCCTTAATACTTTTTCAAGATAAGCAGCATTGGGAGGATGAGGATGGTATTATGAGAGGTAGACAATGCTACTGGGATGACTCACAGATTTGGTGTGAATAAAAAGACAAATAAACCCATTCGGCCTATGTGCATTTACACAGACTCACAGGTACCACTTCAAATCCCATGTCAGAGTTTGGATGGGGCTTGTACAACTGATATTATATTCAGTCTGTAAAAGAACTGCAGAAGGTTTTCTTTGGTTCCTTCCTAACATCATGTCTTGGAAATTCTGTCTCTACCTGTGTTGTAAGCTTTCTGGGGCTGATTAGTATTTGAAAGGGTGAAAAGATGAAGCAAACACAGTGTTTGTACAGGATTGTAAAAACATAGCTTTGATTTTTATTTTTTAAATTTTTTTAAACATTTTATGTTTAAAGAAAATAAAATCCCAGCAGTTTTGCATCTGTTTTCAGCTCTCCCTCCTCTCTGACCTCTAATGCAAGGGATTTTCAGCAGTGGTCGATCAATGACTGGTGAATTTTGCTCAGGACTCAGAGCTTTGGGGTTTTGGTGTATGTTGTTGCTGGTGAATCTTTGATGAGGATTTAGGATTAGCAGGACAGGTAATGGAGTCAGGAGCAGTCCCTGTCTTGGCTGTGGAGACCTGCCTGGTGCTCATGGCCATGCTCCTGCCCCTTTTCCTGTTATCTCTGTATCTCTGTCTCTCCTGTCTACACTGATCCTTTGGGGTGAGGACTTTCCCTCTCCATGTGGTTTCTGCATCATTCAGCACCGCAGGGACTTGTCTCAGCTGGAAACACTAAAGTCACTGCAGAGCAACTATGAAATTACAAATAAAGGCAATTTTCTCCCTATTATCTGGGAGCAGAGTATGCAGAGGCTTCTCTGGTGCTGGATATATTGCTAATGACTGTCTTAAAAGCTAAAACAATGCTTGCAGCATGGAAAGTATTTCAGGTGCAGAACACAGGTGTGTCTGGGCATTGCTGCCAGGAAATTTCTGCCTGAGGATGTGCATGGGTGCAGCTGGGCCAGGCAGCTTCTCCATCCCCCAGGGCAGGAGGGTCAGAGGCAGCAGAGAGAGGCTGAATGATGCTTTGGCAGGCTTTGAGGAGGCTGTGGGCACATGGGAGAGGAAATCAGTGACTGTTTCAGAGGGAATTTGGCAGCATCTGAAGAGCTAAGTGTCTGAGCCCTTCTGGGGTTGTTGATTTAGATCCTTCACTTTAAGCAAATAGAGTAAAGGTAGCTTAGAGAATTGGCATGTTTGCTGCAAATTTGCCCCAAAATTATTGCTGTTTCTCTGGTCTCCTACATGTGGATCTGATATGGAAATTGGAGAAGTTGTGCTCAGAAAAACTGTGGCTGCCCCTGGATCCCTGGAAGTGTCCAAGGCCAGGTTGGACAGGGCTTGGAGCAACCTGGGCTAGGGGAAGTGGTCCCTGCCCATGGCAGGGGGTGAAAAAGGATGACCTTTAAGGTCCCTTCCAACACAAACCAACCTGTGACTCTATGAGATCCCTTGAAAGCTTAACTCCATTGGAGGACTTGCACTGGGGTCTGTGTGTTTATTATCATTACATCCATTATGGATCTGAACCCTGCCAACACTTAGTCCTGCTATGGAGTGTCAACAGTGGAAGTGGCTTCACTAGGAGCACAAAATTCTCTTTGGAATCATACTGTTTAATGGTTGGATTCAATGATCTTGGAGGCTTTGCCAGCCTTAATGACTCTATGATTCGATGCTTGCATTAAATATTAAGTGTACTTGGACCCGCTAGCCTGTACATACATTTAAATAAAAAATTTAAAAATCATGTTCTTTAGTTGTGTAACTTCTAAATAGAATGATAGAAACATCTGTTAGCTTTGATTTTAATTTACTGTATAACAGCTTACATCATAATAAATTATGTTGGTGTGATTTGGATGTAATTTTGAATTTGTCAGGAAGCTCACAGCCAAATCACTGAAGTTAATGGTAGTTCAGCAATCAGTTTTACTATGTGTCAAATCACAGGAGCCATTATTGAATTTTAAAAGGCTAAATTACTGTGTTGTTTGTATTAAATCTTAATGTTGTTTCAGATAACAGGAATGCTTTCCCTTGGAGGTATGTGCTGCAAAGGGTTTGTGTTTCTGAATAGAAAAACCAAACAGGGTTTCAGTGAAATTGCTAGAATTTCAATTTTAAAGGGGTTAGGTACATCTAAAAGTAATTTCAAACCTGTCCTAAAGGAAAGGACTATATTTCCCAGGTTGGATATAGTGTTGTAGTACAGTCCCTTTTTGTGAATTAGGAGAATTGAGTGGTGCACTGTAATGATGTCAGTCACTGAAATTAATGTACTGATGTGGCTTATCATTGAGGGGAGGGCAAAAATTATGTTTACATTTCTTTAGGGATGGAAAAGAAAGGAGAACTGCCCTGTACTTTCTTGCTTTGAGGTAGTCTCTCTTCACTGACTACAGCAAGGTCTGCTGAAAGCACTGTGCGAGCATCATCTGGCATTTCTCAGGATGGGCTGGGAACCAGTAGATGGGTACCTGTATAATACTCTCACACCTTCTAAAATTGGGAATGGGAGTGGATATTTCATTCTCTCCAGGACCTCAAGTCCTAGACTGATCATTTCTAAGTTTGCATTTTAAAATAAGTAAGTAATTTTTAACAAAAATCTCTTCCCATAAAGCACTCCCAGAGCTGAGACCATGTCTTGCTAAGTCAAAAAAAGCCTCCTTGCCCTGGCTAGGTGCCTCTTTCTGGTGACACTGGTGCTTTGGAGTTACCTGCCTGGTCCCTGGAAAGGAAAGACTTCAGCCAGAGTGCAAATGGTTAGTGCCCATGCCAAGGAAGGGGGTGATGTGGGACTCCTTTACCACACTTCTGTCCCTGCTTTGCTGAATCAGCCCGGGCAAGGGCTGTAATAAATTCATTATCCCCCCATCCCAAACCTGAAATTACTCATTCAGAGGGTGGCAAAGTTTTTGGTCTTGACTACTTGCTGTAAGAATTGATTTGTCTTTAAGTTCTCTGGTATGTTTGAAGAAAACCAGAGATGCACAGCAAAGTGAATAAGATTGATTGTTTCCATCACTTTTTAATGGCAAGAAAGTCACCGGGGCCTGATTTTTCCATTGTTTCCCCAAACAGAGTCCAGATCGTAGAATGGTTTGTGTTGGAAGGGACCTTCAAGCTCATCCAGTTCCAATTCCCTGCCAAAGGCAGGGACACCTTCCACTAGATCAGGCTGCCCAGAGCCCCATCCAGCCTGGTCTTGTCTGTTTCCAGGGATGGGGCAGCCACCACAACAGAGAATTTTTTGTTCCCTCTTCTGGGTTTGCTACAATAGGTCCATGTCTTTACCATGCTGAGGACCCCAGAACTAGATACATGAGTTGTGTGAGGGAGTACTCGTTATTTCCCATAGCAAATTTCTGTCTGGGAGGTTTTTCTTTTTCTCTCCAAAAAGTTTTTTTCTCTCTGTGTGGTTCCTAACCCAGCAAAGCTTCTCACGTGCAGGAGAGCACTGGCCCATTGCACCCCTGGTGTGCTGGGGGAGCTTTCCCATCTCCCTCGGGTGGTGCATGACAGCAATAGATATAATGGACTCATTTGGATAATTTAGTACTTGCTTAGTGTATCTGGTTTCTCTAGTGACACTCTGACGTTCATGCTTGACTTCCCCACCTCTCAGATAATAAATGAAAGAGGTTTCACCTTGTTGGCAGCACTGGCGTTTGGCCCATTATCTTTCCTGACATTGTGTACTTGAGAAATTAAATTACCTGGTTTCCTGGCTACCTCCCTAATGAATGCCATTAATTAATATGCTTTTCAAAGGAGGAGGTGTATTTATTCTTAATCCAAGGGAGAATCTATTTCCTTGTCTTGCCTGTGAGCAGAGAGCACAGGTGTGAGCAGGTCAGCCAATTTGCAACAGATTTGTCCACATGGTGCTCACTAAACACAGCCTTTGGCCCCTAACTTGTTTTATAGCACTTTTTCGGGAGGGAAGACCTAGTCCCAAGAGCACCCAGGTTAATGAAAAGGATGGTTACCTCTGCAGGTGATGGATCAGTGTAGCAAAGCTGTGCTGCTTACGATGCAATGAGAAGATGGTTGAAAATGCAGCCTGGTCCTTTGGTAGGAATTAGGAGGAAAGTGTGGACCTGACACACTCTTTCCCTTTTCCTCCTCAAATCTCCTCTCCCCAGTGGAAGTGCAGCCCTGTGTATGGATGGATGTGGGGGCAGGTGTGGAAATAACACATCTTGGAGGTCAGGAATGGCTTTGAGCTTTCTTTTGGATGACGAAAACTGACTGAACTAGGCAGGAAGGAGATCAGGGCTGGCGCCGTGGGCACTGGGTTAGTTGTGTCCATCTGTATTTGCTATGGTACTGGAGTGACAAATGGGAGACTTAGGGTGTTGGAGATGGACTGGGATGGTGCCTGGCTTACACTGCAGACAGTACGTTTGAAAAGGTGGTATGGAATGACTTGGTATGGGCACAAATTCCCACTTCTGAGCTGTCCCAGTGCCTTGGCCAAGGAGAAGCCGACCAGGACCTGGTTCTGGGGCTCTGCAGGGAGAAGCAGCCACCTGAACAAAGCAGCAGTGACATGCTGCATGTCCCTGGGACAGGAACAAAGCCCTTGGGGTTGCTTCGACCCTGCTCTGATTCACGTGGTGCTTCAAGCATCAATTAGTTCCAGTGACGTCAGTGTTTCAATTCATGTCTTAAACCTCACTATGCTCAATACCTTGAAGAGCTGAGCTCTTTGGGTTCTTCACCCCTGCTGACGTAGCTGAAGATAGCTGCTTTTCTCCTTGTATCCCTGCCACTCACTCACTTCTGCTGCTGCCTCTCATTGAGATCTGTGGTGTTCTTCACTGTGGGGAAAGAAGTGTCCTTTTGAAATACTTAAACCTGATGTGAGTCAGTGTTTTTAAGAAACACTAGAATTTTTAGTCTTCTGGCAGAACAGGCATATCAGAAAGTTTTTGGATGCAAGGAGTTAGGCTGATCCCTCCTGGGGGAGACTTAAAATAACCTTGAACAAGATGAGGAAGGAAGCTCATCTATGGGATACTTGGTACAGAAGTGGCTGGTGCTCAGAAGCCCTATTCCCAATTTTGGTGGTTGGACTAATATATATTATGATCAAAAGGAAAAGACGAATTGCAGTCTTGGGGCTGAGACTCTCATTCTCTTGAAGTCAGCATGACCTGAACTCTCAGTCTTTAAGGAAAAAGTCTCTTCAATAGGAAACCAGGTGCAATACCAGTAATTGTAGCTAATGCCTTAGCCAGGGCTGCCTGCACAGCTGGTTTAAATAGAAATAATGTCCTCTAAGACGCTGATATTTTAGTCCCTCCAGCACTGGAGTTGTACCATGTACAGTTGAAATTCCTGATCTCTGTGGTTCTTACTTTCTTATTACTTTGCTAAAAGGCAGCTGAGGAAGCAGATGAAAATGTAATAATTCAAGCAATTCACCAGACTAATTCTTTTAAGGGTTCAGTTTTATACTAACAGCATTAAGATGCATTTTGCCAGACTTATGTCTTCTAAAACGACTCATGGCTGTGAATAAGCCTTAATGGATTACTGCATGTATAACTTGCCAGCTGTGGGCATCTGGAGCAGATCCTCAGTTCTGGAAGAGTCTTCAGACTGGAGGTACTGCAGCTCCAGGGAAAAGCAGATGAGGGAGTCACACTCCTTATTTCTACTGAAACTCTTGTCAGAGAAAAGACTTCTGGGAAATCATAGAACAGTTTGAGTTGGGAGGGACCTTAAAGCCCATTTCGTTTTAACCCCCTGCCTTGGGCAGGGGCACCTTCCTCTAGACCAGGTTGCTCAGAACTCCATTCAACCTGGCCTTGGACACTTCCAGGGCTGGGGCACCCACAGCAAGGAATTTCCTCCTAATATCTAATCTAACCCTATGGTTTTTTCAGTTTATTGTGCCTACACTGAGTTCTGTCCTCCTCTGCAACTCCTCTGGCACCTGAAATTCAATAAGTAATGTTTACTGCCTGCTTGGCTCTGTCTTGGGAGGTGCAGTTTTGCTCCAGGATGTGCCACAGATGCCAGTGGGGTCTGTGCTTTCATGCCTGTTTGTTCAGGCAGTGGGAGAGGCCTCCTTCTGCACTGTGGAAAAGTCCCACAAATAGCTATGTCAACACATATTTAAGATCCTTGCTTCAATCAAATTTTCTTTAAAGATATGGAATAAATACATATTTATATAACTTTTTATTTTTTATATATATACACATATATAACTATATATATTTATATGTATACAATTATATGTAATATATATAGAAAAGATATATATAAATATATGGGAGATATATATAAAAATATATGGGGTATACATATATATATATATAAGGTTTTTCTCAGGCAAATTCTGTCAGGAGCCTTCATGCTGTATTCTATTTTCAGGGCTTTTTCTTACAACATCGAGTGAAGCAGTTTCCCTGATCCTGAGTTTGGGATGACTACAGTAGTTGCTGTTTCGAGGCCTTTGAGGACCCAGAGTCTTACAGAATATCCCTGCTGATGGATGCCTGAGGTTCCCTGGGACCTGTAGGACACTTAACATCCCACTGCATTTTGCTGGGAAATACTTCTCTTGGCTAAACCATGTTTTACCAGCAGAGGCCGATATGTCCATGTGCTTGAAGGCAGCAAGCTGCCACTGGAACCCACGTACATATTAAATCCTCTCCAGCCTCCCTGAGATGGATTGGTCCCTGTATCCCAGTATGCCCAAACTGCCTCTTGCTGCTGAGCTGTTGGGCTGGTGGAATGGCAATGCAGATTTTATTTGACTTTAAAAGGAAATAAAAAATAAATAAATAAAATAAATGTAGTGAGTGGCCAGCTGGAGCTGGAATGAAAAGCCAAGCTGTTTGTAGGCTCTGTGAGGTCTGATTAAACCTGTCATGACTGGTGCTGCAACACTGGTGAGCAGCTCCCCCAGCATCTCCCCTGCCCAGCATGGTGTAATCTTGGGCATCACTCATGTGCATGGCAGAGAAATGAAATGTCTCCGTTGGAGGGATCCTTTGGTATTTATTTCTGTGGCATTAAATAAATTTATTTTCCAAAGGAGATGGGCTGCGTGTATATATATTATAAGTATGTGGCATGCTGGGCTACAGGGAGTATTTTCAAGAAACTATCCAGAGATGGAGGTACAGCCTGCTTTAATGGCAAGTAAATGCACAGCAAAAAATATGAAATCTGAGGTATGGTGTTGCAGATACCCTGGGTAGAACACTGTGTGCTTCAAACTCACTCAAAGCTCTGCTGACTGGAGGTCAAAGTTGCCCTTTTTTCTGTATTATACCACAGCCTTTACCCATCCGGGAGCACTAGGGGAGGCAAAATAAAAAAGCTGGTTCATAAAACATCTGGGGAACTGCTTTGTCTGTATCTGGCTATGTCTTGGTGTCTGTCCCTTGCAGAGCATTTCTTTGCCCTTGTGTCCATGGGGTGTGTTGGATGCTCTAACCCCAACCCTAACTCTCTTGGCATCAAAACACAGCCCATACATGCAGACACCAACTTTTTGTTTAAATTGCCCCAGACTGTGCAAAGAGGACAACCAGACTTCCCTAACCACAAGCACAGAGCAGCATGTATTGAAAAATAACTTCTGAAACAGGAGGCTTCCCTGAACCTGCCTTGGGAAGGAGACTGGAACAAATGTTCCTTTAGGGGTATGCCAGCTGTGTTGCATGGCAGGTGGGCATAGACATCTGGATTTTATGGTAATAGGTGCAAAATAGGAATGATATAGAAGAGAATGAACTAAAGAAAAGGTGTGTTCATTCATTGCCTAATATTTATGTAGTAATTATTATTATTAATAATGGTCATTATTAATTGTAGATATTATTTTTCCTTAATATTGGGTAATTCCAGGTTAAGGATAATACAGGTTTTAACATCCTAGGAAAAAAAGATTACAGGTGAGTCAGGACCTCAAAAAATGAAATTTTGACCTCTTGTACTACATCAAATATGTTAAAATTCAAGAATCCCTCCTGGAACACGATGTTCTGGTGGGTTCTGGCCTAAATCTTTTTGGAAGGGAGTATTTGGGGAATCTCTTGCTGGATGAAGGGTAAGAGTATAAACCCAAATAAATACTCTTGACAGTTGTAAGTAATGATTCTCACCAATAGCTTGGTTGCTTTCCTGGTAGTTCTTTATGCACCAATAAATCCCATTGTTCTTCTCCCAGCTGTTATTCACAAAAAGAACAAAAGGGAGCCAGAGTGTTCTCGGCACATTTCTTTTTAATTAAAATAAAATGACAGACGAAGGAAGCACGTTGAGTAAAGTTTGAATAAGACATGGTAAATCTCTCTTCTTCCCCATAATTTCAGCCCATTTGATAGAGGTGATTTATTCCTGGCTAATACATGATGTCCTGCTCTGCTGCACTGGGAGAAGGTGGAGTGTAAGTCTGGAAGTATCTCAGAGGGGTGGTTCTCCCTGCAACAGCTAGCCTGGAGTCCCATAGGTGCTTTTAGTGCCTCAGATTGTTCTTCCTGACACATGACAAATTAATTGCAATATTTCTGCAAATGTATTTGGGTCTCAGCCCTTGCTGGGGCTGCACCAGCCTGAGGATGCTCCCAGAGGTGCCCTGAGTAACCTAAAACTGAATCTCCCAGTGCAGGAGGTGGAAAGGGCATTTCTCCTACCCCAACAGCTCTACCAAAAAAGGCAGGTACTTTTTTATTTCCTAGTGAGATTGGTGAGACGCTGGCACCGGTTGCCCAGAGAGGTTGTGGCTGCCCCATCACTGAAACCATCCAAGGACAGGGCTTGGAGCAATGTGGTCTCATTGAAGATGTCCCTACCCATGTCAGGGGATTTGAACAAAATGATCTTTGAAGGTCTCTTCCAACCCAAACCGTCCTGTGATTCTGTGCTGTCAGCATTGTGCTGCATAGAGCTGGAGCTGTTCAGAGCAGCAGCACTCAGGGACTCAGTGTGATGAAGTGTTTACCTTGTGAAGGCATAACAAAGATATGAGCTTTGCTTTTCTGAGAGATCCCGTGATTTTTATTTTTTGAAGGTATGTTTTTATTCTCTTCGGTGAGATTATATATTTTTTTTTCCCTTAGTGGAAAGGGCTGGCTTTTCTGCAGCCAAAAACCAGACCCATCTGCCAAATTTAAGAGGAAATATTTATGCCTGTGATTTCTGCTGTGGGTTAATGGCTGTTCCTGAAAGGGGAAAGGTAAGAGTTGGGAATACACTGCTCTGCAAAACATGTGTCTGCGGAAATGTGGTGCATCATCAAATATCCCTGCAGAATCCCTGAGAACCTTGGGACTGGCAGTATCCACATCCCTGGAAATTGCCTTTGGATCATGGTCCCCTTGGTGCCTGAGCCCACTGTCCTGTGCTCACTCTGAGAAGTGCCATGAGAGATGCAGAATCTGCCTTTCTGCTGCTTTCCAGAAAATAAAAACTTGACAATAATCAGGGTATTTCAGTCCTGATGCAGGTCCTGCAGTGCTGATGTCCCAGGATTTTGGCAAGTGGGAGCTGTGTCACAAGGACTTACAGCGCTTATTTTCTTTTCTTTATGATTTTAAGAGCTTGGAAAAACCATTCTGGTGTTTAATCCCAAGCCTGTGCTTTAACCTACTTGGAAGCTGTCCCTGAATAATCCACTTTACGATGCTTAATAGAAAGATTTCTGTTCAGCAAAGAGAGACCACTAAAAATACAGTGCTTTAAAAAATATTATTCGCATGGAATTGTTGGAGACTGGTGCCAAACACCTGCTAAGGAGGGAGGCACAGACCTCCACCAACCCTACAGCTTCTGGCCCAGTGTTCTCCACCACTTCTTCCCAGGACAACACCATTGCCAATTCTGCCTGGGCTGCACATCCTGCCATCAAAACATCTGTTCTCTGTGTTCCTGATAATCCAACATTGACGCCATCCCCTCATTCCAGCTGAATCATGGAAGCCCCCAGATTTATCTAGGAAGAGTTTTAAATCATGAACATTAAAGATTTACTGTGGATGAAACCTCTGACTTACCAGTTCTGGGGACATCATTAACCTGGGCAGCACACCATCAAGCAAATCATACTTAATTTATCATCTGGGGAAGCTGTGGGCTGAGTTATCCCACATAGTGTGAGTGGGGGCAGTTCTGTATCATCAACCTACAGTCCTGCCATAAATCTGGATCTTTCATTAGTGGGATTTAGTACCAGGCTGACTGCCCTTCTTGCTTTATATATCCTTGATCTACAACAGAGAAAATTCAGTATGGTTTTCTATACATAGTTTTTAATTCAACTTTTTTTCCTATGATAAAGCCTATAAACTTTAAAGGAAAAAGATAATATTTTTCCTCTTTTCTCTTATCCTGTCAGACTTCAAGCCATCAGCTCTTGGCTGCACTGACATTGATCCAATCTCATGGTGTTTGTTCTTCCCTTACCTCTGCCACAAGAGCCTTTTGGAGCTTCTGGGTGCCTGCCCAGGCTGAGATATGGGAGTGAAACATCTACACTAGATTTTAGGTGAGCCCCATGCTGACACCCCAGGGCACACTGGGATGCTGGGCACACTTCATGATGAAGTTTCTTTCCAACCATGATGTTATATTGCTTATTTTTCCCATCCCCCACCTATCTGTCCTCAATATTTGCCCCTAGGAGGAGCCAAATGCGTATATTTGTGCTTGTGCCCAGTTATTAATCTAAGTTTTCTTCCTATTTGGTTGGCCCAGATGGGCTACTATCAGGGCACCTTGTACAAGGCACGCTCAGTGTCTTCTTCTGACTTTGGCATTTATTTATTGTCAATTTTTGGAGGTTTTGGTGGAGGTAGAACACAGTAATGGTCTGGAGGAACTGGATGCATGAGTGCATTGTTAATGCCACAACATGTCCAGACAGAAGTCCTGGGAGTGTTTGTCTTTTCTGGTCACTGGCCTGGCTGATCAGAAGAAGCAAAAAGTGAAGTTGAGACCTTTGCTGTCAGTAAGGTGATCCTGACACCATGAATAATGGAGAGGAAATACAGACCAGTGAGATATGGTTGCTTGGTGGGTCTCCTTTTACACCTGCCCATCTGTCTTATAACCACATGACTGGGTAGCACTAAGTAATTTTTCATGAGGTTTCTGAAGCTGCTACGTTTTATGAGGAGGAGGAAAGTCTTTGTTTTCCCCCGACCTGGGCTGGTAGGTGAAGGACAAGAAGCAACTTGACCATGTGCCCCCATCTGACCGATTTTCCAGGGAGCTACAATGTTGATTGGCACATCCTGATATCATAGACCCAGATTATCAACTGACCCTGAGCACAGGCTGAGGCAGCTCTAAAAAAATGAGAAAGATCTCAGGATAGGCCAATGAATAAATTATAATAAGGAAAAGGAGAAAACCCAAAGACAAGGTGAGGCAGAAGAGAGAGGAAGGCACCTCAGTCAAGGAGAGGAAGGAAGGCAGAAGGAGGTGAGCTGTTGGCACCTGTAGGTTGGGAAGGACAAGAGAAACCAGAATATATCTACACTGAGGCATTGGGGAAGAAAGACATTGTGAAACAAGGGCAGCCCAGCCCTAGGCAGGGAGAGGAGGACTAAAGTACTTTGGCAACTGGAAACGTGGCTGAAGATTAAGACCATCCCAGAGTGTAGCTAAAAGTGTAGGGGAGCAAAATAATGACATGAAAGAAAAGACTGAGAAGAACAAAATGGAAGAGGAGGAAGAGGAGGAGGAAGAGGAAGAAGAGGTGGTGGAAGAGGTAGCTGAGGAAGATGAGGAAGATGAAAGCCAGGAGAAAAAAACTAAGAAGAAATCAAAGTCTGAGGATTCGGAGATTGATGGGGAAGTGAAGAAAAAGAAAAAGAAAAAAAAGAAGCGAAGAGAGTATAGTAGTGAGGATGAAGATGACTATGAGCACAGAAAGAAAAAGAAGAAAAAAGGCAAAAAAAGCAAAGACAAGAAGAAGAAGAAAGGTGACAAGTCCAAGAAAGGAAAGATTGATGAGAATTTTCTGGCGATGTATGAACAGGAGCTTCGGGACTATCATTCAGACTCGTCCAATGCTACAGAAGATGAGTACAACAAAAAAAAAGGTCAGTTCCATTCTTCTTCATTTCCCCTCCTGAACAGGCATTGTTGGCCTCTGCAGATGCCCTTGTTGGGATCCTTCCTGGGGTGCAGGCATGAGTTATTCCTATGTGAGGGGTATTTCTAATTAAATAAGAATTTTTTCTATGTGAGGTGTCACTGATAGATTGTGTCTGTAGGAGCTTTTCAGTTTATGTCACCACTTTGCCATGTGTGTGCTGCTGCTGTAATTACATTCTCCTAATTAATATTTGCATTGTAGGGCTGTTCAGAAGCTGCAATCAGCAGGTTTTCCCTGTGTAAGCAGGACCCACAGTAAAGGTGCACAGTCCTGCTCAAGTGTCTGTGCTGGAGATTTTGGCAAGCAGATGAGCAGGCAGTGGAACACAGGATTGATGTGAAGGCAGGAGGTCCAGCACACTGGATCTCTGGCTGTTTTAACTACCCAGATAGGCTGGAAAAATATTAATAGTAGCCTCTAAACCTTAATACCATGTCTCTGCAATAATCCACTCGTTTTAGATAGAGACAGTACTTGGTTCAATGCATGGTGGTCTGCACTGAAGGAGGTTTGGATTGGATATTGGGAAATATTTCTGCATGGAAATGTTTGTCCAACCCTGGAACAGGCTGTCCAGTGGCAGTAGTGAAGTCCTCATCCTTGGAGGAATTTAAAAGCCACATGGATGTGGCACTTTGGGACATAGGTTAGTGATGGGTTTTGCAGTGCTGGGGGAATGGTTGGACTTGGTGATCTTAGAGGGCTTTTCCAACTTAAAAGATTCTTTGATTCTATGACTTAAGGTTTTAGGTGATGCACTCAGTTTCATTAGAAGATCATGGTGTAGCTCACAGTGTTCTAAAGAAAAAGCACTTGAGAGGTAGGAGGGTCCTCCCAGGCACAACAAAGTTATCTCCTTGCCAGAGATGTGGGCAGCAAAGAGGCAATGGATGCTGCGGGGTGGTACCAGCAACTGTGCAACTGGATCTTGGCCTGACTGGGGCAAGACACTTAATCTCTCAGCACTGTGGTTTCCCCATCAGCTAATTAAAGTATGTCTTAGATGTGGCAATTGGGCGAACCAAGCCTAAGGAATAGTGTAAAGCTCTTCACACTTGTGGAGTGGCTTTGAATTGACTATAACTGATGTATTTTGTGTAATGGTGCTGTATGGCTGTACTGGGAAAAAAATTATGATTCAGTGACTCTGATGCAGAGAAATAAGTTCCTCACATATATTTAGGCCATGCACAAAACCTATTTTATTTGTGATGGCTCTTTAGGGAAAGAGAGGCTGTCTCATCCCATAATACATTTTTTATAGTTGAGGGATAACAGTTTGCACTTTTCACAGAGAGAAGTTTCAGCAAATATTTCTAATAATCTCTTCATGGTCTTCTGAGACTAGATATTGGAAAGAAATTCTTCCCTGTGAGGGTGGGGAGGCCCTGGCACAGGTTGGGTAGAAAAGCTGTGGCTGCCCCTGGATCCCTGGGAGTGTCCAAGGCCAGGTTGGAGAGGGCTTGGAGCAACCTGGGTTAGTGGAAGGTGTCCCTGCCCATGGCAGGGAGTGGAATGAGATCATCCCTTCCAACCCAAACCATCCTGTGATTATCTGATTCTGCTTAGTTGTGAACAATTTCTGCAGGGAAGTTGATAAGCTAGTATTTAAAACAGTGAGAAATTAATTATTCCCTATCAGAAATTTAAAAATGTGATCCCAAACCTGCAACACTTACTATTGTTGTTTCCCAGGACCTGCAAGAAATTTGCCATGTGTCCAAAAGCCCCCAAGGTGAATCACTGTTTGATCCCTTGGATCAGGGACTCTCCTCCTGGAGCTGTGTTTCAGCATCCTCAGTTTTCAGACATTGATGGAAGCAAGTGCACATGTATGTGAGGGAAAAAACAGAGGGAAAGGGAGGGAAGGGTGTTGGGTAGGGCATGCACAATCAATGCACCACTGAGGTTTCCCACCAGGGAAATCCTGCTACTGTGCCGTTTGGTACCAAAAGCAAAAGCCCAGGAGGAAACTGCCCTATCCCCTTGCTTGAGTATCAGCTATTCCCTTTGCCATGCATTATGCTCCTGCTCTTACTATTTTGAGTCAAAACAGCACATTTTTTGTGTGACTTAGTTGGAGGCCACTGCTGTTTTTCTCCCAAGGGACCACTGAGTGAAATGACTGTTGCTGGTCAGGTTTTGGAGAATCATATACCCTCCCAAAGGCCTTCCAGAAGCCTTGGGGATGTCAGCTGCCTTTGGTACTGGTGAATATTCAGTGAGGTATATTTCAGCCCACAAACTGTTATTCCTTTTGCTGTTAAAAAAGAAAAGACAGATGCTATAAATGTTTTATAAGCAGGGAGTCAGTGGTGCCTGTGCCATCTGATGTCCTCTTTATCTTACTGTATTAGCAAACAGGAAAAGGGATCCCCCCATCACATTCAATCGATGACTGAGCAACAAGGCAAATCCAGCTCCTGGGGACAGGAAAACAAAAGATATCAAGTGACTGGGTGATAGTGTATCTGAGAAAATTAAAGCAGAGATAGCTGGCATTTTTAACTAAATTGCAGCTGTTGTCCATTCCTGTGATCCTGGTGTTAATGAGATTAGTTATTTATTAATAAGTGTATGCAAAGTTACTTGTACAATACAGCAAGGAAAGCTACAAAGAGACTTTATTGTGGCCTTTCAATATTTACAGGGAGCTTAAAAGAACGATGTAGGGAGGCTTTTTACCAAGGCCTTTACATGATGAGGGGCAACAACTTTAAACTTAGAGGGTTGGTTTGACTGGACATAAGGGAGAAATTGCTGGCTCTGAGGGTAGGCAGGCCCTGGCACAGGTTGGGCAGAGAAGCTGTGGCTGCCCCTGGATCCCTGGGAGTGTCCAAGGCCAGGTTGGACAGGGCTTGGAGCAACCTGGGCTAGTGGAAGGTGTCCCTGCCCATGGCAGAGGAGTAGAATCAGACGGGCTTTAAGGTCACGTCCAACCCAAACCATTCCATGGTCTTGAGTTACAAGAATATAGAATACATTTAATTGGTGGATTCAAAGTGTGGTAGGTATCCAGAGTGTGTTCACACAACATACTGGCTGCCCAAACCACTATTAAAGCTTCTATAGGTACCAAATACCTCAGGTTCAGAATGGATGTCCGAGAACTGAAATCAACCCTTTGCAAGAATTTCTCTCTTTCTTTTTTTCCATGCCTTCCTTTTTGTATCTCACATCTCATCTATGATTGGGAAGAGTGAGACTGGCACGATTGTTTATCCTTCTGCACAGGTCTGAGGTCACAAAATCAAGAAGGAAGGGACTAAATGTCTCTATCTCTTTCCTGTGTCACTCCTGCCAAAGCCATGGGAATAAAGAAAATGTTTCCTTCTCCAAACTTGCTTTTATGCCTTTAAATGGGTCTTCCCTGTGGCTTCCCTGTAGCTGCCACATTGGTGACTCCAGCCCCAGACACGCACAGGCTGTGGCAGATGGTGGAAAATTCTCTCCTGTCCTGTGTGACAGTAAAGTGTTGACTCAAAAGATCTTCACTCTTCCCTCTTTGATGTAGCTCACATAGAGATATATCTCATTTTGGAGGAAAACAATCTTTTTTGGGGTCCTGCTGATGATAAGATACTTTTTTTCTTTTCATCTCTCCTTTTTTCCTACCAAGTTTCAGATACAGGTTTTGCCTGCCCAGGGAGGTGGTGCAATCACTGTCCCTGAAGTGTTCAAAAACCTGTAGGTTTTTTGACTGGGGACATGGGTTAGTGGTAGCTTGGCCATGCTGGACTCAAGGATCTTAGAGGGCTTTTCTAACCTAAATGATTCTGTGACTCCATTCAAGACTCCTGGTTTGTTCCTCTTGCACAGTGGGTGATGCTGGACTTCAGTGGCCTTTGCAGTGCTGATAGTAATTAGAAAATGAAGAAAGCTACTCAAGAAATGCATGTTTTTGTTAACACATTGCCTCAAATGCTGATGGAAGGGGGAAACAGCCACTGTTGGTTTGTAAATAGATATACAAGCTGCTCATCAATTCTTTTGATGTGTGTCATCCAATTTATTGTATTACATTTATCACATCATGTTCCTTTAGCAACTGCAGCAAAGGGTTACACAGACAAAGCACTCAGGACACACTGAGTTTATTGCTAAGTTCTGTTTAATGTAATTAAGCCACAGAGTGGAGGAGGAGAGCAAGTGCTGTGTGGTCACCAGCTCTTTCCCTGTGCTGTGTACAGAACTGCAGAGAGGTCTCTCATATTTCTATGAGAGATGACCATCAGTTGCAAAATCCACTCATTTGTGCCCTGCACCCTCTGATATTCCCCAGATGAGGCTTTGATTAATAAGATAGATATTTTTTTTTTCCTTCTCACCACTAAAATGGACTTGGGTTTTAGGCATAAAACATTTGGAGGAGGGTTTTTTACCAGTGGCAATTTTATTTCTTGTAATCTGGTGGGAGAGGCAAACCATGCAACTGAGAGAAGGTGGTGCTGAGCCCTCCTGGGAGTTGTGGTGGATCTTGCCTGCTTCCCTCTCAGCATTTCCCATATCTGCAAATGACCATGTGAAACACGAATTTTGAAAGGTTTAGATAATTTTTATAGTTTGTTAGATGAGTGTCCAAGCCCAAAAAAAGAGAAGCCTCCCAGTACCTGAAGGGACCTACAAAAAAGATGGGAGAGGGACTATTTACAGGAGTATACAGTGACAGGACATGAGGGAATGGCTTCAAACTGAAAGACAGTAGGTTTAGAGTAGATATCGGGAAGAAATTCTTTACTGTGAGAGTGGTGATGCCCTGGCACAGGTGTGGCAGAGAAGCTGTGGCTGCCCCTGAATCCCTGGAAGTGTCCAAGGCCAGGTTGGAGAGGGCTTGGAGAACCCTATCTAGTGTAAGGTGTCCCTGCCCATGGCAGAGGGTAGGACCTCTGGTCTTTAATGTCCCTTCCAACACAGACCCTTCTATGATTCTATGAACTATCAGCTTGTGTGGCAGAACAAGCCAATAAAAATTAGTTGTGATACTAAAGTGTTGATTAGTTTCAGGAACACCTGCTAGTATTTTTATGTAGGCATAAAAAGTCTTTGTGTCTGGCTATTAGACACCCCTCACTACACAGCTGTGTTGTCCCACTGGAGAGTTAAAGTCGCCTGGAGGTGTCATGCTGAAACAGGGCCTTACAAATTGGAAATGAAATATTAAAATGCTGAGGATGGGGCTTTGCAAGGAATCCCAGCAGCTCTTCATAGTCCATGATCAGCCACCAACCTGCAGCAGGACTGCCACTAGTCACTGGTATGGAAAATCATTATCATAAAGCCATGAGTGCAAGTAAATCTTTTGGAGCAAGCTGTTGCTGTATCTAAAGGTTTGGTTCCTTTCAGATGTCAATTGGTTTTTTGCAGGTATGTGTTTAACAAGTACAGGCACAGGCTGAGGAGGGGGGATAGTGAGCACTTTTGTGCTTTTTTGTACCCCCACCTCTCCCTCTGCCCAAGCAGGACCCTGCAACCCCAAGCATATGCAGAATTCATTCTTGTTAGGCACACATGATCCATTTGGGATGGCTCAGTCCAGCTGGCAGCACCAAAAACAGCATCGAGGAACAGCTGCAGGTGCCAGGCTGCCAAAGGCACAGCACAGCTGATGCCTGTAAAACCCACACCCTAGAGCAGGAGCTGCATCTTTACAGCATTGCTGCTCTCCTCACACCCAAAGTACTCAAATCTGAATGGAATGGCGAGTTTAGTTTTATACAGTTCAGTTTTATATCCTTAATTGCCTGTGGCTACCTTTTAGATTGAATGTTTGGGTTTGGACTTGACCAGAAAATATCTTTGAGTAAACAAGGAGAAACGGAACAAAATTTCACTGGGAAGCAGATGTTAAATGCAGATCAATATATTCAATTCTAGATGTGTTCCCCTCAACCCGTGTATCCCATCAGCCTGGATTCAATTATCTGTAGCAACTAAGGCATCTCTAAGGAAGGTGACCTTCAGAGGATCCAGGACTAGAACTTAGTCATATTGGAATCATTAAAGAAGATTTGGGGATTTTTTCTTGCCCTTTTCCCCTTTCAGTTTTCCCTTTTTCTTTTTCCCTTTTCCCTTCTTGTTTTTTCCTTCTCTCTTTTCCTTGTTCCCTTTCCCTTTTTCCCTTTTACCTTTATCCTTTCCTCCCTTAAGAAACTAATCAAGATTCCTGTGTCTTTAGAGCATCCAAGCTTTGTCTGGGTAGCTTTTCATTCTCTGGTTGCAGAAAGAGAACTGAGGAGCTGCCTTTGCTCACAGGTACAGCAGTTCCCTCCACCGGTGCATCAAATTCCCAGTTTCAGGACTGCACTGATATTTTAAGGATCATTAGTTTTGTTCCCATTTATACTTTGTTAAATACACATCTTCCAGGCCCTCTATGTAGCTGTTTATCATCCTGTGCCTGGGAATTTCAACTAGTATCTGAATACTGTTCCATTAAAACAGCAAAATTGCCTCAATCTGGATGGAAAGTCTGGTTAGAAAATAGTACTGAGCTAAAAGTGACTAAGCACAGAGCAGGGCAAACCAACCTCAGTTGAGGTGGTCTGTTCATCTGAATAGGAAAGGAGAGAGTCATGGTGGGTTTGGTGTCAAGAACCTCTGGTTGGGGCTGGGATGCAGTTATTTACTGGGGGGTTTCTCTTTCAGCTGTCCAGGATGTGCAACCAGGATGTGACTTCCAGATTCACAACATATTTTTGTCTGCTTAAGGCCTCTTCTTGGCTGACTATCACTGCTCCAAGAAATATTTATTTATTCTCTTATTGTGAGTGCAGACAGTACCCCAGGCATTGTCAGAGGGGTATTTCTTCCTTGCAGGACACTGCTGTGCAACACAATGACACAAATACCTGAGTGGAAACACTTAAAGAAAGACCAAAAATAATAATTGTGGCTTTTGTTGATGGATTTATATCTACTCCAAGATATGTTGGACACATAGCACAGAGTGGTTGTGCATTGTTGCTGTAATTGAATGTGGCTGTTGGAAAATGGGTATTTTTGACACTTTACCCTCTGGTATTCAGATCTCTTGCATTTTTCAGCATCAGTTAGGTGTTCTCCATTTTATATCTGTATCATAGCAGTGCCTCATTTAGACTTGCTCTGTGAACTGTAAGTGCTAATTAGGACATATTTGTAAAGAAGGAAGAGGTATGAGATTGATGCCTTAAAGTTCATAAGTATAGAGATTTTAATGCAGCTTTTAGCACTTTCCTTTAGTAATTTTAGGATAGAGCTTTCAACTAAATACTTTTGTAGCAAATTCGAAAATGTTGTTTATGTTTCCTCATCAAGGACTTCAGTAAATAGAGATTTTTTAGCAAGTTAAGTACATCTAGTCTGAAGAGAATGTACTAGAATAAGATATACCCAACATTCTTGATATGCCTGAGTCAAAACTATTCAGAATGCCCAGAGACCTTGAAATGATTTTGAGCTGGACAGAAGATACTGAGGAAGGTGAAGATATGGAGACTTTGTGACCCTTTGGCTCAATTTCAAGGAGGTGTGCCTGAGGGATGACCAGGGGGATGGACAATTTTAGGGCTGGGTAATAGATATTATAATTATGAGGTAATAGATATTATAATTAGATGATACTGTAAGTTTGTAAAACCTCTGTGTGTGTGTGCGTGCATATGCCATCTTTTTGCACCTGAGGTGTCTTATTAAAAAGCTGAGTTTTTTTACCTTTCTATACTAACATAGTCCAGAGAATTATTTCTTTGATTTTAGGCAACAACATTGGAAGGGTATATCAATTAATTTTATTTATTTATTTATTAATTCTTTTTCAGCTGCTATTTGGATAGTAGCTGGATGTCATGAATGCTTAAATTAGAGTGTTATTAATTCATAGAATCCGAGAATCTTAGAATGATTTGCATTGGAAAAGACCTCAGAGATCACATAGTTCCAAGCCCCTGCAATAAGCAGAGACAGGTTACTCCAAACCCCACCCAATCTAATTCATAATGACATCTAACAAAGTGCATGTACATATAAGAAACATGCAAAACTTATGTTTGTAATAAGCTTCTGACAGGCATCACTCCCTGCTTTTGCTAAGCACCAGCCTGAAGCACAGCTAGAAATCAGCTCCCCGGACCAAAATATGCTGGTTCCTCATCGGAATGCTGCCAAGGGCACAGTGTCACCCTCCAGCCTGCAGCTGGTGTGTCTGCCCCGGGGTGGCTGTCCCTGCTCATGGTATCATCCCGTCCTCATCTGCTGGTGGCTTTGCCAGCTGTTGACTCAGTGGCTTTGCCAGCTGTTCACCCCTGAACACATTCCTGATGGATTCACCGCCTCAGGCCGAGCAGTTTTGAAACATGTTATTGTCCGTGTGTTTCCCTCTGTGAAAACAACTCAGCCTTTCCCTGGAAGCAAACTGAGAGAGATGTCTTACCTTGCTCGTGTCAGGGAACACCCAGCATCCACGTCCTGCAATGCCTCCAGGGCAAGGATGCTGGGTGTGTGTATGCAAAAAAAAAAAGAATCTTTGGTGAAATTGCTCTTCCTCCTACCTGGGTATTGAGGGTTGGAGTTGGCAGTGAGGAGGGTATCTCTCCTTGGTCTTGGTTCTCATGATGCATAGAGGACTAGCAGAAAGTGGGGATCTTGTTAGTCTGGTGACACAGCATCATAGAATCACACAATGGTTTGGGCTGGAAGTGACCTTAAAGCTGACCCTGTTCCAACCCCTGTGCCATTGGTAGGGACACCTTCTACTATCCCAGGCTGCTCCACGCCCTGTCCAACTTGGTCTTGGACCCTTCTAGAGATGGGCCATCCACAGCTTCTCTGGACAACCTGTGCCAGGGCTTCCCCACCCTCACAGCCAAGAATTTCATATGAATATCCCATCTAACCCTGCCCTCTGTCACTGTGAAACCATTCTGCCTTGTCCTGTCACTCCAGGCCCTTGTCCAAAGTCTCTCCTCAGCTTTTTTACAGGCTCCCTTCAGGTACCAGAAGGCTGCAAGAAGGTCACCCCAGAGCTTCTTCAGTCTCTTCTCCAGGCTGAACTATCCCAATTCTCCCAGCCTTTCCTCATCAGAGAGCTGTTCCATCCCTCTAATCACAGGCATGATAGACAGCAGGGAATTGCTTCTAGTTGCATTCTGCAGACTCGTTGCTCTACCGCAGACTTTGTCCAGTGCTGCAGATAAAATCAATTCCATATTTTACCCAGGCTGTGTTATACCCTTCCCATTGGACAGCAGTGCCTAATGTTCTTGTCAATAGCTGTGATTCAGAGACATGCCATGTCCTGGCAGGCCTTTCCTGCCTCTGAAAGATGGTGAAAGAAATGGAACAGGTTTCTGTCGCTAATGTTTCTCTCCCCTGAGGCACAGTGTTTTCCTCCAACACAGTTTAAACTTGAATAACAAAGATGTCAATTTTATTTTAAGCTCATTCTACTTTGTTGTTCCAGCAAAGAACCGAGATGTTTTTTCCTGGTGGTGCTCAGGCAAAAGCACTTTTAAATGATAGCTGGAGCACATCATGAATTGAGTTTGGTTTCCTACA
This sequence comes from Campylorhamphus procurvoides, assembly GCA_013396655.1. Taxonomy (NCBI): domain Eukaryota; kingdom Metazoa; phylum Chordata; class Aves; order Passeriformes; family Dendrocolaptidae; genus Campylorhamphus; species Campylorhamphus procurvoides. Next base: position 212,770 of record WBMV01002329.1, on the reverse strand, counting down.
GTGCATGAGAATGAAATGTTGATTTTTGCAATGGCTGATGAAGTAAAACAAACTCCAAACCACAACTATTCTGCCTGTGGCAACAGGCAGGACAATGTTCAGCTTTGGATTTATATTTTAAGAACTTAATGATGTTTCAGAGCTCAAGATAATGATATTTGTGTGTACTAGCAGTAAGTTTGCAGAAAACTTCCCTAATTCATGCCTGTGACATGTTTCAATATGCAAGATACTATTGATTCTGCAATTCTTTGTAAAATGTATGAATAGCAAGATGTGTAAAAGTGTGCAACCAGTCCAAATATTTGTGGAAAAAAATCCCTCTCTCTTGCTTTGAATAATTAATTTGGCATCCATGCCAGACTCAAAAGCTGCTTTCCATACAGCATATAAAGAACAAGCAATCTCTGGTAATGTGGGAGGCCCAAATCCACTCACAGTTTTGCCGGTACGAATCCAAAGCCATTGTGCTCAAGTCAATGGAGTTAGTCAGGATTTGCCCCAGAGTGAATGAGAGGAGAATTTGACTCATTTTGTATGATAAGGGATTATTGCCCAAATTGTGGCTTGCTGAAAACAAACAGGCTCTGATTTCAAAGGCCCATCTTCATGGTGGGTAAAGGATGGCCTGATTTAACTGTAACCATAGTAAGTATTTAACTGGTGTGTTCACATGCATAGAGCATCATTTGGGAAACATAACCCATAACAGTCAGCACAAACCCTTAAAAACTTCCAAGTGTTTTGCATAAATGTCAAGGTTCTCTTCAGGTGCTCTAAGACAAACACACTCCAAAGTGCTTCAGTAGGAGCCAGAGTGATTGGTGCTTTGCATGAATCAACATGAAGTGAATATTGAGAATAATCAGTGAATTCCCAACTGGAAGTGCAGTGAAGTGCAAACAGCCATTACTGCTGCTGAAGTACAGGCATCCTGCTAAATAGATGCATCAGAAGGTAGCTCTGAGAGCCATGGCTTCAAAGCAGTTGGTGCTGATTTGGGTTCCTAATCAAGATGAATCACGGAGTGTGTCAGGTTGGAAGGGACCACAGTGGGTCATCTGGTCCACCCTCCTTGCTCAAGCAGGGCTATCCCAGAGCACCTGGCACAGAAATGAGTCCAAAGGGGCCTGGAATACCTCCAGTGAGGGAGACTGCACACCCTCTATGGGTAACCCGTTCAGTTCTTGGTCACTGCACAAGAACAAAGTTCTTCCTCATGTTCATGTGAAACTTGCCGGGCTTCAGTTTCTTCCTGTTGCCTCTTGTCCCATTTCTTGGCACCATCAGGAAGATCTTGGTCCATCCTCTGGCACCTTCTCTTCAGAAACCTCTGTTTTCTACTTTCCCTCTTCCTTATCCAAACTCTTCCATAACTCCTTGCTAGCTTTTCTCTTATCTAATCATTCTTGTGGCATAACCCTTATTCTCTTTTTCTACTGAGGCCGACTCTTTCTAGAGAACAATTAGGCACCATCGTGAGCTCCATATGATAAATGTGAGAGCAGGACCTGCAGTCACTACCATAATTTGTGCTGAGCCATCCCATGTTGTTGAAGTCAGGAAAACTTGAATTTATCAGCCAAAGCACTCTTCTGCCCTGGAGATATTCCTTCCTTATGCAGCCAGGGGAATTTTGCATGCTCTTGGCTAAAGGAGCCTCACTCTCCCCTTGTCAGTCTCTACAGTTTTACAATAATTTACGCAGTCATTTTGAAGTAAGTGTTTATCCATTGAATGGATGAATTTATAGTATCAACTCTTTCTGCAAGGCAGGGGAATGGAGTTCTTCCAGCGACGCTGCAATATAACTCGATACTGATTTTATGCTGTCTGTATCTTGTACTTGAAATGGCCGTTTTTGAATGCTTATTTTCACCAAAGAAACTAGAGTCTATAATTTCCTTTATTGAGCTTGTATATGCCTGAGAAAAGCAGTAACAGATTTGCAGTTTCTAGTAAGTCAGCCCTGTTTAGCTTGCTGAAACTTTCACTGATTTCTGAAGTCTTCGTGCTGGATAGCTGAATAGTGCAGTCAGATGGGGATTCAATATCTACCAGAGGAGATAAGTGAACTAAATTCCACTTGATTGAGATAATATTTGGAACAAAAGAGTCTGTATCAGTAACTGTATTAAAGATTGGTATTGACTCTGCCTGGTCCATTGGGAGAAAGGAAAGATTTGGAGACTGGGCTGAAAGTCAAGTACTCTCATATTAACACTTTAGATTACTGTAACTTGGCCATGTCCTGAGCACTCAAAATAGATTTAACTTGACCTTGGGGTGGGGTTGTTTGCAATTTAAAAGTGGCTAAATATAGATGTCTTCCTCTGAGAAGTGACCAACACAGCAAAATTATGTTCAGACTGGGATCCAGTACTCTCTCTTTTGTTTGGCAGCCTCTCTTTGGGGCTCTTCTACCCCTGTGTGTGATAAACTCAGGCAACACTGACAGGAAAAGCATCAAATTGTAGCACAGATCAGAGAACGATTTGGATTGGAAGGGCCCTCTAAGACCATCTAATTCCAAACCCCTGCCATAGGCAGGGACACCTTCCACTGGATCAGGTTGCTCCAAGCCCCATGGCAGGAGCATCTTAATTTGGCTTAATGACCTACCATGCAAGAGCTTCAGTGGAGACCTCTGGAGCATCCTGTGCATGCCTGAAGGGAGGTGTATTATGACCAGTGCCAATATTTGACATGGATACATGGGAATATCATGGTTTACAGTCTGTGTTTGACCAAGGAGGAAATAGGGGCCTTGTGGGTTCAAAGCCATCCATCCATGGAGACTCCGAGACCTCTGCCAAAGTACACCTCAATTTGTAAGAACAGCAGGAATACAAGGAGCTGGTTTTTAAATCATGGGAGAGAGAAGTTATTTCAAAGCTCTGGGGAAAGTTCATGTTTCAAGTCCTTCAGACAAGATGAGAAAACCATGAACTCTTGAGGTGTGCAGGTGACAAAACATTGCAGTGTCAGCTTAGGACAGGGATCTCGGCTGACTCTGTGGAAGAGATGTCAATGGGATTGAACCAGCCCTCCCAAACTTCACTTCAAGAGCAGATCTTTTTGAGGAGACTGAAGTTTCCTTGCTATAACTCTCAGTAATGTCAAACATCTAAAAGCATGGGGAACAAATTCATGGGGTGGTTAAGAAACATCACTAATTTACAGTTCTTTTTGGCTTAAATCATGGATGCTGTTCCCAGCAAAGGGGCTTAGGGTACAAAGTGCTGACCCTCACCCCAGCACAGTATCCTTTTCTGCCTGCTGGGTCCTCAAGCTGCAGAGATGCTCTGAGAAAATGACACCCATCAGCTGTCAGGGGCTGATCAAAAATAAAGGAAATTCAAAGAAAAGGAACAAATCCAGACCACTGAACATTCATGCCTTTGAAGAAGTGGCTAAATATGTTACATTTGTCTACAGGTGCCTTTTCCAGAAAGACCTAACACCAATATTAGTATTAAACTTCTATTTTCTTCCTGCAAAGGAAATTATGGGCCCTGCATCCATGATATCACTGGAAAGCTGTAACATCCTTTATTTGCACAGCTGGCTACCCAGCTGTGGTGCTGGAGAAGGGGCAGCAGGGCCTTTTTACCCTCCCAGAGGTGCACTGTGACCTTTGTGAAATGCAGTGATGTGCTTCTGTCTCCAACCCAGATGCTTATTTTGCCCCTCCATGCAAAGTTAATTAAAATGGTGCTAACTGCATCATATGCTTGTTAATGACATGTGCTAATGGAGCAGGACTCAGCACATCTGTGCTGGTAAAAACTGCTTAGCCATGCTTAGCCTGCTCACTGCACTGCATGGAGGCTGAATTTGGGGTTGTGAACCTAAAGTCCAAAGGTCTATGTGCTCATGGGTTGTGGTTTTCTGCAACTGTGAGACTCCCATTGAGGAAATCAGATAAGTGGGTTGATTTTTATGGGGGGAAACCTGTGACTTGTTGATGCTTTGTCTTAGACAATTCCCCCGTATCCCATTGCCTCACTTGTTTGGAGTTGAAAAGTGGAAGTAGATCAGTCCAACTTATAACTTCTGTAAGGAAATTAAGGTTAGATGTATAGATGAGGTGATAATACTGGTAGAGGTGGAGCAGACTGGTTCAGCAATGGGTTTCACTTGATGAGGAGATGTAGCATGACAGACTCTGCTTGCACATATAACCTGTCAGTCCTAGCACTTATCTAGCAGTGAAAAAAACCTCACTAGAAAACCTGCCTGAGCTTGAGAAAAGTTTCTGAAAACTTACAGAGTACTGTGATGTCTGTTTTTATGCATTTTCACAGGAAAAAGTGCTTTCATTCACAAGCCTGCCTCCCAGCAGGAAGCTAAGCACAACTTGACCTCACGCCTGAAAACAGAAGCAAGGTCAAATTTTGTTGAGCTTCTGTGGGAAAAGGAGGGAGAATGCCTTAAAGGCCTTTCCCCCTAATAAAAGCTCAGAATCATTGAATCATTAGGGTCATCAAGCCCAACCTGTGATTGATCACACCACCTTGGTCAACAAGACCAGAGCACTGAGTGCCACGTCCAGCTGCTGAATTTTGCAAAGGGATGATGGAGACACTTTATATGGACAGAGAGGGACTGAGCTAGAACAGATTTTGCTGCATGTTTTGCTGCAGACATTGAATCTTGCTCAGCTGTAGCTGCCACTTTGGCAATGCCTGTAGGATGCTCTGACAGTGATAAGTACATCCACTGTATGGGTAAGTCGTAATGCTCTCTGAGTTGATCAGACATGAAAGGCTGCTATAAATGAGTGCAGCAATATTATAATGTAAATCTCTGTTTCCAAAGCAGAGTCGATACAGCTGAAAACTGGTGCTGACTCACAGGGGCAGGGTGGATTACAAATCTTCCTCTTGTTAATGGCTAATGCAAACATGTCCTCTGTCTCTCCCCTCTATGCCAAACGTCTCCTGTTGGCATGTGGGAATGCTAACAGGAGGAAGGTGAAATGAAAACACTGTTCATACATATTACTCATGTGCAAGCTGTGGATTTCATATTCTAGGTATCTTTTTTTTTTGCAAAAAAATCTCCTCTTTCTTTGAGCCTGTAAATGAAATACACCAAGCCAAGGGATTCTTAAAATGTTGGCAAGCCCACATCACAACTTACTGTATTTATTACAATAATGTCCCCCTTTCTCTCCTATTTACATTCATGGAAAGGTGAGATTAGGAAAATATTGCACTATTTTTTTTCTGACTCAATGCAATAAAGCTGCTGGAAACGGGAACATTTTTTAATCAGTTTTACATGAGTGCCCTGGATTTTGCTCTGTCTCCACGTTTTTTTGGTTCAAACAGTGATTAAATTTCTTCTTGGTGATGTTTTGAGGAAAGATTGTTAGTGGGGAAAAACATTTGATGCTCAGAGCAGAGTTCCAATACATTTTTTGTCTCTTCTGAATATATATAGAATAGAATGTATATACGAATAGAAGAGATATGTGATGTAGCAAGGGAGTTGTATTTGCTAACAAAATATGTAACAGTCCTGACTGTACCCATGAAGGACATTTTTACAGCATTAGTTCTGAGAAATCACATACTTAACAGTCAGACTGTGCAGGATGAAATGGAAGTTTAGCCTTTCCTCTGTCCTGCAGGACTGAGGCTGAAGTATCATTATTAACTAATGACCATCATGTTGTCTGAAGCCAAAAAGTGCCACGAGGATGCTGTTTTGGCCACAGGCAAAGTGTTATCGTTTCTTCTGCACTGAGCCAACCACAACATGTCCTTCAGAAAGGTAACCTGTTTTCAAGCCTCAAGTCTTGTTCGAACTTCACTCATCATCCTGTCTAGGAGATGTGTGTCTGATTGTAATTTGAATCTGTCTAACTCTGCCTTCTGGCCATTGGATCTTGTCACATCAGTTGAGTAAAAGGCTCTTTTTAAGTCATGTGTCTCTCAAGAAGATATATTTGTGTGTAAATAAAGTTGCCACTCAATTGGCTACTTGGAAAGATAAATAGAGCTTTGAGACTTTAATTTAAATGTTTTCCTACGTATTTTCAGGGGAAGATCAGGTTGGATCTCAGGAAAAGGCTCTTCTCCCAGAGGGTGGTGGACACTGACCAGGCTCCCCAGGGCAGTGGGCACAGCCCCAAGGCTGCCAGACCTCCAGGAGGGTTTGGACAATGGGACAGGGACAGGGTGGGATTGTTGGGGTGTCTGTGTGGCCTGCACAAGAGGAGGAGTTGGACTCAACAATCCTCGTGGGTCCCTTCCAACTCAGAACATTCTATGAGTCTCCTCATGATTTACTATTCTGTCATTGGTAAAGTCTCCAGAACTACTGAAATACAAAGTTTCTGCCTGTAGTGATGTCTCAGTTTCAATAAAAATATCAGAGTAAACAGCAAAGTGTGCATTGCATTGACATGAGCATTAATAAAAAATGGCTCAACAGCTTTAGCACTTCACATAAATTCATGTGTTATAGGTAACACATGCATTACAGTAGGTGAAGTGATGTGTTCAGAGAGAATTGGTTGTTTTGCAGCAAAATCAATTCCTCTCTGACAATATAAAGGATCTCCAGCAGTTTAGTGTGTTGATTTTGGGTTGATCATGTCCAGTCCAAGAAATGGGTTTGTTTGGGTGATGGGTACACAGATCCATCTCTGTGGTCTGTCTTTCAGCTCAGGTTTGGGGTGATTTGGATCTAAAATTTATAGGGTGATGTGTTTCTCCTCTTGTTCTGATCTTTCTTTTCTCCTTCCACAGTCTATGAGGTGGTGACAGTGACAGGAGATGTCCGGGGAGCAGGAACTGATGCCAACGTCTTTGTTACACTCTTTGGAGAGCACGGGATTACTCCCAAGACACATCTCACAAGCAAGTGAGTACCTGGAAGGACATCTATATCTTTGAGGCCCGTTCTTCAGGGACTATTATTGCATTTTGATGTAGCATAATATCATGCTGATGGATGCAGAGGGAATAAATCTAAAAGGTATTTTGAGACCACCAGGAAAATATGAATTTTTGCCATTGCATATTTCTTAGCCAATCCCTTGCAAACCTGCATTCCCTTCTGTAGGTGGAAATCCATATTATATAAGGCTCACATTTGCAAGGTGTGGGGATATTTGCTTTTCTTAAAGCTTAATTTAGGACCTCTCAATTTAGGAACTGAGAATATTCATTGCTTGTTGGAGTGGGCATGATGGGCTACATTCCCATTCCTGAATCCCACTGAGGTCCCCATGCTAGTCAGCTACAGAAACAAATGTCCTTGAATGATTCTGAAGAGTAACTCAGTGGGTTTGAAGTAATGTTGATAGGTAACCACCCACACCCAGGCACAGAAAATCTGAGGCAAGCAGAAATGGAAGAATTTAAGCTGATTCTTGATTTAGACTTCTTCCATCCTATCTGCTGCATGCCATGCTGCCCACTGTTGTGGTTACACATCATTTTGGTGGCCATGCTGTGTTTTCCTCCAGCTGATGCCAATGCCACCCTATGGATGCAACTTCTCACTCCTTATCACCATGCTGAACTCAGTGAAGGCCGTATTTTATAATTTAAGAACCTATTAAGAGTCTTTTGACTCTCTAAATAGTTGGGGTTTTTTTAATAAAAAAAAAATAACCAAACCAAAACCAAACCCACAATATAAATAAAAAGCAATCAGGGCAGCAGGTGCTCATTTCCCATGAAAGAAAGATAACTTCTAATAAAGTCTCAGCTCTGTATGTACTAATTTCTCCTCAGCCAGGCGATTGCACTAAGGTAAAGCAGAAATCCCTTCTCCATAGGGTCTAGGAGAGGCTGTTTTTCTCTGTTTTTTTTTTTTTTGTGTGTGTGTTTTTATTGTTTTGATTTTCTTGAAAATGTGTTTCAGAATTATTAATGCTGTGCTAATGTCACACGGTAACTTCACATTTTCTCCATTTCTACAGCACCGACAAGAGGTACCTGCAGCTATTTTAAATTTTACCCTCAAAAGAGCTTCTCTTCCCAGTGAAACAACTCAAACATGAGAGTCTGTAAAGAAAATGATATGGGAATGGTAAAGAAAATACATGAAATTTCAGCCCTGTTTGCCATATTTGAAATTCAGAAATCAGAGCCAGGCAAAGGAATTTTATTATCCCAGCATCCCTAGAAACACCAGGGAGTGTTTCCTGAATGTATACGATACAGCTATAAAAAATACTGTCTCTGTTTTGTGATTTTCATCCAAACATCCCAAAGATCTTACAAGATGGAGTTCTGTTTTCCTTGAAGGAAACCAAGGCAAAGAGGTAAAAGATAATATGGTCCCAAAATAGGTCAGTGAGAGAGCTGGGTGCAGCAGCAGCTCTACTGCGGAGAGAGCTTCTAGGACCCAAACCTGCCTTGTAGCATTTGGCAAAGCCATCAAAGCAACATCTGCTTTCCAGGGAGTTTTCTTGTGGTTAGCATTTACATAATAGCCATTTCATTGGGAAAGTGGTCATCTGCTCATGGCTATGGAAAGAATCCAAATAGTAGCTTAAAAAAAAAGTAATGAATATACTGTATACCCTTTAGAGAAGAAGTCAAGAGACCTCCATAATAGATTTCTGAATCAGCTGTGTCCTTAAACAAGATACTGGTTGCACAAGTCATCTTTGTTGGCACTTAGGTTAATGCCTGCTCTTTCCTCCTACTCTCACTTTATGAAAGAAAAAAAAAAGAAAGGATGCGCAGGGATTATTTTAGGCTGCAGCAGCAGCACTCCAAGCTTGTTCAGACCTGGTTTAACATTTTGGGCTTGGTCCCTGTTGCTGCAGAGAGCAGATGGCTGAGGTGTTGATAAGCAAGGATGAAAGGCACGGGAAGCCAACCTTCTGTAGTTCAGGGCTCTTAAAAGTGGTCCCACAGGGGGTGACCGCTAGAACTGCAACTACAGCTTTCCACTGGGGGTTTCCCAAACATCAGCAAAATTTCTGTGTTTCTAAGCAAAGTCTGGCATGTTACAGAGCTTCATCGAGGAACAGCGAGAAAAAAGCTAGTCCAAGTGTAGGAGTGTCTGCAGATCTGCTTGATAGTCTTGTCTCCTAAATATGAAGCAAACCATAAAGTAGTCAGTCTGCCCCCCAAAATTTGTTGTGCAGATTTGTGAATATGGCAAAAGGATGGAATCTCATGCATCTTTCAACTAAATGTTTACACGAGTTCACCTATGACTGCAAATGCATGACATTTTATGAACGTTTACATTTCCTCATGTATGACAGACAGCTAAAATATCATGCATTGCCTAAAGATGGTACTACCATTTCAGCTTCTGGTTAGAATAGGTTTTTCTTATTTCTTTTGTGACTGTGTGCTGGTAGTGAAATACATGACATTTCAGGTCTTTGTGTCGTGCACGGTAAAGGGAAGACATGGCAAGCTGATGAAATATCATGTGTTTTTAACACTGGCCAACAATAAGGTAACTGTGAAAGGCAAAAGTCTCTGTCATTACTTGCCAGGAGGAACATCAGTTCTGGAAAGTGGCAGCAGCCAAAATATGTGTACCTAAAGGGGGCCTACAAAAAAGGGCATGGACTGAAAGGACAAGGGCATGTGGCTTTAAATTGACAGAGCACAGGGTTAGACTAGGTGTTAGGAAGAAATTCTTGGATATGAATATGGTGAGGCCCTGGCACAGGTTGGGCAGAGAAGCTGTGGCTGCCCCTGGACCCCTGGAAGTGTCCAGGGCCAGGTTGGATGGGGCTTGGAGCAACCTGGGGTAGTGGGAGGTGTCCCTGCCCATGGCAAGGGTTGGAAATGGATGAGCTTTGAGGTCCCTTCCAACCCAAACCATTCTCTGATTCAGTGGTTTATTTAGGCAAGGAGGTTTAGTCAAGCAGTGTTTGGGGCCTGGGAGGGACTGGAATGACTCCTTCTTTGCAGTCACTGTCTGTCATTTTCGGGGGGACAGTAACATTGGGGCTGGAGGTGGTGGATGGATGCTGGCAAAGTGCTGCTTTGGGACCCAGCAGCAAAATCCCACTTCAAACCCAGCTCACACAATTCTCCAGTTCCCCACCTGCCATCCTGCACCAGCTACAGCTCAGCCAGAAGCTAAAAGCACTACCACAAACAAGGTTTTTTCCACTGGATCCATCATGGGCACAGGGATGAACACCAAGGCAATGCTTGGTGGTGTTTTGGGAGTTGCCAAGACCTTTTCCATAGGCATGAATTGATTTTCTGGGGTCCAACACTGACCAAAGTGTGCTGACCCTCTGCAGTATTCTATTTCTCTATGCTCCAGTGTTTTTCACCAGGATGAGGCCAAGGAACAAATACAATAGTCAGCTGGGATTTCCAATGCCAGCTCATTCACAGCATTTAGTCCAAATCTATGTATTTCTTGCTAGTGTAAATGAATTCACTTTTCAATGTCAGGCTTACCTGGTCCAGCTTGTGACAACTGCAATTAATATTCATGGTGAGATTTTTCCCTTGAGAAAAATAAAGATGAAAAAAAGACGTAGGGAAGATTTAGCAGGTATGGCAATTTGGAGGAAAGATGAAATAATTGGTGACAGCTGGCTTCTTGCTGAATTTGAGGACTATACAGTGATTTATTTTTATTTCTGATGTTGAATACTTTTAATTGACAGTCTCTTTTACCCTCTCTTGGGTGTCTATACAGAGCTTTTCCTGTTCCTAATGCCAGCACATGCATATGAATTGCAGAGTATGTACATGATGGCCTTTAAAGGATGGTAAGGTTGTAGCTCTGATACAGTTAAGCCAGGCCCGGTTGCAGAAGATATAATTTTGTTGTTTAACTGCTCTTGGATAAACAAATAAATAGAGGAAAGCAGTCTTACTTACTCTGAGTAGTTAATATAGTAAGTTTGGAAGGGTTAGATAATTAGCACAGAAGTTTCTGTTCAGGCCAGGAAGAAAATGAACCCCAAGTGCAGAGGGGAGAAGGATTCTCACATTGCTGCTGAAGTGCTGCTTCAGAGATGAGCTGCAGTGCTTTTCCTTTAATGCCACAGTATGTTTCCCATCTTAAAGCTGTTTATGTGTCTAAGTGTGCTCTGATTTACCCTTAGAAATCTGCAGCACTTACAGTGTGCTCTGAAGACTTAATGATCTGGGATGGCATTAAGTGATGGCACATCGCCTTCTGAAAAAGAAATTAAGTGGGGTTTTTTTTCCCCCCTTTCTCTTTCTTGCTTAGGCTTACTACCCAACCTGTGTCTAGCATTTCAGGAACAAAATACCTGAGGCAGTGCTTAGAGAGCAGCATCGAACAACCCAAATACAAAAGCCTGTAGAATTGGCCTATGTATAAATTATAATCCAGTGGCAGCTACACAAGCAGCAGCTGGTGGTGCAACTACAAGGAAGGTCAAGCCTTTGAAAGAGAAACAGGAATTTGCTTAAAACAGCCAGATGTTTAAGGGAATTCAGCTGCTGGACCCAGGTCCTTGCTGATCCAGTGTCAGCAGCATTTTTCACACTGTAAAACATAACCAGTTTCCCCCATGGGATGAATCTTCCTAGAACAAACTCAGCTATCCTGTCTTGCTGAAAATCTTGCCCCTATCCCAACTCATTAATGTAAGTCTTAAAAATGCCTGAGCTGGTTCTGGCAAAAAATTTAAAAATACTTCTCCTTGGGAATGGGATGAGAATTTTCAACAGAGTAAAATTTGCCCCCAGATTTGGCAAAGTGAGTGCAATTCAGAATGTAATTTACTACTTGAGAAATGCTGAGCAAAATCTGCACTGGTATCAGTGGCACTGCTTGCTTTGTATACAGTTCCTCCAGCAAATAGCAATCAAATTCTAGATAGCAAAGACATTTTTGCCCATGGCAAGGGAGGGTTGGAACAAGATGGTCTTTAAGGTCTCTCCCAAACCCAGGCTTTTCTATGATAAAGCATAGCTACAATTATCTAAATTAAACACCACTGCTTTATTTGTTTATGCAAATCACGCCACTAAAGATGAGAAAGTGATATTAAGATGACGCTGCTCCATGCAGTACAAAGTGAAGGAGCACTTATCCTGTGTCTGTCATTAAGGCTGTCTGAATCTGTACCTGGAATGCCTATGGATAAGGCAGGGGCTGTTTCAGCGTGCCTGTGGCACTTTGTAAAGTTTCAGGGTAAGTTCAGACTCAGGCTCCCATGGGTTGGGGCCGGTGTTTGACTCCAGGGTGTCATCATGCTGCTACACCTCAGAGCAATTCCTCTCACCCAATTAACTCCTTTCAAGTGTGACTGGTTTTTTACTGATTTTTCTTCACTTGTTTCAGTAGGATTTCTTCCGCTGGACATTAGTGTCCTTGGTACAGGCATTCATGGTGGCTGTGCTGTTCTGCTGGATTCTTTCCCATCTGGAGTGTTTCTGGACACGTGCTGCCTGACGTGGTGTTTCCAGACACCCGCTGACTGATGCTGTCAGCTCACGACAGCAGTCTTGGCTAAATATTTGCAGACCAAACTCCCTGGAGTATTCCTTGCTCCAAGAAGGAGGTTAATGATGCTGCTATTGGAGCTCTGCGTTAAGAGTAAATATGGTTTGAACATATGTTTGTTTGTTTTCTTTGGCAGTTAGGCTGTTTGTGAGTTTGTACAGGCCAGTGTCCTCTCTCTAGGAGTGATCGATAGTGGATGTGTGGGGAGGAACAGAGGGATGAGGCCAACACATTGTCAGCATTTTTCCAATACCTTTTGCATCTTCTGGCAAGCTGCCATCTTATCCAGAGGCAGCTGAATAACTGATAACACACATTCACCCAGCCTATAATGTATATTGGACAACCCAAGGATGAGCAAAGCTGTCTGAACTTTCAAGCCAGCAAAACAGCAGGGACTGACCAGTGTTCATCCCTGCCCTCCTTACAAACCATGCTGGCTGAGAGGAAATGGAAATCCTACATGAAAACAGGATGTGGAGAAAGCCCACTACAGCAATTGCAAATGTGTGGGGACAGAGAAGGGTTCATTCTGTGTTTTTGGGAAGAGATTCAATTTCCTTCCTGTCTCTCTCAATTCAGCCCTAGCATGTATCAAATCCTGTGTTCACTTTTGGACTCCTCATGACAAGGAAGGGAGGGTCTGGAGCAAGTCCAGAGAAAGGCAATGGAGCTGAGGAAGGGTCTGGAGCACAAGTCTGATGAGGAGCCAGGAGGGCTCATTCTGGAGAAAAGGAGGCTCAGGGGGGACCTTCTTGCTCTCTGCAACTCCCTGACAGGAGCGGAAACCAGATTGGGCTCAGGCTCTGCTCCCAGGGAACAGGGGACAAGGTGAAAGGAAATGGACTCAAGGTGCACCAGGAGAGGTTTAGGTTGGATACTGGGAATAATTTCCTCATGGAGAGGGTTGTCCATCCTTGGCACAGCTGCCCAGGGTGGTGTTGGAGTCCTCATCCCTGGAGGCATTTAAAAGCTCTGTGAAAGTGGCACTTGGGGACATGGGTTAGTGATGGCCCTGTCAGTGCTGGGGAATGGTTGGACTTAATCTCAGATGCCTTTTCCAACCCAAATGATTTAACTCATCATTCTGTGATATGTTATAACTATGCTGCTCATCCATAGTCCATGAGAAACTCACCTCCCATGAGCTTTGGTTGAGGTGAACCCAAAGGCATTTGTTTTTTTCTAGAGTGGCAGGCTGTAGGATGGTTTTTCCTGTGTGACCTTCGAAATCATCCCCAATACCCAACTCCTCCTAATACTGCTAAACATCAGTGGCAGGAGCTGGCAGACCTGTGGGCAGCATTTCAGGAAATGCAACCAAGAACTGACTCTTTCTAATGTTTTAATGGAGCATCTTTCAAATTTTGTTTGAACTGACATCCACAATAACACTTTGTTCTTCTGTGCAGCCCTTCATCCACTGTGCGTTTTCTGTCAGATCTGTGTGTAAAAAGCATTTTCAGGTAAAACACCTAATGGAAAGGCAATTTAAATGATTGTTAAGCAGGAATTCAAAACTAAATTGGTTTAGGTTACTACATCACTGCTGAAAGTTATTATTTTTATTCTTCTGCTGTCATCAGTAGCCAGGTATTCCCTCTGTTCCTAAGAGCTCAGCTGCAGAAAGGGTGCTGTTAGCTGATCAGAAATGAAGGCTATTTTCTACAAACATTCAAAGTTTCCATTTCAAATGTGACTTTCATTTAGGTGATGGGGTTGGCTCCTGTTAATTCACCTTTATTTAAGGAAAATAAAAGTGATTTACTAGTACAAATGTTTATTTTATGTGCTTTTGCATACAAAATCACATCACTGAGAGTTTCTTGCTGCTGACACACCAAGGAATAGCAAAATTCTCGAGGCACTGGCTCTGTTGTCTATGCCCATGGCCTGCAGAAGAAATGCATGCAGGGATTTATAAATACTACACTTGAATATGCACCAGATCTTGCAGTGATTTTTAGCAACGTGACTTACCCAACCAGGGACAAAGTGTTCTGAAGCATTGTACATTTGCAGCTCCATGAGCAGTGCAGCCTAAAGGCAATTATTCAACTGAAAGAATCTGAAAACAACTTCAGATACAAAATATATATATACGAATTTAATATACTAGTCCTTGATGAAGTTTCTTGGATGTTTCCTACAAAGCAACCAGAAAAAAAAGCTACAACAGACTATGAAAAAAGTAGAGCTGTGAAGGCCAATCAAGTATGTGAAATAACAGACCCAATTGAAACATATTTCTGAAGTTGCCCTGGCCTGATATTTCAGTTCAGTGACAGTGCTCATGTGAAATTCAGCAGATCCTTAGACTAATCTTACAGTCTAAGGTCCCTGGGTTTGAACCCGGTCAAGCTCGAACATTGGAAATTTAGTGCTGCAGTTTCCAAGTCAGGTTTTTACCTGCTTTATTTGTGGCTGGGCTGTGCAAGCCAATGTGCTGCAATGGTTTGTGTAATGAGCTGCTTGAGGTAATCAGGCTGTGAATGTCTTATCCCAGCCCTAGCCTGAACCAGACTCTGACATGGCCCAGCTGTAATTTCTCCTTTTCTTTCACCCTTTTTTTTCTTTTTTCTATTTAGGCTAAATTTCAGTATAGCCATTCACTGTGGGATATTCCCTCATTCTCTGCCCACATAATTGGCAATAGTGGAACATGCTAGAAAGAGGGACTGGATTTTTCCTTTCCTGTGCTGCTGGTGCTGCAGGTCCACCTCAAGGGAAGAGACTTGTCAAATTCTTCCTACCTTTTGACAGCACGACTTCCCAGGGGCTTGACTCCTGGATTGTGTCACGTTTTCCAGTGGCTCCCCAAGCTATTTCAGGATGCACGAGCCATCTGCTCAGTGGGCACTTTGGGATGCCCTCCAGAAGGAGGTTTCCTTCCCACCATCCATCCCAGTGACCAGAAGAGTTCCCAGCACAGCGGTGGGACTGCCACAAACCACCATCCATCCCCTGGTGCACCGAAAGCTTTGGGCTGATTATTCTCCCTTAACACTTCTGTGCCATCTCTGTGGCAGTCTGCAGCACTGCATCGATCCCGGGAGCCAATGCAGGGAGAAGCTGCTGTCATTACAATGCTCATTCAAGCCTGACAGACTAATTGCCTCACACTCTCTGGCTGTTTTCTCTCGACAGCCAGGTTGGGGGAGGCTCAGCCGGGTTTAATTGTCTCTTGTCTTCATGGCAAGGTTAACCATTTTAGCCTTTTCGTACTTGGGTGATGCTCCCAGCGTGACTTCTGAAACAGCAGAATGGAGGAGGAGGATGAGAAGGAGGAAGGCTGGGCATGGGTGTGGAGAGCACAAAATACTCTGTAAACAAGGCACACACAGATCCCCCAGCCATGTGTAGTGAAACAGCACACCCTTGTTGGAATTATTAATATTCATTAACTTTCTGAGTACAAGCCTCTGTCACTGTGGCTTTTTGCTGCTGAAGTGCTGTGGTTTTTTTCTTCATTTTAATATGACCTCTGGATTTTGCTGTGTTTAATCATCCGTGGCTCTGCTTAGGTGAAATGGGGGCCCATCAGGGAGGACAGGTGGAAGGGACTGCATCTTCAGAGCAAGGGTGGGCTTTGCCTTGATGTTATTCATAGTGTTTTTGTGGAAAATACGAGCTTAGAAAAGGAGGGAGGTGCTTGCCAAGGATCACACTTCAGGCTAGAGAAAGAAATGGGAATTAAATTCTATAACCCGTGACCTGGGCCAATAGACTTCTTATTGTTTTTTCACTTGCATCTGTGAAATAGAAACATCATGCTTAACATGTCACCAAAAAAGTCAAACTACTCCCAGCCCTGCAATTGTTTTACTTTGGATGAGTTGCGAATCATAGGAGGAAGTGTTAGAGCAAGTTTTAGTAGTTCTTAAAAAACTGATGGGAGATGGACCTTGAAAGTTGGATGTGGTGGGATGCTTTTTGCTCTGGCTGAGCTCTGGGCACATCTATGCCCTCACAAGGAACTTGCTGGGTTGTGGAGCCCCTTTGCTCCATCTCCAGAAGCAGGTCTGCTTGGTGCCTGGAGGCTAGGATGGCAGAAGAGGACATGTCTGGGAGTGGGAACTGAGGTCAAAAGCATGTTGCATTTCCCTCAAAGCTTCCATCTCAGCTTCCCTGAGGACTCTTAGATCTTGAGAAGGGAAAAAATCTGTTAAATGTCAGTATTTAGAGCATCTGAAACTTGTCACAGGAGAGAGGGCATTGAAAAGTAGACCTTTCCAGTAGTAGGAATGACATTTCTTCATCCTTAACACTAGCACTCTGTCAGACCACCACGTGTGCTTGCTGACAAGGTTGCTGTTTTTTCACCATAGCTTTTGATGCATGTGCATTACAGGAGCAGCACGGCCTTTGAGAGGAGCAAAACAGACGTGTTCCGAGTAAAAACCAATAACGTCGGACAAATAAAGAAAATAAGGTACCTGCACAACATTCCTACCACAGCACCTTCTCTGCAAGGTGCTAATCGGATGACAGGCTGTAGAGGTTTTAGCACTGCCATGTTTTATTCATCATTTGTTAACGTGCTCCCATCAAGGTGAAGTTAAGGGGTGGTAAAAGCTTGTTTACTGCCTAAGATTTGAACTGAAGCGTGAAATCACCTATGGTATTGCTTATAACTATCCATGCTCCCCACCAGGAATTGTATTTCTGTCATATGCAATCGTGGGGAAAAACATTTAGGACTGATTTTATGTCCCCGGGGAGGTAAATGGGGTTTGCTGTCTTCTTTTGCTGAATTAGTGTCATGTAAATGATGATTATTATGTTTAACCACCATCTGACCAACCGCTATAAAATTAAAAATTAGTAAGTATTACAAGGAAAGCTGTGGAGATGTGGTAAGATGGAGAATAGAGCAGGAGGAATACAGAGTGGAAGAGAGTCCCTTTTGTTTTAAATTTGCAATGCAAGGTGAATGAATGTGCACGTTGACTGAATGTGGAGCGATGTGTATGTGTCCACCCCTGACAGGTAACAACCCATAGATTCACCCATGATATCTGCCCAAAAATATATGTGGAAGGT
Source organism: Campylorhamphus procurvoides (assembly GCA_013396655.1). NCBI lineage: Eukaryota > Metazoa > Chordata > Aves > Passeriformes > Dendrocolaptidae > Campylorhamphus > Campylorhamphus procurvoides. The sequence goes on along the minus strand of WBMV01002329.1, from coordinate 195,286 downwards.
TGTTATTTTTAAAATACCCTGTAAAAGCCTGTAACTTCTTTGAAACACTTGGGGCAGATGGCTACAAATAGGCATTTTGTGTATTGTTGCTGTAGCCTTGCCTGATATATAAGGTTACACAAAATCATGGTGCTCGTGGCCAGTCCTAATCAAAACACCAAAACCAGGATTGTTCTTCCTCCAGGATTGAGCATGATAACACTGGACTGAACGCGGGGTGGTTCCTCGACCGTGTGATCGTGACTGACATGAACAGACCCCACCTCAGGTTCTACTTCCCCTGCAACAACTGGCTGAGCAAGGAGGATGGGGATGGACTGTACGTCAGGGACCTCGTCGGCAGCCTGAACCCCATGGATGTGCCCAAAAGTAAGGGTTTCCAAAAAGAAAACAAACAAAAAAAGAAAAAGCTTGGCTTTCTGATGCCTTGCAAGAAAGGACAGCGTTGCTTTGAGATGATTTCATTATGCTAAAAGTAATTGCATAGTCTAAGCTGATTTGAGTTTTCTTTATAGTCATTGGGGAGAGATATGGGAAGATGCAAGATGCCTCCAGAGGGTAATTTCTTCTTCCAGTGTTAGATCTTACATCATAGGGTGGGATAAATCACCCTTTGGAGAAGCTCCACTTGTTGGTTGAGTACTGAAGGATCCATGACAACAACATTAAATTAGATTAAATGTAGATGAGAGGAATCCTAGCCTGGTATCCTTGAGTGCTACCCAAAGAGGCAGCATGGTTACAGTCCTGTGCATACGGTGCTTCCAGGGTCTAGTGATGTCCTGCAGGAAATTTCTATAAAAAGCAAACAAACCCTCTTGCTGTGACTCTTTGCTGGTTTGCTGTATGTGTATGATATCGGTGTTGAACTGTTGCCTGGTTTTCAGAGTGGTTTTAAGCTAATGATGTTGAAACGAAGCCAGGACAGCTTGCAAACTCAAATTGGTATCAGCGTGTAGGCCATGTGGTGATGTATAGTGCATGTAACGTGAGTGGGAAGGCGATCGAGATGTGAAAGAGGAGCCAGCAAACCAGCCTCAGGTGGGATGTCAGCGTTTTATCTGCAAGGGCTAATGAGGGAAATGGGCTGTTCTTTCTTGATGGCCTCACCAGGGCACTGCTCCTTTCTGGGAGCTTGGTTTTGGGCATGGACTTGAAGTACACCTGCCACCAGCCAAGGGTCTGCAGGACAGGAGTGGTATATAGTGTGGTGCTAAAAGGGAGAAACTGGGGCTTCTTCTAATATCTTATCTGACTGAGAATAAGTAGCAGATTTCTTGAATGATGTTGCTGACATGACCACCTTGGAGCAATTTTTTTTGGTAAAACCAGTTTATTGCCAACCTTAATACAGTGCTGTGAGCATTGATAGATGCTCTAGAAGGGCAAAGTATTGTTATTTTTGTTGAGGTCCTGTTTGAACTTAACAGTGAAGCAATAAACTAAATTGACCCTGAATTGCTAAGTGGTTCTGCCCTATTGAGACACAACCTTCTGAAACAGTTTTGCTGTGTTGAATATGTAAGTATTAAAGGATACTCCTTGTGAACTAGTGTGCTCAGATAATATCCATTGACAGGAAATGTAGGTGGGAGCATTTTAGAAATGCAGACATCCCCAGGGTGGCTGCCACAGGGAATGACATAATGTCTGGAGATATTATCTGCCAAAAACCCACCCAGTTACTGCTGGGACTGTGGGTGCTGAAGTATTTTGCTGATTTTTTTCATCTAATTGGTTTGTGAAATGGAGAAATTATGTTAAGAATTAAGAGGCAGAAAGGGTCTGGAGAAAGTAGTGGATGAGTCAAAGCAATAAACAATTAAGGAGAGGTTCTCCTGAGGAGGAAGTCAACCATTCAATCTTAATAGATCTTTAAATGACACAATACCTTATCTGAATTGATTATTGCCCCTGCCTGGGAGAGATGATTCAAAGGACTGCATGTGATTTCCTCCCTCCTGTTCAACACCTGTCTCACAGCAGGAAAGGACTCATGGGCTGAACCCTCAGCTGGTACAAAAGAGTGCAGGTTCAGTGAAAGTTCTGGAGCAACTTTGCATTTCACCAGCCAAAGAGCAAGCCCTGAGCACTCATGCTTCTGCAGGGGTGGTTTTGGGTTAGAGATGAACTGCTCACTATGTGCTTGGTTCAGGATAAATACAAATAAAATTATCTCTCGGGTGCAGAATAAAAGATTTAACCAGCTATTTGTCAGAAGGACATCTATTCTCATCACCTTTTAGGGAGAGAAGAGGCCACTTTTGAGTGGCAGTGTGAATCTGGGGAGCTGGGCTGAGGCCAAAGGCACGGGTGAAGGGTTGGGAGCCTTCCAGGTGGCAGGTCTGAATCTGTAAGAGGAGAGGGTTAGCTCAGCTATCTCAGGTTGCAGTTCCCCTTGAACCATAATTAATGAAAGATAAACATTCCCAGACTGCTGTGGTGAACTGTCAGCTGCAAATGTAAATGTATCTGAATTAATTTGCCTCCCCCTGGATCTGTAAAGGTCTGAAATGAGATTGTGATATGATTTTCTTTGTACATACAAGTCATTTGCCCTAAATTTGGTGGGTTTTTTTCTTTTTTCTTTCCAATGGATTAAATACTGGTGTTTACTCTTTGAGTATTAATATTTTCTAGGCCACTAGATAAATGAATAATTATGTGGTTTGGTGGGTTCGTATCCCTGTAAAGAAAGATTAGTAACTCTCTCCTGTGTTCCCATTAGCAATGTTCAGTGCCATGCTCTTGTCCTTTCTGGCTATGTCTCTTCAATGACTGTTTCCCTTTTTATTTAGTTTTTCTTTATAAACTACCCAGTCACTGTTGTTGCCAAACCTAGCTTCATGCTTTGCTTTCATGCTGTATTTGCTCTCACAGTCAGGAATGTTTTTGGAGGTAATCAAACAAGTTTCCTCCATGTTCCTTTCCCTTCCAAAAACACCTTCAGCTTTTGATCTTCTGGAGAGCTTTCCCACATTTCTCAAGAGGATTTTCCTTTCTCTTCTGAACTGGAGGTCACTGCTGGGATGTGCCTTTTCTCTGTGCTGTGTGTGGGATGGATGTGGACTTGAGAAAAATGAACTGGGTTTTCTCAGTCATATTTTCCCTTTGTGGAAGAGGCATCTGAAGACATATTTGGAGGGTGCTTGGACCAAAACTGACCAAGCTTTGGGAAGACTCAGCCTCTTTCTTGGTGAGGAGCACAGGCCAGCCAGAGAATCCCTGCTGGACTGTGATTTTTGAAGAGGTCAATTTAAAGGAAAAAGGCAGAACAATTACTAAAAACTGCAGAAAAGACTGTGCGACAAAAACAGTCAACAGATAATGGAAAAAATGGGGCACACACACTCAAAAACCAAAAGGAAAGTACTTTCCATGATCCAAACAAGAATGTCATCAATACTTTGCAATTGCTGATGCCTGAGTGGTTGCATTTACTTACCTCCCATCAGGTTCCCTGTAGAATGCCACACATTTCTCAAGGGGAACAGGTTACATTTTAAGTGTTCCTGCTTGAATGATCCTCTATTCCCTGTATTCACAACTGTGGCATCGTATGCCCACAGCCCTTTGACAGTGATAGTGTCACAGATTCTTATTTACCCAGCAGCTGCTATTGGCAGCCTGGATCAATTTACATGACAGGTATTAATTACAAGGAAGGGCTATTGTTCAGCTTTATGCTGCTTCACTTATGTTTATGAAGCCTTAGGATTGTATGACTGTGGCTGGGCTTTTATGCAAGAGATGGGCTCAAAACTGAAGTCAGGTGCTGGTTTTCCTCTGAGTATTGTGGGTTTTGGATCTCTCTGAGGATGTCTGATCTCCTGCCAAAGCGGTGGGGGAGGAGACCATTCATAATAGCTGGCAGCTGCATTAGTAGGATCTACTGACCCAACGGAGAGGTAAAAGTGAATGAAATTCAGCATTCAGCTCATAAAACAACAGAGTCATTTAGATTGGAAAAGCCCTCCAAGATCATCCAGTTCAACTGTACCCCAGCACTGCCAAGGCCACCACTGACCCATGTCCCCAAGTGCCACATCCACAGGGCTTTTAAATCCCTCCAGGGATGGGGACTCCACCAGTGCCCTGAGCAGCTGTGCCAGTGCCTGAAGTTTCCAATCTATTGTTTGATACTTGCAGACTGGTCACAAATCATTTGTGCCACTCAGACTCAGACTCTCCTGCCTTCCCATCCCTTGGGGACTCTCATTTGGCTGGACTTTGCTGGCGCTGCATCTGCTGCAGGGCTGTGTCTTTCTCCATCCCTGTATGTGATTGGGACAGCTTTTTATCACCCAGCTAGAAAGCAAGGGGTCCTGAGAGTTGGCCTCTTCAGGTGGATTGAAGAGTTTCTCAAGACATAATGCTAAAATATTTTTGCCAGGCTGAATTTCAACCTGATTCACAAAAGAAGCTGAGGTTTGGTTGGGTTAGATGATAAGTTGTTTATCCATAGACCATCATTTCTCTGGGGTGACCACAGGCAGTTATGCAGCTGCCTGAGGTTAGTCTGGGTTCTCTGCAGTGTGACCTCCAGCTATTCTCAGAACAAGGGAAACACATATTGGCTGTTCTTGATTTCCCTTGAAACCTCTCCCTAATCAAACAATTCTCTGTGCATGCCCCTTACTATGAGATCATTCATTTGCAAAGGGGATGTTCACTCTCTTGGCCCTTAAAATCATGTTTAAGAGCACAGAGAGCTGAAAATTAATTCAGTCTTCTGTGCAATAGTAGTTTACACTAATCTGTGAAATTTTGGTCAAGTCTTTACATCTCACCTGTTCTAAATGAGGTTGAGAGCCAAGGACTTATTTCCATCTAGCTTCTTGGCCATCAGCACCCTGAAATTATTTAGGATTGGACATAATGGGCTATAAATGTGCATGGGACAGCAGCTCATGTCAAACCCTTTCAAGGCTGCCAGTTCCCAGTAGGACAGAACTACATGTGTGGCCTCAAACTGTAGAACATCTTCAACCTCTACGGTTTCTGAGTAAAGTTTAGTGTTATTTGGTCTATTGATAGTGAATGTGAGTAGCAGGACAACCACAACATGTGGCACACCTTGACCTTAAGGATGGGAGAGGCTAACGCAGTTTTGTTGTGTTTAATTTTCCCATACTTAAATGTGTTGGGAATTGGTCACCTATTGCTTTTTTATTATTGTTATATGAAAAATGGATCACGAGATGAGATCATATGTAGCTGTGTTGTATCTAGGGCTAAGCCTTGATGTTCTTTTGCGGGCAGACGTGTAGTTTCTGCCTTGCTGTGGCAAGAACCCACTTTGAACTGGAAGGTTGTTGGTTGTGTCAATTCTGGCCTGATTTGGGGCTGATATATGGTGCATTTGACAGTTTACATGGATATGTCCTAAGGGTAATGGGTGTAAGGTCACAGTGAGCAGCTGGGAACTGGATCCCAGTAAAGGCAGGTGAGTGGTGAAATGTCCCTGTGTGCTTGTGCAGGCGGAGGGAAGTCTCACCTTAAAAAAAAAAAAAAGGAAAAAGAAAATTAAAACAATATTTATTATAATTACAAATGACAGAAGTTCAGCCGATCAAGTCGCAGGTCAGTCCCAACCCATTAGTCTTCCAAAAGCTTCTTTGAATCATTGGTCTGCCCTCATCTGGGGCATGGTTAATGAGATCACCCAGGAAGGTGGTGTTTGTGGTGGGTCAGAGGAGAAGACCACGGGCAGAGAGAGCCACAGAACAGTTTGCTTTGAAATCAGGAACAAGGTGCAAGCATTGTGAAGGCAGTTTTTGCATTAGAAGAGGCAGCCTGTGCTGGTCTTCTCTGTTCACTGTGCTTTTGAGACCATATGTGCAAGGACAGAGTTAACAGCCTCTAGGTATTCTCTGAGGTTTTTAAATCCATTAGGACCTAAACCTCATATATTTGAGCTGGGAATGTGAGCTGTGTTATTTCTTCCCTCTGCAAAGCAGGCTTGTGTTAAGACTTCACAGTTCAGTGTCCAGGGTTTTAATGCTGGCTGACTTGAAGACTTATGAGGCATTGACCTGGCTATGGCCTGAGGAAACACTTAGCTAAGTCCTGCCTGCTGTCATGGGAAATGCATGTCCCTAAGGGCTGGACTGGATCTGAATTGATGCTGTGGCCAATATTTCTCAGCAATGTACTGGTGGTAGAAGCTCTGGTAAGGAGCAGCATTTGGGATGTGAGACACCGGTCGATGATGCCCTGTAGGCTTTGCTACCTCATTTTATAAAACTTCAGCTCTGGAGAGCGGGACTGGTCCTTTGTGGCTGAGTCACCATCCCTGGAAGGATTTAAAAGGTGTGTAGATGTGGCATGTGAGGACACGGGTTAGTGGTGGCCTTGACACTGTTGGGGTAACACTTTGACTTATTGATCTTAGAGGCCTTTCCCAGCCTAAATGATTCTATGATTCCCCTGGGTTATGTTTCAAAATGAGGTCTCACAGTCTGGAAACTTTCATGATCAGAAAAATGAAAAGAGATTATTTCTGAGGACATATGAGTGGAGGGAGAGGGAATGAAATATTAATAAGTGTTACCTGCTCATCAAAATTCATCTTTATTTACATTGAGAACTGGAAGTGTATAATCAGCACAGGAAAATGCATCTAAATATATTTATGAAATAAATATGAGTTGTTTACTTTTGAGTAATGGTGAATACCCTCTGTGTTAAGGAGGAAGCCTTGCTGCATGCTGAAGCATTCAATAAACAAGGTTGGTAGAGGGAGTAATATCTTTTACCACCCCATTGATAACACTGGGGAAAAAATTGTCATGTTCTCTGCCCTACTGAGTACCCAAATGTCTTTTATTTTTGGTCAGAAATACTCCAGTTGGTCTCATAAGCATTTTACTCTCGCTGCAAACTTTTCCCATCTTACGTCATTGTGTCCAAAATGAGGCAGCTATGGACATTTTACTTGTAATGTATTTTTATTCCAGTTGTTTTGTCTCTAAAGATGGGTAAAATGAAAGAGAAATGGAAACACAGAAATAAAAAGAAACACTAGTGACTTGTAAACCACAAAGAAGACAGGATGCTCGGAGCTCTGAAATGGGATGGAAATAGAGATTTGTAATTCATATAGAGGACTTCATGTTTCAAGAGAAAGAATTTTGAAGAGGCATGAGACATCTCTGTGTGTGGCTGGTATATAGATCTATGTGTACCCAATACAAAACAGATAGTACAGCGCGTTTGTGGAGAAGTGGGATAATTTTGACTAATTATGTCTATATATGGAAGTTAATTCAGCTATCAGGTTTGAAATAAAGTAACTTTTAAAAAGCTATGATTTATTCAAAGCAAGACTGAAGTACAGTGCTAACAATAAGAATTTTAACAATACTGTAAAATTATTTCACTCATTTCTGAGCAAAAGTGTTTTTAACCCAAGAGGATATTTTCAGTGATTTCTTTAATTTTGGTAATACCAGACCTGGGGAAGGCAGAAAACAAATATCTATTTTGTGAAATGTCTGCCCTTTTCTTTTTTTTTTTCTTTTTAATGGGCTTTCACCCTGGGGCTGAACTAATGCAAAATAATGACAAATCTTGGAGAATTAGATGAACAAGGATTTCTGCACTGCTGTCACAAGGTGGGTTGCCCTGTGCTAAGCTCCTTGCTTCTGCAACTAAACCACTATTGTCTCCTGAGCAAGGTCATTTAATGCTCACTTCAAAAAGTCATCATCGCTTTGAAGTCGCAGTAGGAACATCAGTTTAGCATATCCTACAAGCAAAGCCTCCTGCATGTGGTAGATTGCCTCTCACAGGCTCTGCAGAGGGATGATCCAGGCTGAATCCTAATATATTAACTGTTTTGATGCATCCTTTGATTTCACAAAGAGCCACAGAACATGGAGCTGAATCTCCTGGTGTCTTGCCTGGATGGGGAGGCCAAGTGTCTGAGTTCATCACAGGAAGGGCACAAGGCAGTGGTGAGGGTGGTGCAATATTCCACAGAGCAAACACAATCCCACAGTCACAGAATATCCCGAGAATGAAGGGATGTCCCAAAGAGCATCAAGGCCAACTCCTGGCACTGCACAGGATGACCCCATGAATCCCACTGTGTGCCTGGGAGTGTTGTCCAGGCACTTCTTGAATCCCTGTGTTGTGTCTCCGTGAGTGACAGCAATAATGTCTCTTAAGAACTCACTTTTAGAGAGCTCTTAGGACATGAAATAAATCCCGAACCAGGGCCACGCCATCCTTAGTGCTGTCTCTAATTATGGGCACCCCAAAGGCACACAAAGGCTCCTCAGCGTTTCTCCCTTGCTAACACAGTGTTTTGGCAGAGGGGCTCATTGGCCAAAAGCCATGGAGGCATAGAATTTGGGTTAAAAGGGGCCTTTAAAGATCATCTAGTCCAATCCCCTGCAAAGAGCAGGGACATCTTCAGCTAGATCAGGTTATTCAGAGCCCAATCCAATGCAAAATTCTTTCTTCTTCAGCACCCCCTGTGCTCCAGGTGTGCTTGAAGTCTGAATTTTCAGTTCAAACCCTTGGTTAAAGGAGCTGTTCTCCACCTCTGAAGGCACAGCTCATTAATAAAGGTAGCTGTCAGTTACCCTTGAAAGACATTAATTACTTTTGAGCTCTAAACCAACCTTTTGAATTCAATGCTCTCCTGGATGGGGGAAAAAAGTCTTTATCTACGTGCCGTTGCTTTGTGTGAGAGCACGACATGATTTTGACACAGAGCTGGCTGCTGGTGAGCTCAGCAGGGCTCCTCTGCCCTTACAGAGGTTGATTTAGGTGCTCAATATGTTGTGTTCTGCTTAACTATCTCTACGGTCCCTGCTCCTGTGTCAGAGGAAGGTGTAATGACTGGGGCTGGGTGAGTTTTCCTCTCCACAGAGTTTGCAGAGACTCCACTGCTGGAAAAGGAAAAGCAGCAGGGCTGTCTGACTTTTTAAGGATGCTCTGACCAAGAACTCTGTCCCTGAGGAAGGTGAAGTCAGAAGTGGTATAGCAGAGCTTCCATTGTGACAAGTCAGTCCTTTGCATCAAGAAGAGATTTTGTTAGACAGTTTCTGGTGGGCTGGAATGACTGACTGGATCTGACGTGGAGGAATTAAAGCATATGGATGTTAAACTACCTTCCTGAGGTCGTGCAAGGAGACCGTGGCAGAGTCAGAGTCATACTGTGCCTTGTCTACAGATCCAGGCCCCTGCCTCTCCCTCTAGCAACAACTCTTTTCACTTTTCACACTAACCACTAAGTATTTCTTTCCCAGCAGTGATTCAGAGACAGTAGGACTGCCTTTCTCGCTCTCCACCCCTTCCCAAACCTGCCTGCTCAGTGCAGAGAATGGATCTCAAACATTGCCACCCTTGGGAGCACTGTGATAATTGCCAAAAGTTGCCTTATGAGAAGAATCCATCGCTGCCTATGGTTTGGTTTCCTGCTTTTAACCCTGAATGTTTTGCCTCCGAGGGCTGTGGCATTTCTTAAATACTGGATGCTGAGCTGCTGCCCTGCTCTGTGGCAGACCATGCACATGGAAGGTGGGCAGGGCTGTCTGGCTGGCAATTCACGGTACCCTCCAGGAGGTGATAATTCTAGGTAATGAAGCACAGCCAACTTTGTTTTCCTGCCCATATCTCCTGCTCCTGCTGTTACAGACTCAGCAGATTGTGTGTAAACACCCTATCTAATACCCCAAATAACAGTAGCCACCACATTTCTTTAGGCAGTTGCATCCTATGGTAGTTCAAGTGACCATGATGTCCTATTGCTAAATAAATGGCATTAACAGATGAAGATCACATGGCTAAACAGTCAGCTTTAGCTTGCAGGTGGAAGGATTTGGCTGGGCTATACCCATGCATTTTCCATGGCTGGGGGCAGGACAGAGTCTGCACAAGAGGTGCTGGGTCTGGATAAAAGGATTCTGGGCAATGTGTTGGACCAGTGCTGGACTCGCCTCATCAGGATGGAGACGGCAGTGGGAACAAGCTAGATGGGGAATGCTGGGTGGCAGGAGAGCAGCAGCCCCATGCCCTTCATCCCCCAGGAGCAGCACTGGGAGTGCACCACATTCACAAAAATAATCCTCCTGGCTCTCAGTGCAGAGAGCCTGACTGTAGCCCACGGAGCAAGATTAACCTTTCCTCCTCGCTGCTGAAAGCTGAGGCTGAGCTAATCAGTAGGAGACAAGCTGATCGACTGTAACACCTCTGCTAAATTAATGCAGGGGGGTCATGTCAGTGCCACCCCACTGCTTCCCAAGGATGGCATGCTGGCAATGTCTTCAAATGCTTCCTTGAGACAACTTTGCCTGCGTCAGTGTGTTGGATGAGAGGTGTCAGGGGGAGCTGAGTTGTCGCCACTGGAGCAGACACCCAACTATAAAGAAAAAGAAGGTGCTCTAACCACAGAGGGCATTTACACTTGTGTGTTGCGATGAGAAGAGGAAAGACAGCAGAAAATAGCTACTGCTCTTCCTACTGATTTTTGTTAGCTGTTCTGCTCTTGGCATCTTGCAGTTCGTGCCTCTGAAGCTGCTAATTTTGCTCCTAGGAAAGCTCCCCTCCCCGTGCCTGTACTGCAGTGAGTCTGCACTGCTCTATGGAGGCACAGCTTTTACATTAGCATTTTGCATGTTCTCAGTGCTAGGAGAAGCATTCAGGAAAAAAAAAAATTATCCAGGCAACATCTTGATCCCTGTTTTGCAGATGAAGTCAGAGCCATGTATTAAAATTAACGAAGAAAAAATAAAAAGCCAAGTGGGTATTTTTGAAAAGATGCTGCTGCTAAGGGCTTAAAAAATAGGGAACAACATCCACCCATGCTCAAAATGAAGAGTGCTTGACTTAAGCCAGATCTCTGCCTGGCTGCAATGGGAGCTTTTTCTTGGATGCTTTTAGCAGCTGAATCCTCACTGTCTTTTTGAGAGGTAGTATTCCTTTCTATTTAAATTTGCGCAATCCACCATGTCATTCTGTAAGATGTGCTCATGTACAAAGCACAGAAGTACCTCTGAGCAGCATTAAATGCTCCTCTCTCTGTTGCAGCTGAGTGTTGAATTGCTTGGAGTGGGAGAGAGTGCTGGCAAAAATTCACTGTGGCTCAGGTATGGGGTCAGGCTTGAGTGCAGTTTCAGAGCTGTAAAGATTAAAAAAAAAAAAGGGAAAACCTGATGAGCAGAGGCTAGGCATGATCCCATAGTCTATAAAGCAGGGAAGTGTTATGACCCAAGCCAAGGACCCCTAATGCTCTTGAAGCAGCTTTGCCTATAGAAACACATCAGCACAGAGAAGGGGACTGCCAGCACATGTTCTGCACCCTAGCCTTGCTTACATTTTAGGGGGCTACATAAAACCCTCACAACACAGTACTCTCTGATTGCCCCCAGTCCAAAATAACTCATCCATGGGCTCAGGAATAAGCTCTGCTACGGGGCTCTCTCTCTGCTGACACTCTGTGTGTGTATAGAGCCCTTGGGACCACTTAGGTTCTGAGCAGGTTGTCAGAGGATGTCACTCTGTACCTTGGATTTGAAATACAGCCATGTTGAGAAACCTTTCAGGGTGTTTGTTCTGGCAAATAATTTTAGGGCTTTCTTGCTGACCAGATTGTATTTCTGCAAAAGCCATACAAGGTGCCCTTCCTGCCCTGTGTTTGGTCTCTGCTCCTCATAGCTCCTCATGGGCTTGCTCTCTGCATGTCCTCCTTGTTGCTCTGCATGCATTCAGGCATCCTTCTGGTCTCTATTTCAGAGGCATAAAGCCTGATGCTACAAGGGTAATCTAAGTTCAGCCACTGTTGCTTGTCCTTCTGAGGATCTTTATATCCCATCAGGTTCTTCTCACTCCTGAAAAGCAGAGTGGGAAATTAGTTGGTGACATCAGAAAAAATACTCTAGAGGAGGTGCAAGGAGCAAAGCTTCTTGAAAAATGTGGTCTGTAATTAAAGATTTCAATGTACAGTGGGTCAATTTTAGTTAGAGAAGCTTAGTGGCCAAGTGGGAGCTGTAAATTGCACCATCTCCCTCCTGGGCTAATGCTGATGAACTCTTTTGGTGTTGATATATCTCTAGTAGTTTGTTAGAGCTCTCTGAGCTGAAGCAAAAGAGTTAAAGAGAATCATTAAGTAATTTTCTCCCTTGTCTGAGCCTCATTCTGTCCTCCTCTTTCTTGTTATTTAGTATTTATTGCAGTTTTATCATTATTATTTTATTTGCAATGGCATGTTTTGCGATGGGGCGCCAAGGATGTCAGCTCGATTTTTAGCCTTTTCTCAGCACAGTCATTAAACTGTGACAGGTGATTTTCCCTTCTGTTTGGGCTCTGCTCTTGTATGCCTCACCCTGATAGCTGAGAGCATCATTATAATTCAGGGGATGGTCCGACAACCGCTTCTGATACGTTTGCTCTCACATCCTCTGCCTCAGCAGCAGCATGTGCACCAAAGTGTGCTGTCTTTTAGAATAAATTTTAATATGCACTGATTGTGGTGGAGGAGGGGGGGGACCCGTTCTGGGAGTTGGAACCCAGTGTTTGTGATGTTCCATGGCTCCTGAGGGAATCCATTCCTAGAGCTGGCTGGGAAGCCCAGAAAAGGTTAAACTCGCACCTGCCAAAGGGAAAAATGTTGTGAATCATGAATCATGGTTAACAGCTGGACTTGATGACCACAGAGGTCTTTTCCAGCCTTAATGATTCTATGGTGCAAAAAGTTTTGGAGTTTGCAAAGGATGTGTGTGTGAGGAGACCTGTGCATTTGACCCTTTCACAGAGTGTACATGGGACTCAGAAATAAAGAGGTGACACAGCACAGAGCTTTCAGCATCAGCTACCCGGGGCTCAGCAACACAGGCTTTGTTGAGGGCATATATGACACCATGTCCTGTCAATGTAGATTTTGCATTAATTTTCATCCGTTTTGTTTTGTGTCTTGCTGTTTGCCTCCAGCACTGGTTTTCATGGTGAAGACACAGCACCAGGTGTTTGTCATGGCTCTTTGCCTGGAGGAACAAGGTAGTCAGGTGGTAGATTCTGAAAGTTGCTCGTATTTGGTCTGTGTAGAGTCACACTGAAAGCCATGGAAATTTTCTCCTTGGTTTCAGAAGAAGCTGAACTCCCCTTTGCTGCCCTTGGGAACAAAGTGAGTCCCTCCCTGATCCGCCTGAAGAACTTGCTTCTCCAACTCACTGACATGGCATGTGTGAAATGCTTGTAGTGTGGCTCACCCACAGGGGCTTTCTGTTGCTTGGTGCCACACCACATGATGCATCTTTACAGTGTCACAGCTCCTGGGCTTTATTCCTGTTTCCCCATTAAATCAAAATGACTGGAATATTTTATTTATTTTTTTAACTCAGCGGGATGGCTACCTTCATGTTTTTCGTGTTATGCAGAGTAGAATCAGAGTATGGTTTGGGTTGGAAGGGACCCTTGTGGTCATCTAGTCCACCCCTGCCATGGGACACCTTCCAGTAGCCCAGGTTGCTCCAAGCCCCATCCAACCTGGCCTTGGACACTCCCAGGGATGGAGCAGCCACAGCTTCTCTGGTCATACTGTGCCCACCCTCACAGGGAAGAATTTCTTCTGTATATCTAATCTAAATTTCCCCTCTTTCACTCTGAATCCATTGCTCTTTGTTCAATCACTACGCTACTGTTTCCTCAAAATATTTGTCACTGGCCAATCTTAATATAAACTAAGCTGCAAAAATAGCTCTAGGACAGCACTGGGATCAGAGGGGTCAGGTCTGAGCTTGGGCAGATGGCTGGCTCTGTAACTCTCTAACCCCTCGATGTCTGGAAAAAGCAAAGCTGTTACACCAGTTCAAGTTCATTGAACACCCTTTTATCAACATCAAGATTTTCACTTTCACAACTGCTTCACCTTTCAGTGTCAAGGCCAGGAACTGAGTGATGTGTCTTCTTGCCCTGGGCAGTGAACACGCAGTGCCAGAGTTCTGGCCATGGGTTTTATTCCTCTTATAGAGAAAAGGGTCAGTGTACGAGGAGCTGTGGTTCAGACATGCTCCAAGGAGCACCAGCACAGCCTGAATTGGTTTGCAGCATTATGTTTTGTACCAAACCACTGGGTTATTAATGTATTGTGATTTCTGCCTCTCTCCTTGCAGTCAACAAGTATGTGGTCCGTGTTTTCACTGGTGAAGTCAGTGGCAGTGGAACAGATGCAGATGTCTTCATTAATATCTTCGGTGAGAAAGGAGACACAGGTATTCAAATGCAAATCAATTCCCAGAATATTTCCTCCTGCTCTGCAGGCCTGTGATCTGAACAACACACAGAGGCAACCTGGCAAATGCAGAATAATTTGGCTGAGTGAAAGGCATAACAAATGGTGGTTTTAGCTCTGGGGCTTCTCACATCCACTGGAAGCTGCGTCTGCAGTGCAGCAGTCGTGACTGGGTTGTGACTGAAGTTACCTACCATTGAAAAACCCAAACCCTGTGAAAAGGCAGCAGAAAGATGTGCAAGGAAGTGCCAGACCATTGAAGGAGCCAATGCATATTTATGATGCATGCAATAAGAGCTGCGTGTCTCATTTTCTGGGTCCCTGGATGGATAATGATGGCCCTCCCATCCCTCCCATGTAGCAAAGGTTGTGGCTGAGCCTGTCTGGCCATTTGGGAAAATAATCTTACCAAGGTTTATACTAGTTGGCTTTAAATTAATGATGTTTGCTTTTAATTTTTTACTTTTTTTAATGTAGATTGTTCAACAAAAGTGGTCTAGAAACATAAATTTAAATTTTTGAAAAATATTTTTAACTGAATAATAGTAAAATATGTGCCTGAACCAAACTCTCTGGGCCATGGAGAAAAGTGAGTCAAAGTTCCTGAAGACCCAGAAAGCAAATATTCACTTGCTTCTGCACTGCACCTACCCTATCAAATTCAAGAAATAATGATATTATGTCTGCCAAGTGTCCTTGAACAGGTTATGAAACCTAGTGGATGGGGCTCATCCTTGATTAATCCTCCAGACTTTTACCAGAGGATTCATCTGATCTCCCTGAAGATATCCAACAGTGGGAGTCTAAATCTGAGCTGGTTGTCCAGGGACTCTGTCATATTTACACAAAGAAATAACACACCTAGAAAATTACTCACCCCTTTCCAAGGAAAGTGGGATGAATTGCCCACTGACACCTTTCCCTGCACTGGTGCCCTGGGTGGGTTCAGTCCCACTCACAGCATCACTCACACAGGAGCAACATTGGCTGCAACCAGGGTCAGAGCTTTAATACTTCTCATAAAGGCAGGCTCCTGTGAGATCAGGAAAAAGCCAACAGCCCTGGCTGGGTCTTTATTTGAAAATAAATCCTTCCTGTCGAATGCAGCAAAGAATTCTGTGTCCTGAAATGTCAAAATCTGCAGCAAAACCAAAGCCTTTTTTGAACAGTTTGGAGATTTTCAGAGACATTAAAAATAAAGGGGAAATGTGGTGGTATTAAAAAAAAAAAAAGAAAAAAAGAGAGAAAAATGAAAAAAATTAAGAGCCATCTGGATATATATTTCTGAAAGCTCTGAGAGCTCTAAGTAACTGTGACATTAGAATGGAAATCCTGGTCTTTTGTGTGCTCGAGAAAATGTACCTTTTTTATTAGACTATAAAGTCCTTTGCCTTTACCTTGAGTCCTGGTTGCAGAGAGCTGATACCTGGGGAATATTTGATTCAGTCAGTGAAGACATTCCTGAATATTCCTTTGTTTAGAAACATGCATGTGTCAGTAAGCCTTTCCTCCTTGGAGTTATTATTTATTATTTTTCCCTTGTTTATTTATTCTTATTATATTTTTTACTTCTTTTTTTTTCCCCCTCTCAGGTGTGAGGAAACTGGACAATGACAAAGACAACTTTGAAAAAGGAGCAGAGGACAAGTTCACACTTGATGCTCCTAATCTGGGAAAATTAAGAAAAATTAATATAGGACATAATAACAAGGGTGGCTCTGCTGGCTGGTTCCTTGCAAAGGTTAGTTACTCCTGAGAAATTCAATATAAGCATGTCATGGAGTCAAAATATCTCACTTACCCTCTCTGTGGTGTGGTACCAAGAACTGTAAGGACAATGGCTGGTGATGCAGGTTACTGAGAGAGTCACAAGTCAGGTTTTCACCCTTCCAGAAGTTTCCTCTCCAGCACTTGCTTTTTCTGCAGAGCAAAAAAGGCTGATGAAGTGCTGGCAGCAGCCTGGTGTGTGTCAGCGTGGTCCATCTAAACCAGGTGCTGCAGATTCAAACTGGGCAGCTAGAATTCAAATTGGGTACCTTGGTTTCAAAGTAAAAGAGGGCTGATTGGGATTAGATAAAAGGAAGAAGGTTTCTTCACAATGAAGGCACAGGTTCCCAGAGATGTGGTAGAAGCCCCATCCCTAGAAACTTTGCAAGTCAAGCTGGAACAGAGCCCTGAGCAACCTGGACTAGTTGAAAATGTCCCTATTCACTGCAGGGAGTTGAACTAGATGAGATTTAAAGGTCTCTTCCAACCCAAATCACTAGATAATACTATTAAAATGAGATTTCTTACACTCTGGGTTAAGGTACATTTTTGAGCATCTCAGGTGACTTTGTGGCAGTGAGAAAATCCAGTTACTAAGACTTGAATTTGCCTGCTCTAGTAATATTTCTCCTGTCTCAATCACAGCAGCTTTTTTGACCAATAAGGATGAATTCTCCAAGCCAGGTCCTCCAAGTCCCCTCTCATTCTGTTGACTTAACTCATTACCAAAACCACAAAGATACCAGAGTCTGAGAAATACCTGCTGGGTCTGTTCACACTGGATATTTGCAAATTTATTGCTTGGCCAAATTTAGGTGATTTGTCATTGGCACAGCAAAAGAGGTATACCTGCCACAAAGATCCCTTTCTTCCACTCTCCTGCTCATTTTAATCTCCTGCTATAAGGTAGGAAGGTATTACAGCTTTTAGTGAAATGGTTGAAGGAATATTTTAAAAGGAAAAATCTATGACAGTCCCCTCTAGTCTCATTTTCTTTCCTCTGCTGCTGTAGTTTAACACTGCTGGCTTTAATCCTCAGAAGATCTCACCCCAGATTTGTAAATCCTAGATAACAGAGTAGTTTGATGTATTACAAATGCAAATATTAACACATGCTTTTTTACCACTACTATACAATGCAGGAAAAGTTATGATGGTTGTCCATGAAAAGTGCAGAAATGAAAAACAGAGCAGTTGTGCTCAATGTAATAAATAGTGTGTGGGGGAAAGCACAGAAGAAGAATCTCATTCTCACATCACAGGTGACATGACATGATTTTTAATGTTGGTTGGTTGGGTTGCGTTGCTGAAGTCCCAAAACCTGAATTAGTGACTACTTGCAGCCAACACATTATTCTGCCATAAGCTGCTAAGATGTTTGTGATTAAGTAAAAAAGCAACTATTGCTTTGCAAATTCATCTGGAAGTTTGGAGAAAATACGTAAAATACCTTGGTTGTTGTTCACTGTTGTTAGCTGTCTTAGTATAATTTGCTGCAATACTTGGAGGCTCTGGTGTTCTCACTCCTGGATGATGAACGTGTTCTCATGTTTCCTGTGTTTTCAATGCAACTTAGAGATGGTTTTCCACCTCTAAATACATGAATAAACCCATTAGAAGGAACCCAAAGAGGATCAGCTGGTGGAGAGGAACCAGAGTGTTGGTATTTCTCCTGAATCTCCACTATTTTAGTCTCTAACACTCCAGCACAGCACTGCTCTCTCATGCTGACAACTCCAGCCCTGGCAAACACTGATGTCTGTGTCTACAGAGGCACAACGAGGATCAGTGATGCTACAGGCAACAGCAGAGTGTGGGATGAGTGACAGGAGGGGAACCTCTGTTTCCCAAAGAATGGCTTCATACATTCATGAGAAAGGACAGATTTCAGATTCTCCCTGTTTGTTGAGGAAAGTGTCAAGGACTTTCTATCCACAACAGTGGGCTTGTTTGGTTTTTTTACCTCTGAGGCATAAGCCATGCAGAGGAGTAGAGATTTTGATTTCTTCTCTTCTAACTGGAATTCTTCAGTACCCTCCTCTGCTGGTTTAAGACACTATTGTAACTATGTCAGGCTTCAGGAGCCCAGAGAAGGTATTGGTAAGAAATGCCTCAGCAGGAGGTGGTAACACTACAAACTCGTATTAAAGGGGAAGGTTATTCCAGGGTTGTTTTATTAAAATATCACAGAAATCTAAAATGGTTTGGTTTGACAGGGACCTGAAAGATCATCTCATTCCACTCCACTACCATGGGCAGGGACTAGCCCAGGTTGCTCCAAGCCCCATCCAACCTGGCCTTGGACAATTCCAGGGATCCAGGGACAGCCACAGTTTCTCTGCCCAACCTGGACTAGGGCCTGCCCACCGTCACAGGGAGGAATTCCTTCCCAATAGCCCACCCAGCCCTGCCCTCTGGCACTGCGAAGCCATTCCCTATGTCCTGTCCCTCCAGGCTCTTGTCCCCAGTCCCTCTCCAGCTCTCCTGGAGCCCCTTTAGGCACTGCAAGGGGCTCTCAGGTGTCCCTGGAGCCTTCTCTTCTCCAGGTGAGCTCCCCCAGCTCTCCCAGCCTGGCTCCAGAGCAGAGGGGCTCCAGCTCTTGGAGCATCTCCATGGTCTCCTCTGGCCTCTCTCCAGCAGCTCCACATTCTTGTGCTGTTGTTCCCAGGGCTGGATGCAGAATACCAGGGGGGGTCTCACCTGTGAGGGCAGAATTCCCCCTTCCCTGCTGCCCATGCTGTGGGACCAGCCCAGCACAGGGAGAGTTTCTGACTGGGATATGTCCAGCCTTTCACCAACCAGCACCCCAAAGTCCTTCTCCCAGTGCTGCTCTTGCACTTGGCCTTGTTGAACTTCATGATGCTTGCACAGCTCCACCTCACTGGTGGTCCAAAGAGTCAAATCCTTACGAACTAGAATATCTTCCTACCACAGGGTATCATGGCTGCCTTTACAATGGTACCATTCTGGAATAACTGGTTGGGATAAAGTGATATTACTAGGTCACACAACTGATCTGATGGTCTTGATTTGCCCTGAAATTCATAGTTTTTATCTTATAACAAGGCTCTGAAGCAGAGAGAAAGAACACATGCTGTTCCTGAAGCAGAACAAAGAGCTGTCATTCAGCTGTTGGAGAAGAGTAGCCAGCAAAAAGGCTCTGGAGAGAAGGGAGACAGGCCAGCCAGCTGGTCTTGATAGCAGAGACATCTGGTCTCGTACACCGTGAGAGATGCAGAGTGGGTTCACTGTATTAAAAAAAAAAAAGGAAAAGCCATTTTTTCACTCACTGATTGTCTGAAATTATATCAGTACTAATTAGGGAGTGGAGAATGATCTGCTTGAGTATTGAATATGTTCAATACCAGGTCAGAATGTGTACATTAAGCTTCTGCTCTTCTGCCACCCCCTCATGCAACATTTTCACTTTGCCCACGATATTCTGTAAAGTGCTGTTCCTTTTCTCTTAGGTGATCATTGAGGACATTGGCAATAAATGTGTGTACCAATTCCCGGTTGGACGATGGTTTGCTTTAGATGAAGATGATGGAAAAATCCAGAGGGACATTCTTGTTGGGGGCACTGAAGCCACAGGTAAAGTCATGGGCTGAATCCCTGGTGGGAAATGGGAAGTTAATGCTATTAGCCATCTTTTGCAATACCTTATGCTTAGGGAGAGCTGCAGTGAACCATCTGCTGGTGACAGGCTGTTTTGTGCACGGGTCCCTGAGCTGCCACCACATTTCTCACCTCTCCATCTCACTTGTGGAGCTGGCAGAACCTACATGCTGGTTTATCCCCTGATACACCTGGATAAGGCGCTAATGGGCAGAGGATGAAAGATCCAGCTTGTACTTTAGCAAGTCTCTCACCAGCTTTTACAGAGTGGTTTGCTATTTCCACAGTCACCAATGTGCCACACAGTAGTGAATATTCATGTAATTCTTGTCTGGGGAGCTACACACCCTTTTGGAAAACAAGAAAGACAGTGCTGATCCATAAATCAGTCTCTTTTATTATCCAACATGGTTAAAGCAAAGACAGACAAAATTTATGTCTCTGTTAAAAGAAACCTGGATGTAAAGTCAATAAAAGAACTTACCACAAGGCAGAAGATTTTATGGGTGGTGTTCTGCCTGAATTTATTTATTAGCAGAAAGGCAAACACTTTGACCACGCATGTAACAGCTGTTCTTTACTTCCTTGCATGGTATTCCCCCTGCATGTACATGAGGAAAGATTCCTGACTGCAGGATGCTTGATAAGAAAAATTTGGGGAATATGGGAAGGAAATGTAATTCACTCACTAAAAGCTTCCTTTATTTTTTACCATTCATGACTGTGCTTTTTTTTCCCCATGCTCTCATAATTTTTGTTGAAGATATATCCACAGTAAAGCATAACTGAGTAAAATTTTTAATGTAAATGTTGAAGAGAGGATTATTTAGAAGAGTATGTTCTGAAGCTTCCCTAAAACATTACTAGAGTGTTTTACATACTCCCTAAAACATTGCTAGAGTGTTTTGGGGTCTATTTGATGTCATGAGGCGGGTCTAAGTTGTGCTTGTCTGTGAACCTTTTGAGAAGTAAAGCTTGTAGGAAGAAGTGTTTTCTTAGACCAATAGTTAGAGTTAGGGAAAAAAAAGTAAAAATAAAAGGCCAGAATAATTATATACATATTGGCTTCTTTTCAGAAATGTTTTTCCTTCTTCCAGCTAGGTTAATACTTCTCCCAAAGCTTGTTTTGCTGAGATCTTTGGGCTCTTACAAAGACTGTGGAGGTCTTGATTGCTTCAGCAGCGTTATAAGCTGCTGATCAGAAGTTTCCAGAGTTTTCTGGTGCTGCAGATGTTGCCACCAGTGTTTAAAGCAACACTTTTCCATCCTCTCAGCAGTCTCTCACACAGTCAGTGCCTGGTATCATTCAAAATCAAACTAATTAGTTGCCAATTCAATTTTTTTGGCTTTTTTCACCTAATCATCATGACATGATGAATAAAAAACCTGTGTTTCCACCGGGCCATGTGATAGAGAGTTTGTCACCCCAAGCCTGTCTCTCTTGGACAGTCTGAAGGTAGGTGTATGTTTCTCAGAGTTATGTGTGGGACAAAAACAAATGAAGCATTGCACTGTAAGTCAAAAGCTAAAATAGACAAGTTGGAATCCAATACAATCCAATGTAAATCCAATCAAAGTCATAACTCTCAGACTCCTTTCCTCCTTTTTTTTTTCCTAACCAAACTCCTCATTCCTACAGGTATTGTGTACAACGTGGCTGTAGTGACAGGAGATATCAGAGGAGCAGGAACAAACTCCAAGATCCACGTAATCCTCCATGGCTCCAAAGGCTTAAAGAACAGTGGGAAGATTTTCTTGGAAGGAGGTGAATTTGAGCGTGCCAGGACAGATCTCTTTAACGTGGAGATAGCTGCTCTTCTCAGCCCTCTCAGCAGGGTCACCATTGGGCACGATAATTGTGGCGTCAGTTCTGGCTGGTTTTGTGAGAAGGTGAGACTAAGTTATCATAAACTCACAGAATCATATAGGTTGGAAAAGACCTCTGAGGTCATGGAGTCCCAGCATTAAGCCAACACTGCCAAGTTTTTTGTCTGCAGGCAGATGTCAGGCTGTCTCCTGACCCCAACCTGACCCCAGCAGCCAAATACAGTTTAAAAATAAATAAATAAATCTGCTTTTGTTTGGATGGCAATATCCCCGATTTAACAAGTCAATACTATACATCATGCATGGGAGTAGCTGATTGCCTCAAAGGCACATTAGATGCATAAGTCAATCACTCACTAATTGGGTTGATTGCCCCTCTGCAGTCAGAAAGATAGAGATTATTGTTTGCTCAGCTCCAAAAGCACCTTCAGATGTTCGCCCAAGGGGCTGGACAGAAATGTAGTCTTGGATTGTGCTGAGCATTTCAGAGTTATCATCTTCACTCAGACTCCCCTGAAGTTTCCAGATGCTGCTCTGGAGCCCAGAAACTATAAAAAATAACCCAAAAAACATCCCACCAACAAAAAATGGCTGACCACAGCTGTTACTGGGAGTAGTGGAGCAATATGTGATGTGAGATCATGTACAAGGTCAGCAGGAGGTGATAGGAGGGTGGGGAGGGGGGCAGCTGCCTATCCTGAAGCTATGTGGAAATGCAGTTTTCCTGGAAAGCAAAATCAGCTTAGGATGTGTCTGAAGGCTTTTTGTACCTTGTGTTTTCTGCAAAGCCCTACAATACACTGGTGTGGTGCAGGGCTGGGTCCTGCAGCCACCCTGCCCCTCCTGGTGTTTCACCTCTTCTTGGCTGGCCCATTTTGATGTAGTGCTGCAGAAAATGGGAATAACAGGACAGATGGGTTGTAGCTGAATTCCAGCGTGGGAATTGTGCAACCAGTCCAGTTCATGTTGGTCCAGAAAACCTGATTTTGAGAGCAGGACCAGATCTCCAGCTCTGTCTGTGCTTTGATTTTCTGGTTTTGGCGTTGAGGTCCCATGGGCTGCCAGTAAGAGAATATTCAACCTTGTTTTCCCAATCTCTTTTGCCAGGTGGTGGTTTACTGCCCATTCACTGGTGTTGAGCAAACCTTCCCGTGTGGGAAATGGCTGGATGAAGATGAAGGAGATGGTCTCATAGAGCGGGAACTCTATGAAATGGTCTCTCTGCGCCAGAAAAGACTGAAAAGTAGGTAGAATTGTCCAGGAGCCTTCTGTGACCATCATTTCCCCCACCCACAAACAACATCACTGTGGGTGTCTCCTGAGTGACATGGGCTGACCTGTGGTTGAGTAGAGACCCAAGTCATTGAATCACAGAATTGGGTTGGGAAGGGACATGGAAAGGTCATCTCATTCCATGCCATAAGCAGGAACATCTTCCACTATCCCAGGTTGCTCCAAGACCCACCAAATCTCTTCTTGGACACTTCCAGGGATGGGGCAGCCACAGCTTCTGTGTCCAACCTGTGCCAGTGTCTCACCACCCTCTCACGGAAGAATTTCTTCCCAATAGCCCATCCAGCCCTGCCCTCTGGCACTGGGAAGCCATTCCCTGTGTCTTCTCCCTCCAGACCTTGTCCCCACTCCCTCTCCAGCTCTCCTGGAGCCCCTTCAGGCACTGCAAGGGGCTCTCAGGTGTCCCTGGAGCCTTCTCTTCTCCAGGTGAGCCCCCCCAGCTCTCCCAGCCTGGCTCCAGAGCAGAGGGGCTCCAGCCCTGCAGCTTCTCCATGTCCTCCTCTGGACTTGCTCCAGGAACAACACATCATTTTGATGTTTGGGGCATGAGCTTCAGCTTTGGCCATTCTGCTTTGGCAAGTTGAAAATGAAACTTCTACAATATTTTGAAGAATTGCACTCATTTTCTTAAGGGAAGAAATTGGACCTGTCAGCCTTCCTGGGTTCACTGTCCTTGGGGCTGCCTTGGCCACAATCCTGCCTTTGCAGACAAGCCAGGCTACATTTCCTATCACTACAGAAGGGAAATTTTCTTATTCCACGTGGAAGCAAAACCTACACATCTAAATATAATAAGATAACCTTGAAGGGGGAAAAAAAAGGTAGGAAAAACAAACTCTTCCTGCTAACTTCAACTTTTTTTTTATTCTTGACCTTCAAGAAATAACCAGTCCAGCTACTCACTGTGCCTCCCTAGGCACTTGGGTGCTGAATTTGAAGGCTTCTCTCTAGAGGGAGGCAATGGCACACGTTTGCAAGGAGGAGCTGCTCTGTGCCTTGCCGTGCAGTGTATGGGCATGTTCATCATGTTCATCCATCCACACTGGTTCCAGCACCAGCCTCGCTTCACTGGCTGGTTTTGCACCAAGCAAAACACATCGTTGCTGTCTCGCCTGTGCCAGTGCCTATGTGTAAACAGAATCTTTTAATTAGGATAATAGACACAGTTTAATCTGCGTGCTTCGGGTGGGCTCCTGCTTAAACAGCAGTTCATTTAAATAAGCTTTATCTAAATGTTAGTCAGTGTTACAACCACACTGCGCCTCTGACTCGGTCCATTTAGCTAAAGCATCTGCAACCTTTAACCCTCTATTATCAACTGTGATTGTTATTGACAGGCTAATTCCCCTGCCACTGCAGTGCTGGAGATAGACAGGGAGCATTAGCCTTGAGAAATCTGTGACCTTTAGCTGCCAGATTATAGAAGCGTAAGACTCGGAGTTAGAAAAGCCCTATTATGTCATCTCGCCTATCTCCCCGTGCATACAGGACTGTCCCTTTCTGTAGAGCTGATCAAAGCTGGGTTGAACCTCACTTGGGGTATCCATGGTGAAACATCTCCCAGCACAGCATCCACAAGCTGCTCCCGCAGCAGACTGCAGCTCCATGTGTAGCTTGTATTTATTCTGTATTNAAGGAGATGGTCTCATAGAGCGGGAACTCTATGAAATGGTCTCTCTGCGCCAGAAAAGACTGAAAAGTAGGTAGAATTGTCCAGGAGCCTTCTGTGACCATCATTTCCCCCACCCACAAACAACATCACTGTGGGTGTCTCCTGAGTGACATGGGCTGACCTGTGGTTGAGTAGAGACCCAAGTCATTGAATCACAGAATTGGGTTGGGAAGGGACATGGAAAGGTCATCTCATTCCATGCCATAAGCAGGAACATCTTCCACTATCCCAGGTTGCTCCAAGACCCACCAAATCTCTTCTTGGACACTTCCAGGGATGGGGCAGCCACAGCTTCTGTGTCCAACCTGTGCCAGTGTCTCACCACCCTCTCACGGAAGAATTTCTTCCCAATAGCCCATCCAGCCCTGCCCTCTGGCACTGGGAAGCCATTCCCTGTGTCTTCTCCCTCCAGACCTTGTCCCCACTCCCTCTCCAGCTCTCCTGGAGCCCCTTCAGGCACTGCAAGGGGCTCTCAGGTGTCCCTGGAGCCTTCTCTTCTCCAGGTGAGCCCCCCCAGCTCTCCCAGCCTGGCTCCAGAGCAGAGGGGCTCCAGCCCTGCAGCTTCTCCATGTCCTCCTCTGGACTTGCTCCAGGAACAACACATCATTTTGATGTTTGGGGCATGAGCTTCAGCTTTGGCCATTCTGCTTTGGCAAGTTGAAAATGAAACTTCTACAATATTTTGAAGAATTGCACTCATTTTCTTAAGGGAAGAAATTGGACCTGTCAGCCTTCCTGGGTTCACTGTCCTTGGGGCTGCCTTGGCCACAATCCTGCCTTTGCAGACAAGCCAGGCTACATTTCCTATCACTACAGAAGGGAAATTTTCTTATTCCACGTGGAAGCAAAACCTACACATCTAAATATAATAAGATAACCTTGAAGGGGGAAAAAAAAGGTAGGAAAAACAAACTCTTCCTGCTAACTTCAACTTTTTTTTTATTCTTGACCTTCAAGAAATAACCAGTCCAGCTACTCACTGTGCCTCCCTAGGCACTTGGGTGCTGAATTTGAAGGCTTCTCTCTAGAGGGAGGCAATGGCACACGTTTGCAAGGAGGAGCTGCTCTGTGCCTTGCCGTGCAGTGTATGGGCATGTTCATCATGTTCATCCATCCACACTGGTTCCAGCACCAGCCTCGCTTCACTGGCTGGTTTTGCACCAAGCAAAACACATCGTTGCTGTCTCGCCTGTGCCAGTGCCTATGTGTAAACAGAATCTTTTAATTAGGATAATAGACACAGTTTAATCTGCGTGCTTCGGGTGGGCTCCTGCTTAAACAGCAGTTCATTTAAATAAGCTTTATCTAAATGTTAGTCAGTGTTACAACCACACTGCGCCTCTGACTCGGTCCATTTAGCTAAAGCATCTGCAACCTTTAACCCTCTATTATCAACTGTGATTGTTATTGACAGGCTAATTCCCCTGCCACTGCAGTGCTGGAGATAGACAGGGAGCATTAGCCTTGAGAAATCTGTGACCTTTAGCTGCCAGATTATAGAAGCGTAAGACTCGGAGTTAGAAAAGCCCTATTATGTCATCTCGCCTATCTCCCCGTGCATACAGGACTGTCCCTTTCTGTAGAGCTGATCAAAGCTGGGTTGAACCTCACTTGGGGTATCCATGGTGAAACATCTCCCAGCACAGCATCCACAAGCTGCTCCCGCAGCAGACTGCAGCTCCATGTGTAGCTTGTATTTATTCTGTATTTTTTTTTTCACTCCCTCCCTTCCTTATCTTGAATGTTATCCTGGAAACTGTTCTGTCGGATTTAGCCCGCACTGGTGTTTGTGCCCTGGGGAATATTTGCCCTGGCTCTGAGAATTTCCAAACTGCCTGGATCCCTCGATGTGAAGGGATAGGAAATGGGAATGTGCCCAGTGAGCCCAAGGAGGATGATGATGGGTGTTTGGGGAAATGCCTGGTCACCTCCAGTAGCTGCTGCCCTGGCTCACCCATGTTTCTCTCTCTGTGGTTTCTCCCTGAAAGCTCCCTATCAGTATTTAATCCCAGTACAAGGTCCCGTTTCCCCTTCCACACAGGCATCACTCCTCCTTTCCTTCAGCAGGAGGTCAGAGAGGCCAAACCAGACAGATGAGAGCAGTCTCTGGTGTCTGAATTGCCCTTGCTCTTTTCCCCAGGGAGACCAGGCTTCTCTGTCACATGATATCCACAGAATTGTCTTTGCTTCATTTCTGCTCATATAAAACCTGCTGGTGCTTTTCAGAAAGGAGTGGTTGTGAACGTTTTGTATATTATTAAAACAGGGGAAAACTTTTTCTAAGAGCTCCCTCTTATCATATTTTTGTCAGTAGCTCTTGCCTCTTTTTTTTTACAGTCAAACACTGAATAGATCTGTAAAAATCTAATTTATATGCATGTCATCATATTTTTATATTCCATTCTGGGCTCTGAAGGTCAAGCCGTGCTGGTGTGGGCTCAGGCATACTGAAAGGGTTAGCAATTCTCTCATTAAGATTTGTTAATAATTCAGCTGATGTCTGAGTGAGGAAAGAAGGCTGTTCCCTCTCCTGTAGGTGCTGCAAGGCCTGCAGAAGCGACACATATTATCATCAATAAAGAATGCAGATGAGGGGCTCTTTAGAGGAAATAATGTCACCTTTATATATGCAACCATCTTCTGATATGAAAACCAATGTAAACTTGCTGCAGGTGGGTTGGTCTTACAGTTAAAATAAAGTGAAGACTTAAGAGAGAAAAATTTTACAGTTTGGCCACAATCTTTTGGCATGTCACATAGCATAAAAAAGTGCTAAGTAAAGTCAGGTGGGATTTAGACATCTGAATAATTGAAAACCTTTTGGAAAGATATCTCTACATTGCATTGAGTGTGTTTGCCTCACATGGTAAAGCATGGCTAGGGATACCTGAGTGGCCCCTGAGCCAGCCTATTCTGCAAAAGGCATAGCTGGGTTGATTAGTCCATCCTGAGGAAGGCTCAGGATGAGGTGATAATATGTCTGTGTCATACTGCTCCTTGTTCCAGACACAGATCAAGGAAGTTCAGCAGCCCCATTGCACCTTACAGAAATAACTGGAGACTCTTTCTCATTGACAAAAGGGAAGCTGAGTAATTCCCTGGCTTTATGGTCTTTGAAGCTAGAGTTATTTGACAAGTGTACTGAAACTACAGGAATGGAGCACATCCCTGCATTACCCTGTTACTAAGGTATAACAGAAGAGGATGGTTCACCTGAAAAGTGATGATTTCTGGGCTTTTTTCTTTTAAATGAAATCACAGGGTTATATGTCCAGCCAATCTCATTCCTGTACATCATGTAGCAGCTGATTACATTTGTGCAGAAAAGGATGAAATGTCTTGGTCTTCTTTCATATCATACTGCCCTCTCACCCTACCAAGGGAAAGAATAAGAATTATGTTTTTACCAGGTCACACTTGAAACTCTCTTTTAAAAATATCTTGAAACTTTCTTTCTAGAGAATCCTTGGTCTCTGTGGATCTGGACAAGTGACATTAAAAATGCAGGGACAGATGCCACCATCTTCTTCCAGGTTTACGGAGACAAAGGGAAGTCAGATGAGATGAAGCTGGACAACAATTCAGACAACTTTGAAACTGGACAGACTGACAAGTTCATGGTATGAATCTTGTGCAATTGGTAAATTTGGCTTGGCATTGTTTCCCAGGGCATTAGCTTCAGCCCTGAATGGAAAATCATCAGCATCAGATCTTTACCTTGGTAGTTCCTTCTAAATTGGAGACAAAGTCATTCAGTTTGGTGGTGGTGTTGCAAATTACATGACTTGTCTTCTCAAACCAGAGATTAGGCTTAGTTTTTTGTCTCCTGTCTGATTCAGCTCTCAAAAGATGTTCAGAGGTGTCCTGTGTGTACATGTTTTGCTGACTTACAGAAATGGATAATGAACTTCTTTTCCCCTCTATAGATCGAGCTCCCTGATCTGGGCACATTTTTTAAGCTTCGGATATGGCACGAGAAGAGAAATCCCTTTGCTGGCTGGCATCTGAACAAGGTGAGGGGAAAGCAAGGGAAGGTAGATCTGAAAAGCCAGAGAGGTCTGCAGTGCCAATCCTGGGTCACTGTTCCCCAGCTGGCAGCTGAGTTTGGTGTACAGTGGTCAGAGGGTCAAGGGGTGGAAACCTGGAGAAAAGAAGGCTCAGAGTGGACCTTCCCACTCCCTACAACTGCCTGAAAGGAGGTTGTAGCCAGTTGAGGTTTGGTCTCTTCTCACAGGTAACAAGTGACAGGAAAAGAGGAAACAGCCTCAAGTTGCACCAAGGGAGGTTTAGATTAGATAGTAGGAAAAATTCCTTCATGTAAAGGGTTGTCCATCCCTGGCATAGCTGCCCAGGGCAGTGGTGGAGTCCCCATCCCTGGAGGGATTTAAAAGCCCTGTGGATGTGGCACTTGGGGACATGGGTTAGTGGTGGCCTTGGCAGAGCTGGGGGAATGGTTGGACTCGATGATCTTGGATGGCTTTTCTAACCTAAAGGTTTCTGTGATTCTGTGTATGGGAAATGAGAAAAGTGGGAAGAGGCAGCTCCCAACAGCCCAGATTGATGACGAAAACCATATTTTCCCATCCTTCCAGTGTCAGACTACTGTAGTCCCATCTCACTGCTACCAGGGACTTCTTCCTTGCTCTTCAGAAGTCTTCCTGCTGTCAGACATCATATCCATACAGAGGGGCAAACCCAGTCCTTCTATGGCCTATTTAGGATGCCCATAACAAAAAACTGATTACAGCAGAGAGCTATTGCACAGTGGAGCTTCACCTGCCCTGAAGTGCTTGACAGGAGGTTAACACCTGCAGACTGGAGACTATGCAGAGGAGAGCAGCATTGTGCTGTTTGGGAAGTTAAAAGGGTGATCTGCTTGAACCTAAGTGACACGTCTTTTGCTTGACCAGCAAAGCATATCAGCCTTCCCCTGAGTTGTCTAGGCAGCAAGTTCATCTCCTCCTAAACAGTTTGGGAGGCATTCTCTGGACTTAACAAAACACGCACTTTGCTCTGCATCTGTAAATAACTGTGTTGATAAATCACAGTTGAGTGCTTGGAGGTTTTTCTTGCGTGCCTCTAACATGCTTTGACAGATGCTGCTCTCCTGCATTGTCATGGAACTGCAAAAGCATCCACAGCCAACACCCATCTCCAGTGGGAAGAGGGCATCAAGTACTAATGTTCTCAGCATGTGGTGGGAGAAGGGGTCTGTCTGTGGTCTTTATCAAAAAGAAAGCCCTGGTCAGACTTTTGGGCCACAGCAGTCATCTATATTAGTTCTTGCTCATCACAAATGATGCAAGAATGCTTGTATCTTCCATAGTTTTATATTTCCCTGTGGTATTCTATTTTCCTGCAAAAAATTGTGTTCAGGAACGAGAAGAAGGATCTGGAAGTGTGTCTAGGATTCACTGTGGACCAAACTGTCAAAGGCAAACCTGGTTAAGATGCATGAAATCCATCAGTGGTTGGAGTCAATGATATTACACATCTTTTTCAACCTAAATGATTCTATGACTCTCTGAAATCAGTCTGTTCATATATGGCAAGTCTGATGTTTTCTGGATGCCTCAGGCTCATGGTACAAGAATCCCATCACTTTTGCATTCATTTTAGTATCTAGGAACTTAGTGGAAGCCTTAACGATGTTTTGGTCTAGTCATCACACATTTAATGCCAGATTTGCTTCACGTCAGGTCAGGCTTCTATTTCTGGTACAAGAACATAGAGCAGCCACTCTGGTCAGGCCAAAAGTCCATCTAGCCCAACATCCTCTGTTGTGTGTCACAGAAGGAGATGATTAAAGAAGTGTAAGAAAAGGACAAGCATTTATGATACTTCCTCCTAACATTCTTCCAGTTTTTGACTATTTAATTGGACAGTTACTTCCTGAACAGACCTACTGAATACAAAGCATTTAATGGATTTTTCTTCCAGCTATTTGTTCAAAGTTTCCAGCCTCCCTTGAGCATTTAAACTTTTAGCAACCATAATAGCTTTTGGCAAGGACTTCACAGTCTGATTGTGCCCTTTTGTTTGCTTAGAACTTTGTTCCACAGGCATCAATGGATACCCTGTATTTCTTGTGGCAGAACAGTGAACAGTTGACCCCTCTTTGGCTTCTCCATGTCACCTGTGATTTTATAGACCTTCATCATACCCTTCACCCTCTTCACAACTGCAGACTGCCACCTTATTTGCTCATTACTCCTTTGGAAGCTCCTGCATTTCTCTGGCCAGGTTTGCTGCTGTTTTGGGGGTGTTTTCTCAATGCACCATGAACTGATTCTGAATCAGTGAGAACGAGCAGCACAAGGCCCATCCACATGAGTTTATACAGTGTCATATGATGAGAAATTTTAAGAGACACAGAATCACTCAAAACTTTCACAACACCATGGAGTGATTGGAGAATGGAGGGGGGAAAAGCCATCAGCTATGACTTAGATCTGTGCATCACTACAGTGCACGAGTCAGAATTACAGTCTCATTATTAATGTGCTTTATTTCTCTGCTGCTACCTACTCTTGCCTGCCTGGCAAAAGCCTGTCAGGAGCTTGTTGCTTTCTTGTCTTTAAGCCTTTGAGCTCATGCAGTGTTTTGGTTTAATGAAGGTAACTCTGCTGAAAACGCTGACAAAAGAAAAATACTCATTCAACTGTGGCCGCTGGCTAGATATAAATGAAGATGACAACGAGATCGTGCGGGAGCTCCCTGCAGAGGGATCTCTAGTGACTGAAGTCATGCCAGGTGAGAGCCACGGGCTCTGTGCAGGGGCTCGCCTAGGACCTGAATAGAAAGAAACCCTCTTTGTGCAAGAGATGCACAGGCAGACTGATGCAATTCAATTAACTTCTCTTTCTGGCACTTTCTCTCTGCAGTATTTTCTGTGTGCTTCATTAGCTGCAAGAAGCCTCAAAAATCCCAGGGTTTTTTTTGGTTTGTTATTTTTTTTAATTTTTCTTTTTTTTTCTTGAGCAGATTCCTCTGTAGTGGGAAATGGGAGATATCTGGTCACAGCACAATTGTTTCCAGAGTCCAGGGAGGGGTTTTTTTAAACTTGTATTTTTTTTCCCCCAGACTCCCTTAAAATGTGAAATGCAAGGTTTGAGAGATGTTCATGGAAAAGAAGTCTTAGCTGAAATCCAATCTAAAAGTCAACAATCATGTTTAAAGTTTTATTTAGCTATAAGCAAATTTATGCAGCTGTATGTATAAATACATAGGAAGTATGTTCACAGAATAGTAGTGCAAAAGGAAAAGCATCTTTCACTATGTATGAGCAATCCAAACTATTTATTCATTTAATTGATCTGGATTCATTTAATTAAGGAAAGCTGCAGAACTTTGCACTGGCTTCCTGAGTTGGCCACTTGTGCCTTGACCTTGTGTCACAAGAACTACATGTACTTAGAGGGAGAATTTAGGAGAGCAGAGTATCTCAAGGTGGCCAGTGGGGTTTTTCCTATTTCCACCAAAGCACCCACACTCTGTAGACCACTAGTCCCCCGTTTTCTGAAATTTCTGATTTCGGTGATCTGCATGCAGCAGAGCAGTTCCTCAGAAGAGGAAGAGTAATTGTAATTGCAGATGTTATTAAAATGTAAATAAACCTGGGTTTGAAATGTACTTTTAATCAGCGGTGGAGAGGGCAGCTTGAAGCCTCATACAGGAACTTTTCTGTGAGGAGTAGTTGTGCTGAGCAGAGTCGAGATGCAGCACCTGCATTTTGGGCTGGCAGGTGGGTTTTGGGGTGAGGGTGGGAGAAATATTTCCTGTCCCTTCCACATGCTGGAGGAGAGGGTCCCTCTCTCAAGGGTTGGTCTGCAGCCTGTTTCTTCCTAGTGATGTTTATTCCTGGAAATCCCTCACCCAATGGGATGGGAGGGCAGAGATGAGGGCAGGGCTGGGGAAGGAAATAAAATCCTAAATAAAGACCTCAAATGTGACAAGGAGGCATGACACAATTCAAACTCCTCCATAAAGTTTGGACTCTTGAAGTTTTGCATGATCTTGGATGTTTTTTCCAACCTTAATGATTCTATGATTATAATGGTCTCAGGGGGATGGGGCCAGCTGGGCTTCTCTTGTGCCATAAATCCAACATGAAGAGCCTGTTCCTCAGATCTCTGAGTTCTTGTCCCTTTCTAACTCTTTTTGTCTTCCTGCCATGCCCCTGGATGCTGAAAATGTTGTTTTCTCAAACACTTTACCAGGTCCCCCATCACCAGGACCATCTTGGGAAGGTGGGAGGGGAAGCAGGACAGGACCCTCAAGAAAGGTGTGGGCTCCAGTTCATGGGATTTTACTTGGAGGGATAGAAATCTTTATGTCCAGCTTTGGAGGCCTTGTATGGGTCCTCATTGTCTTGTTTTCTTTCTATAGTGATGACATGGAACTGTAAAAAGTCAATACATCAGCACAAGTACCGAATGGAAGTGCAAACACTTAAAAGTTAATTACAAGGCTGTCAAAAATGCAGTAAATTCCAACAGCAATTAATTGTGTTGCTGGAACTGTTTTATTAATTTATGTCTCCCCAGTGATAAAATACCGTGTGACAGTTTGCACTGGGACAGTAAGTGGGAGTGGCACAGATGCCAATGTCTTTGTCTGCCTCATTGGTGACCAGGGGGACACGGGAGAGCGTGTCCTCTACAACTGCATCAACACCGTCAATAAATTTGAAAAAGGCAACGTAAGTTGACACAACAGCACCTTAAGACTGGTTTTTAAGTGTGTGGTTTTATAAATTTTATTTATGTTTTTCTTTTTTTTCTTTCTTTTAATTTTTTTATTGTATTTTTTTTATGTGTGTGTTTGTAAACTCAGCTGATTTCCTTGCCAGCTCAGGCTAGGGCAGTAGGGGAGAAATAAATCATATAGACAGAGCTTCATAACAGGTTGCAGCTTGAGGGAGGCTTAGGTCGGGGACAGTGTGCCCTTGCTTGATGTCTGTATGTTCATAAACCAGTCTCTTGGTTTGCTCCCCAGGTAAGTACTGACTGCTGAAATTGCATCTCCAGATTGGAGAAGACTTTCAGGAAATTTTCCAAGAAAAAAAAAGGAGCCTTTCCATCTCTATAAGTATAGAAAAATTTGGCTCCTGGGGAAAAGGAAGAAAAAGCATCTTATTTAATGTGAAATTCAGAACCAAAAGCCTAACACGTTTCCTTTATATTTCCTCCAGCCTCTCTCAACCATGCTGCCCTCAATTTTTGTGTCTTATTCTCAAAGTGGTTTTCAATATATTTTTATATGTCTGTATCCTGAATAGAGGGGTGTGGAAAAGTCCTGGAATGATGACAGAGCTTGTTCCCTGAAAAGCTGGGGATAATGAAGAAATTGTAGTTAAAGCCCTTGCAGCATTGGCAGGGTCAGCAAGCAAATAGTGTGATGATCTGATCTATGGGGTCAACCTACTTAATACATATCCAATTTTTGGATCTCTAGGCTCCAACTTAGGCTGGTAGAATGTAATCAATATCTCCAGCAGGAAATTTTGGGAATCTGATCACAGAACTCTGCAGATTTCCCCCTCTTCTGTCATTATTTGATTGAAGGTTCAGAGTGGAAGGAAAATGAAGATAAAAGGAGGTCACGTTTTCAAAATAGACCATTGAATTTAGGCTTCTGAAATATGCATTAGTACATTGAATTTGCCTTTGACTGTTCAGAATTTCCAATTCTTCACTGAAATCACTGAGTTGTTTTAGACCTTAAAGTAACTTTCATCAAGTATTTCTTGTACTTGTAAGGTCTGTATGTGGAAACGTGGCAATTACATAGTGTGAAAATTCATTCTGCTTCTAAATTATGTAAAGGTTTGCACACATGGACTTTGCAAGCATTTTATTATTTTTTTTCTTTTGCCAATGCATTTAAATTGCAGGTATTTTAGTTTTAAAAGGTAGGTCCAAGCTGTAGAAGGTGGAATTTTGTTATTTGGTGAAGCCTAATTTTGTCAAAATGGTAGCAAAATGAGCCATGTTTTGGTGGTGTTTGTAGACTGTTTCAATGCAGTTCCAAAGAAAGTTGTTTATTTCATAGAGGATAGAAGTATTTTAAACACAGATGATGGCTATTTTATGGGATGCTCCATCCCTGCTCAAGTCCAGGCTGGATGAGACTTTGACCAACTTGTTCTAGTGGAACATAGAAGAGGGGCTGTAACGAGATGATCCTTCAAGTCCCTTCTAGCCCAAACCATTCTAGGATTCTATGATGATTCTAGGATATTTACTCACAAAAAATGAGTTTGAGGCTAACTTACATGAAGGGGGATAAAAAGGGAAAAATAATTTTGACTATCAAATCAGGTGACTAACAGTATGCAGATGATATAAACCAAACTGGAACCTCTTAATGGAAAACTGCTCTCCTGGCATGAGGAGCTGAAAGCTGGTGAATGAATTGGACGCTGCTTAAGAATTGATCCTGACAAACTTAGAGCTCATATATTCAAGGGACTGAATGAGTATATCTACACTGATTAACTCAGATACCCTGTTAAAAAGAAATATAGCTTAGTCAGTGCAGTGTCTAATCTACAGCCACTTAAACCAATAGTATCTTGATTACCAATTTAACTTGAAAAGTTTGCCTGCAGATGTAAAGTAACAGCCTGTGTAGAAAGTAAGATTTAAAGGTGCCCCTAAATTAAGTGCTTGCCCTGTTGTGGTTCCAGTTAGTTACTTACTCATTAATTTATATCAGCCATTAATAAATAAGGTGAGCATGAGGCCTAATGAATTAAACTACATTGACTTGGACTGACTCAGTGAGGCTTGGATACCTTAAATCCCCAGTTCAGCAGTTTTGAGTATGTAAGTAATACTGGCATATGTAAGCCCATCGTTAACACTTTAAACAGTGGCAATATGTTTAGTTGTCCTTATTTTAAGAGTCAGTTTGGAGTCCGGAATGACGGAAAAGTTTATGATTGTTTTAATAAATTTCAGTATTTACATAAATGTTGCCCTGCCACCACACTTTCTTGGAGCTAGGTGGATATATGCTACCACCATATGTGCTTCTGGGAGATGAAGGACAACTGAATGACAGTGGTTAGCTCTGTCTTACCTATCATGGCATCTCAGCCAGATGGTAACCACAGCAGACATGTCTCTTTGTTGGGCTAATATGCTGCAGACATGCTGTGTGTTTACATATACTATTTACCATACATGTGCCACATGTGTTTTTGTCTGTACATGTGCCAGAGATACTTGTCTGGCCTGACTCCCAGAAGAGCAACTCAGTCTTTTAATACATTTCTCTTCCTTCAGCCATCAGGAACTGCTGGTCCCAGTATGCTCTTGGGTAACAGAGTCCTGGTCTTGAAGGGTCATCACCTGGGCTAGTCCCTACGTTGGTTAATTGACACTTTTTCCAGGGAAATAAAAAAAAAGAAAAAAAAAAGAAAAGAAAAATTATCCATGTCTCTTGTAGGGTATTAAGGGTATTTACCTCCAAATGCAACTCATAGAGCAGCTGGAAATACCCCTGTGCAGCCCTGCCCACACTGGTGTGCCAGGAAATTACGTGGGGGGTAAATTGTGCTCAGTAGTCCATGTCATCTGAATTTAACACAGAGTTATGTCATTGAAATGTATCTCTAAAATACCTCTGTCAATTTGGTCTGAAGTGACCTGATTTGGATTTTCCACAAAGCTCATATCTGAGTCTGAACTTGGATTTCCCTCCTCTCTGTATGAACTTCTTAATAATCAAATGGCTTCTCTTTTTTACAGCTGTGGAGGGCATGCAATGACATGGGAGATTTAAAATGCTGGCAGATCATATATTTACAAATCTAATGTTATACATCTAGCACAAATATTAAAGGTTTCATTCATCAGTAAATTCGTGCTTTCTCCTTCATCTTGTGAAGAATTTTCTTGCAGCACGCTGATGACGTTTGTTTGATTGCAATAATAAATTCGGTTTGTTGGTTTGCTTTTAAGAAGAACTATTGCCTTACCTTTTTTCTTCTCCTTCTCAAAGGCTGATGAATTCTTCGTTGAAGCAGTAACGCTGAAGCAGGTGAGGAGGGTGAGGATAGGGCATGATGGCAAAGGAGGAAGCAGTGGCTGGTACCTTGCCAAAGTGATAGTGAGGGAAGAAGGACAGCCAGAAAGTGAGGCTGTGGAATTCCCCTGCTACAGGTACTGGAAAACAAAGCAATGCTTGCAGATTATGCCTCTGGTTATGCATTTGCCAGACTTTGAAGAGCCTAGTTGTTGGTCCATGACTGGAATTTTCTGAGCCCAGCTTAATCCTTTTTATTTATTCATTCATTCGTTTATTTTTGCTAAGCCTGAAAGCAAAGAGTGTGGTTTGGGAGGTTTAAGATACAGTTAACTCCCCTTACCAAATGAACAGCAATCTGAATTATGAACTTCTCAGCAATTAGCTCAGTGATCCAAAGAATTTCCAAAAGATGAAAACACAACCTTCCAGTACCACATCCAGTGTCACTGCACTTGCCTGCTGCAGAAACACACTCTGCAATCTGCTGGTGTTATTGCATGTGTGGAATGATGTTCTGGTCCCTCACATGCACATCCCATCTTTCCAGGAGCAATGGGATGCTATTTTTGAGTTGGGAGAATGCAAAATTTTTATGCTGCCATCTCAAAAGCTCCTTGCATGAGGGGAAATGCATATCATGCAGGCAGAGATAGTGGTAGAGCAGAGGGATGTAACTTACCTCTAAGGGTGGTTTATAATTGTATTCTTCCCTTCCCTAGAAAATCAAGTGGCCAAAAGAAATGTGCTGTACTGAGGCTACTTGTGGGGAACAAGATGCATGATCTGCTCTGGCACTAACTAGTGTCTGCTTCAACATTGTGGCACAAACTAGGGAGAACTAGATTGAAAACATGAGAGATTAACTTCAGTGTAGTTAAGGGTCCTGTAAAGTCCTGCTTGCC
Source organism: Campylorhamphus procurvoides (assembly GCA_013396655.1). Lineage (NCBI taxonomy): Eukaryota > Metazoa > Chordata > Aves > Passeriformes > Dendrocolaptidae > Campylorhamphus > Campylorhamphus procurvoides. Next base: position 157,932 of record WBMV01002329.1, on the reverse strand, counting down.
CTCTCAGGATGTCCACCCTTTAGGATGGACCTTCATGAGTTCCATTTAACAACATCAAGTACCTGTTCTAAAAAGTCATCTCCTGGGGACAAGTGGAATTGTGAAACTCAAACACAATTATTTTTAAACTGCAGACAGAGGCAAAGCCTCTAATCTGGTTACTTGTCTCCTGTCTTGGAAGAACTCCACTTTAATGAAGGGAGTCAGCCAAATACAAAACAGGAGCCAGCCCCAGCCTCTCTGCATTACTAGAGCCACGTCACATCAGAGAGCAAAATCACTGGGGAGACAGCACAAAGCAGCAGATGCAATGTCATCTCGGTTGTGAAAAGCAAGCCAGTTTCTCCCTTTTCAAAGAACAAACCACCACGTAGTCATTGCTGTCTTTTGATCCATATTTAACAACCATATGTTTTACTGAGTTAAGCAAGCAGGCTAGACAGGTTTTTCCTTGGACATGAAGTGTCCACGTGAAGAGCTGTTTTGCTCAGGCTCCTCAGAGATATTTCTGTGTCTAACTGCACCATGCAGCTGGCTTATTTTAAATACTTCCTTTTGAATTGTCTCCTTAAGTGACTGTTTAACTGGGTGTCCTCCCTCAGCTTGGAGGGATGACCCACTTCCCCTTAGCTTTACACCTCTGGATCAGGAGCATCAGAATCCAGAAGGTATTCCCCCTCAGGCCAGGGACAGAAAAAAGAGGGGGAAGGAAAACCCCAAGACCTTTTCCCCAAAATATTCATGGGGTGAATTAAGGCTTCAAGCGATGGAATTCCACTCTTATCTTTCTAAATGTCTCTTTTCCCAAGTGATATCAGTGTTGCTTGTGTAGCTTTATTTGCTGTCCTTGTGCCAGCATTATCTCTTCCTCTCAGATTGAGAAGTCACATGACTGATCACCATCAACCACAGGGACAACTGCTCCCTCTCAGTATCTTTGATGCCTGTGTCTCCTGGGAGACTGCGGCATCATCGCAGTGTACGGGTGTCGTCATGGAGTCTGGAGATATCTGAGAGCCAAGGTGCTCACCCACTGCATCCTCCACGTGAGGGATAAACATTTCCATGACCTGCAGCATTTGGATGTTCCTCTCCAGTCCTGTAGGCCAAGGACAGCTTATGTCCTCGCTGCTTTGGGAGCAGCTCAGAAAGTCCTGTTTTACCTGCCTCTTCAGAGCCAAGACTTTGAAGAAGACTTGGCCAAGAAGGGGCAATGCAAGGCAGGTTAATTAGAGACTCCACCTGAGAGACACTCTCTTTCTGCTTGGCCAGGAGTCATGTTGTTCTCACTGCCTTTATTTCCAAGACCTGACTAACTTCCACTCTTTACACAACACAGTTGCATGGTCTGGAGAAAAACACTCCTTGCTGCTGAGTTCTTACTGAAAGCTACTCCATTTAGCTGCTACTGTGAGGCAGCCAGAGGGCAAAATGACTCCCAGCAGAAACACATCTCACCTGTGCAGAAAGCTTCACAGGCTTCTTACCTCTGTACAAACTGGGCTGCAGCAGCATGTGGGGAGCAGGTACTCCAGCTAAGAGCTGGATAACCAGCTCCCACTGCAACTGATGTCTTTAAGACACCCTCATAGATCTACATTGCATAGAACTCTTTGAAGTCTCTGTTCTTGTTATTTACATATTCACTTACAGGTCTGTGTTTTGCCTTCTAATTTGAAAGCTTTTTTATAACTCTATAGGATCATCTATTACCTAGTAATCACAAGAGCTCTATGAGAAGAGTTGTCTTTGTTGTACAAGGGAGTCAGCAGAGATAAAGAAAAGCTAAGTGGATTAATTGTGAGTTTGTGTCAGATTCAGGTAGAGCATCAAGAAATAAGGACTCCCAGGCCTGTGCTTTCAGTTCTTTAAACAGCTGGCTTATAGTCAGCAATTTTAAAAGTGGTCATTTGGTCTGTGCTTGTAAGAAGTAAATGCAAGTGACTTCTCCAAGGGTTATTTGCAGAATTAGTAGTACATCACTTGGATGCACTGCAGTAGTATTTCTGTCTACAAGCACATAGCATTATAATATCCATGCTTTTACGGACTGAACACTGAATCATTGAGTGGCATCACTAAACAATTTATGTTTTATAATAACTTGATGTGGTTTAGGTATTGTGATGACGAATACCACTAGAAAGTTCAAAATTAAGGAGTAAACCCTTCACCCCAGAACAGGAACCAAACTTTTCTGAAGATCAAAACTGAGTTCTTCAGGTTTCATTTTCTCCTCAAAGTGCTCTGGAAGTCCAGGAATGGACTAGCTGACATTCTCTAAATGCCTATTTTTTATAATATTTATATCCCAGACAGAAATGAATTTTCAATCAGGCAAAGTCGTGAGTTCATGATAGGATAAAATTTTACACGCTATAAATCATTACAGCTCCACTGAAATCTTCAATGATACATCATTAAATTTATTTCTAAGCATATGGCCCTCACCATCCTAATTTTTCTCTAGTACAAGCATAAGGGAACATCGTTAATTCTCTGAAGAACAACAGACAGACCATGAATGGGATGTTGCACTAGGAGACTCCTGCGAAAGAACATTTATTCTATCAAGTGCCAAAAATGTTCATCATACAAACAAGCCAGAGAAACCTCCATTTCTTGCCTAAAAATAAACTGAAATGTCTATTTTACACATTTTTGTATATAGGGTATATTTAAAGACACACACAAAGAAAAATACGTATCTCTGAATCTATTGAATGTACTAATAATTCTAATTGCACGCAGGTTGGATTTCAAATGCTATATATGATATAATACTATAATTTTTGCAGTAGTCCCCTCACTCTCTAGTCCTCTAGCAATCCTTTCTGCAGTGGCTTTCATGTCATATTTGCGTCCTCTTTGAGTTATTGGTCATAAAATATCTCTTTAAAACCAAGTATGTGATGCAGGACACAATTACTCACTTGCAAAACCCACAATGGCATGTGAATTACATTCACTGATATATAGAAGCTCTGATAAAATAAAAGATTTTGACAGGCCTTTTGTACTAGGAATATGATGGCGCTGCACTGAAAAATTCCATTTTCTGCAGCCTGATGTGTTTATAATTTGTCAATTCATTTGCGTTCTCTGTAAGACCATAAGCCCCTGGTTGCAATCTGGTGCTCAGTGATACACTGTTAGAATTACATTGAGGTAAAAATTAGGATATTGCAGTATGTGTGCTGAAGGGAAGGAATGCAGTGGCATTGCTCATCCAGATATTGCCTCTGTCACTAGAGTTATCTCCTTGAGAAAACAGATCTTCTGCCATTCCTGGCTATTCGCTTGGTTAAAACAATGTAAGGATCCTTTAGCCACTTCTGCTGCTAAACCTCTGTCTTCCTCCTCAGTCCAAGACAAGCTCCTTCTCTTGCCATCAGTATCTACTAATACTGGTAGAGGAAATTTCTTTTTCTAGGGGTGTGTCCTCCTTTTCTGATTCATTTTTGTCACCTGTCCTCACTGCAGAAGCAGATAGCATTTGCTGTGCTGCACACAGAGATCTGTTTCTTGTGGGATGTATTTTTATCCTGCCACCTTGGCACAGGAGCAATTCACACAGATTCACCCCAGATATCCCTAAAACATCAGCAGTGGCGAAGGTGACAGAAAACAGCAGCATGTCCACTGGCAACAGAAACAGCAGTTTGCAGGACACAAAACCCATAAGCTGGAGAGCAGAAGTGTGCCTACCTTGTGAGCTTCTGCTTTCCTGAAGAACACTCTGAATTCAGTGGTCCTGGGGTGATGGGGTTCAGGCCCGAGTTTTGTGGGTCCTCCCAGTTAACATCCATGCAGCAGAAGCCTCTTGACTTTTGGGATGATGTGACCCCCTAGCCACTGGATACCTGTCCAAGGATGTGAATCCTGAGCCAGCATCAAGAACTACATGATACAAAGGTATAAAGGACCAGTTCTCACAGGTAAAATAAAAAATCCCCCAACCCTAAAATATCAATAAAGACTTCCTTTCTTGAGATGAGGTGATATCTTAGCATGTTCTCCTTGCACTCTACCCTTGCTCAATTCTTGACAAGGATTCCATGTATTCCTGACAGATTTTTCTGCTCCTCTGTCCCACTACACCTCTCAGCCTCCTCTGAGGTGCAACACCACACCTGCTGCCCTCACATGATGTGTGTGTGATCATCACATGTTCCTGTGTTCATCACCTTCATGCTGGCAAGCTTAGCTTTTAGGCCTTTCCAAGCCCACCTACACAAGTCCACCTGCTTTGTACAATGAAAGGGAAGAATACGGGGTAGACTGCATACCCAAAAACCTCCCAAAGCTTAGAGGGGGGCTGGGGTTGGAGGCATGAGTCTGTGTGGTGGGAATTCTGTGCACCTGTTTTGCATGGGAACATTGCTGCTCCTGCTTCCAGGGCTGGCTGGCTACAGCTCATGTTTGGTTTTCTTTCCTGGTATTGGGGGTTTTTTTTGCATGGTTGCTCTGTACTTTCTGTTTTCCTCTGGGTGGGAAGAGAGAGAACACTGAAAATATCTTATTCATTCAGATGGATGAAATGGAGGCATATCATTCTTGGTCTTCCAAAATACCTTGTTCCAACTGCTCATGACTGTAAGCTTTGCTGGCTTGTTACCAGCAAGGTGCCATGGATTTGGTCCAGCTCTCAGTGGGCATTTGTTCATGTCCCCAGATCCTTGTTATAGGGGTCATTTCCCAGTTTCCATATGTGCTGACTCACTATCAAAATCAAAGATAGAAACTTAAATGGGAAGTGAGCTCCCCTCCTTTTTCACATTCGGGGTCAGCCAAGGACAATGTAAGTGTCACAATGACATCTACGGGGCCGCCTTTAACAAGAAAGTTTGTGGGGGTTTGTTTTTACTCTTTCTAGTTCTGGGAATTATTGTAGCCATTTAAATACCCTTCATGACCCACCAGAGATTGCTCACTTGTCCTTTTCTCACCCCTGCTGGTTTTAAGCATTATTTTTAGCTGCAAAAGATTCTGCTGCAAATAGATTCATACCTGGGAACAACGGGCACTCTGGGAACTGCTCCTGCTGCCACGGCACCACTGTGGGAAACCTGACCCTAAACAGATGCTGACAGGAATATCCTGAGTGCTGCAGCACTCTGGGTTTGACGTGGAAAGTGAGAAACCTCAGCCAGGGCCCTTGCTGTCGTCATACAGTGGTTGCTGTATGGCACGTGGTGGGGTTGGGGCTGTAAGTCCTTCATCCCTGAGGCTGAAGGAGCAGATGTGAAGGTTCCAGGTTAGCAATTGGTTCCCCTCTGTTTTGGAAGGGGACTTTCAAAGAGGGACCTGAGAGGGGACTTTTGGAAAGGGCATGTAGTGATAAGACAAGGGGGGAATGACCTTTAGCTGAAGGAGGGCAGGTTTAGATTAGATTTTAAGAAATTCTTTACAATCAGGGTGGTGGGGCCCTGGCATAGATTGTCCAGAGAGGCTGTGGATTCCCCATCACTGGAAGTGTCCCAGGCCAGGCTGGATGGAGCTTGGAGCAACCTGGGATGGTGGAAGGTGTCCCTGCCTGTGGCAGCAGAGTTGGAACGAGATGAGCTTTAAGGTCCCTTTCATCCTGAACTGTTCTATGATTCTATGATTTTCCTTTCAGAATTTTTTTCCCTTGAGATCATGGAAAGCATACTTTGTGCCCGGGTCTTCTTCTTCATTGGTCTAATTGGATCATTAAAGCAATGTGGAGAAACACAGGAAATCCTTCCTTTTTGCTGGTGGCAGCTGCTTCCATATACCCAGCCCTGAAAATGGGAACAATGTCATTCTTCCCCTTCCTAGTAGAGAAAAAGGAAGGAAAAAGAGATGAGAAACCAGAGGGGCAAAAAAATAAAGGAAGAAAGGGGTGTATAGTTACACACATACTATAAAGATTGTAGTCAAAAGTGTTAGCATTAAAGGCTGAAAGTCTTTCTGGTCAGTGAAGATCAATGATTTCAAGAGACTGAGACTGCACGTTCACAGGAATAACTTGTGGCTATGGAGTTTGTTCTTTTCAGACAGATGGACATCACAGCAGATGTTTGTCCACTGCAAGCAGGGCTCTTATGATCCTTCTTCTTGGAAAAATGCAGGTTTAAAGTGTGGCTGCCTTATGGTCTGGTCAAGCTCCTGCTAAGTTAACAGAGATCCAGAGCCCTGTAAAAATATATTTTTGACTATAGTGTGGACTTGGACTATGTGTGGAGCCTAGATTTTGATAGGTCTAACAGGTGCTAATTATTCAAAGATAACTTACTTCTGTTTGTAAACCAGATGGCTTGACAAAAATGAGGATGATGGTCAGATTGTCCGAGAATTAGTGCCTGCTGGGGAGTCACCAATGCTAAAAAGTGAGTTCAGCTTGGGAAAAAAAATAAGGTTTGAGTTGTACATGCACATATTTACTTGCTTTATTCTTCTTAATAATTCTTGTCAGTTCACAGTAAATCTACTGGGCATTTTTTTGCCGTTCTTATGCAAGAAACTGCAGTAGGTCACTCAGCTGGAAATGCCTCTGACTCTTAAATTCTAGTTTATGAATAGGATTAATTTGTATAATAGAGCATAATTGCAGAATTATATGTGTAGAAAGAAACTGGTTTCTAATGGTGTGATTTGTTTAGGAACTGCTTTCTTGTATAGCTTTCTCTAAAGGATCTTGAATTGCCAGTGCTTTAATAGAGTAAATTCCATTGAATAATTGCATTTCAGAAGAAAATCACAAAAAATATTATATTGTCTTTTTCTGGAGAACCAGGGCTCCAATATTATAATTTTCTTTAGAAAACAATGCTTACAGATCTCAGGTTGAGATGCTTTTCATTTTGTTTTAAGAAAAAAAAAAGTCAAATTTATTGAATGAAATTGTAAGTGTAAAAAAGAGTTAAATAACCTCACTTTCCTAAGTGCATATTTATGGCTTGGGTAATAATTTAACAGTGAGAGAGAGGCATACAGAATATTTTGTGCTTACTAGTGTACCTGTTGGATCTCTTATGTTTTGGTGAATAACTCCAAGGTGTGACAGCTTCTCCATTGTGGCCCTAAGATGCTGGATGCATGAAGGGAGGGAAAAGTCCTTCCTGTGTCTGTATCTGGAGCCTTCCCCCCCTATACCTTGTTCAAAGCTGATTTTCCGGCTGAGCAGTGGAAATACCACTCACATATCTGTGTTTTGTACATCAATCCCACTGTAGATGTCAGTTATCACGTCAGTGTGAAGACGGGAGATATCCCTGGTGCCAGCTCAGACTCCAGAGTTTTCATCAAACTCTACGGTGAAAAGGCAGACTCCAGCAAAGAGGGTCTCTTAGTCTCTGATAATGATCTAGGCAATTATTTTGAGCGTGGCCGAGTGGATGAGTTTACTTTAGATATGATGGATATTGGAAAGGTAAGAATTGATTGCTCGTGGCTTTGTACTTTCTGCAAGTGTCTGAATTCAGAATCAAAACAACACTCAGGATTGAGTGTGATGAAGGAACCTCTGACCTTTACACTGGTTATTAAGAAACAGATTTTACTTAGACCATTACATCAGCAGTTTAGTGCACACGCTGATATCTGAAAAGTGTTTTACATTTTAAAAAAAACATATATAAATTATTTGCATGAGCGCAGTGGAAGAATAAAGCACCAGGGTGAGGAGACTGCTATACACTGAGTAAATCCTGTAGTGTTGTGTAAATTCTGGGTGGCTTTTCCCTGCTGTCTTGGTCTCTGTTTGCTTTTTCAAAGATCAACCGAATCCGGATTGGACACGATAACGTGGGTCTGCGGGCTGGCTGGTTCCTGGCCAGTGTCCAGATCACAGTCCCAGTCCAGGGAAGGCAGTACATGTTCCCCTGCAACCGATGGCTCGACAAAGATGAGGCTGATGGCAGGGTGGAGGTGGAAGTCTACCCAAGTGAGATTGTGCCTATTGATAAATGTAAGAGGACCTGTGGCTGTTTTATAGCTAGGATGAAAAATGTATTAGGACCATTCTTGAAGGTCACCACTGCGTTAGACACTGAATCCCAAAAGTCCCTGCTCCTACAAGCTTATGTTGTTGAGGAAAGTAAATTATTCTCATATTTTCTTTCCTGAAAGAGTTGGGAAAATGTTGTGGAGTTTTTTATCTCCATTTCCTGCAACCATATGAAGAATTTACATCCTGTGCTGCATAACACAGTACAGGGCAACGTGTTTCTTCATTGCAGTATCAGTGGGTTCTGCTTTTTCCACATTTATCTATGCCAGTCTTTTTTTTTTCACATTTATGTGCCCCATTGCTGCACCAGACAGGTTCTGTCCTGTCTGTATTACTCCATTTCCTGCAAGGGAAAAGCTTTTTGATAAATAAGGACCAAATCCCTACTGCCCACTTGACTTTTATCAGTAGATCCATTTTCTTTTAAGGCCGTGCTTAAAATTTGTCTTCAGATCCTGAGAAAGGATGTCATGTTTTCCCCCTGCTCTCTGTAATTCCCTCCTTTTTATCATACTAAGGAGATAATTTAACCACTCTGTGGTTAATACTGAAATGAAATTCCCTTTTAAGGCTCTGTTTTGCACCCCTGTGATACCAGCTTAGTACTTGTAAAAGGCAAACTATTAGGTTAGTCCTCAGTGAAGAGTTCTGTTATCTCACATTTAGTTTGGATAAGAGCAAATGCTTGGCTATGCAGACATTTGTTAAAACAAGGTAATTTAATTTTGAACCTGAGCCCCCGGGAATGTTGTTATCTGCGTTTCTCTCCTGATTTAATTGCTTTATTTTTGGACTAGTGATAAACTATGAGGTGTCTGTAGTTACTGGAGACGTGAGAGCCGCAGGCACCAACGCCAAAGTGTTCATGCAGATTTATGGTGAGACTGGCAAAACGGAGCTGATCATCTTAGAAAACAGATCCAACAACTTTGAGCGGGGAGCCACAGATACCTTCAAGGTATGATGAAGGCAGTCACTGCCACTTTTAAGAGGTGAAAAAAATATCCAGCCAATCTGAGACATCAGTAAAATAATTGGCCCAATTGTAAAAAAAAAAAAAAAAACACAAAAAAAAAGAAAAATAGACATTTTTTTAAAGTTCCAAGTCTGACAGTGTGTGCTGTCCTCTCTGCATATTTTCAGGAGGTTTTGTATTTCTTTTGTGAAGTTTTGTGTTTTGTAGAGGGGCTTTCATCTTCTGAGGGGCTGGCAGAAGAGGTGCTATTGAAGTGTGTGATCTAATAGCGCTATTTTCTTACACTTACTTCCAAAAGAAGCTGCTCATGTTAGATCTCAAAGGGCCTCAGTCTTATACTTTGGGCTTGATCACATGCTATTTTCCCTTCCCATTGTCTAGCTGGGGAAGGAAACCCCATATCTGTATAGGAATATAAAGAATCCCAGCTTTGTTGTGGTCACACATGCCATTAACCACAGGTGCCTGTGCTAGCCCTGCAGAGGTTTGCAGCTGTAAATTCTGTGAACATGTGAGTGCCCTGTGCATTTTAATTTTACTGCCTGTAGCATTGTTCCATTGAGTCACAGTGCTCGAGGTGCACAGCACATTCCTCCAGCTGTCAGAATGGTCAGAATTTAGGTTTTAGAGTTGTTATGCCCCAGTCCACCCAGCAGGTTTAGGGGAATGTTGTTTGATTTACTCTGGGAGGTGTATTGGAGAAACAACACAATTCTCAGGAGGTTCAATAACCAACTTTTACTTAAAAACTGTAAAACATTAAGATAGAATAAGGTATGTGGGAAATTTTTAAAAGCAGCCATTTTGATTATTATTGTCAATAGAAATGCAACAATATAAAAGCACAAAAATAACAATTAAGAAAATATATGAGGGAAAAGAAGGAAAGAGAAAGAAATGGTAAGAGTAGACAGGTAGATAGTCACCACCTGTGAGTTCAGTGATGAGATTTGGTTGTTGTTGTTTCAATGTCCACTGGTCGAAGTGATGGCCACAGTCTTGATCCATCGAGGGTGGGGGCAGCCCACAAAACACAAATTTTAGTGGGTTAATAAATGCTCAGGCCAGGTGGGAATGCCCAGGTACCTCCCCTGGGGTGGTAAGTTTTACACTGCATGAAGTAACACTGTGGATCACTGGGCACTCCGGGGTCTTTGATGGTTTATGGACCCTTCTAAGACATGAGAGCTGCCTTTCAGCTCAGCCTAGTTGAGCCAATTATGTCCCATCAGATGGGATGAAAACAAAGCCTGCAAGTGAACACCCTGGTACATCCCTAGAGGGGACTTTTTGTTTGTGTAAGGGAGGACACTGGCATGATAAAAGCACTCTCCAACCTTGCAGGGCCTGCTTTTTGTTGACCTCTTCCCTCATCTGTCTCAAAACCCACCTTGTAGTGATGTGTGTGCACCCCCTCTGTACCTGGGCATCACCCTGCTGTTGTTTGGGCCATTCAGAATTAACATTTCAGTCTCTCACAATGCTGCAGAGCCCACACCTCTTTCTGAGCAGCCCAGCAGAGTGTTTGCAGGGGTGAGAAGCTCAGATATAATTCAGATGGGTGAGCCAGGACTTGGCTAATCCAGCGAGAGGTCCTGGGCTGATGGGGCTGAGCAGCAGACATGGGTCACTACATGGTCAGTCATCCTCTCCCTTTGGGACCAGTGTCCTCTTCTGCCTTCTGAGCTTGAGTTTTCTGCACAGAGAAATAAAGATGTGGGGGAAAGGAATGGTCTTAGCTCTTGCCCTGCTGTGGGGTCAGGACACGTCAGAGTCACATGCATCTGTATGGAAGGAAAGACCAACATCTGGACAGGACAGCACCGAGTCCAGATGTAAGCAGGATTTAAGGCACATCTGTCACATGTGCTTACAGCACAGGGCTCAGCATGGTGGTGCCTGCAACTTGTTTTGGATTTGCAGTCCCACAGAGGTTGGATCCATCTCATCACAGTGAAGCTTGGAGCGAATTGCTGAAGCTCCCCTGAATCATCAAGACCGAGGTGTCCTCCTTGCTGTCACTGGCCAAATGGAGGTGCCTCTATCCACAGTTGTACCAGATTTTTATTGTGTATTTTTGAGATCTGTTCACCTCCTCCTGCCTAATTTTCTTGCTTTAGAGAATGGAGTTATCAATTTTTAATGAATTCTTTGGTATTTAAAATGACTACTACCTTATACATGTTTGCTTTTAAAAAACTCTATAATTTTAAGATTAGGTTTCTTTGGTTTTTATGGAAATAAGCTTTTCAAATTTTATGAGTAAAAGCTATTAGCCAATATCAGATTTATAATAAAGCCATATGTACAGTGTTCTGTTTATATAGCTGTGTTTATATCCTCTCTCAGATATTTATTGCCAGATTTGAAAGTTATACCCATTTTCTGTAATTCTTCTTTATAAGCCCACAAGGCAGAAGCTCTGAGGCATAAATGGACAGGTCTTTTATCTCTTTCATTGTATGAATATTTACAAAAAGATACAGGCAGAAATAAGATTCTGTGAGTTACATGCTAATAGGAAATGCTATCAGTTTTGGACAAGGCATGCAGGATGATTACAGCAAATCTAAGGATAAAGCCATGTAAGGAAAGACACATTCTTTATGTCAAGACAGCTGGATCAATTTTAGTTTTCTGATAAGCATCTTGTGGGCAATTGATTTTGTTTTAATCTGCAAAATGCTTCTAGACTAAAACCTTACATGCCAAGTTCCAGATTGCAGCCTGAAGGAAATGTTTGCAAGTTTTAAAACATAAGCAGTGCCTAACAGCATAAGCAATCATCAGAAACAAGTCCTTGGTTGTTGAAGGATTGTGTGGAATAAAATCTTCTATCCAGCTTCATTAGGAAGTAATCTGGACAGATAATCTAAACCAAGAAGGTTTTGTGTCTGCTGTACTGACTAGAGAGATGTAAATCTTACTGATCAGCCTTCTGCCATTTATGCACTGTGACCACTAGTGACTGTATCCTCTCTGCCCATTAGCAAAGTGAGAAAATACTTCTCTAATTTTCTGGATAGAGGGAAGGAGAAGGTCAGTCCAAAACCATGGTTTGTGTTAGGGATCAGGTTATCAGGTTATCTGAGCCTTATTGCTGCTTGCTGGGTTCATGTTGTGTGCTAAGTATGAAATGTATCTTATTATTAGTTTTCAAAAGACCCCATGCACTGAGAATCTGTAAAAACCTAGTATGGTATTTTGGCATATTCACTTTTAATGATGATGCAGAGCAAGTACTGGTGAACAGAGTGATGGGGAAGTAGGGATCCCAATAAATACAGTTCAGCTTCTATCCTCACCATGGCTGCTCTGAATGTCTTCAGCTCAGTCTGTTCACATGAGATTTGGTAATGGCAAGCATGAAATGGTAAAGCAGGAAGGAAAAAGTAAAGATAAAGGTGCATAAAAATTGTTCTTATCCTTGCTTAGATACCTTGGGTGATAGAGTGGATGTTCCCCATTTTTAAGAATGTACTTTATGAAATTGAGATGTCTTATATCCTCCTGGGTGCTGACTTTCCCGTGGTGGCAGAGAGAGGCTGCAGATGTTGGCAAGATCTATAAGATTCGGATAGGCCATGATGGGACAGGCATTGGGGATGGCTGGTTCCTGGAAAGTGTCACGCTGAAGAGGCTTGCCACGAAAGCCACAGACCCTGACAAAAAGAAGAAGAAAAAGAAGTCTGATGAGGATGAAGAAGAGCAGACCAAGGCGGAGGAAGGAATGGAAGTCTACACATTTGTGGCACACCGCTGGTTGGCGAGAGATGAAGGGGACAAGGAGCTTGTGGTGGAGCTGGTTCCTGATGGAGAATCTGACCTGGAGGGTAAATATCAGAATGAATGTGTGTGTGTGTATCCAGGAGCTGCATGAAGAATGATAGTCACCCTGCAATGTTTGGCAGGACCATTTATGTCCCCCCAGGCCCACAGAACAGCTTACCCTGCGTATTGGTTGATCAGCACTGGGGAGGAAGAGGGTGATGAGTAGAGCACTGAGGAGACAGCCTGAAGTTGACATAGCCTAAAGTACTTCCATGGGATTCTCCAAGGGCTGTCTGGGGTGCTTTAGTCAAGAGTCCCACAGGTTACCACTGTGACTGGGAGTTTAGAAAGCTGTAACTATTCTTAAGGCTAATGACAAGGGCTGGAGAAAGATGAAGCTGCTCATGTTTTAAGATAGGTGCAAGCAAGCTCCAGGGGTGACGTGCTTTCATGGTGAGCCATGGATTTGATGAAATAAGGCCACTTCTGGGCTCCTCCTGATCTGCCTTGGTGACTTTACTTGCAGAGAACACGTACGAGGTCCACGTTCTCACTGGGACTGTGTATGGGGCTGGGACAGATGCTAATGTCTTCTTGAACATCTATGGCTTAGAAAGAGGAGACACGGGTGAGCGCCAGCTGAAAAGGTCGAATAACTTCAACAAGTTTGAAAAGGGACAGGTAATGCATGAACTCAACTCACTCAAGCAAGCAGAAGGCTGGCAGAGCTGTCTTGTTTATTGTGCTGGCCTTTCAATACAGCCTCTTCTCTGCAAGGCTTGGCTTCTTTCAGCTTAAAGCTCAAACATGTTTTATTTTTAAAGTATGCAAAGCAAAATTCCTCGAAACATTTTCCAGGGGAAATTCATTTGAATAATAAACTGAACACCAGTTTCTCATTGGGGTCACCTTTTGCATCTGCTTTCTGTATGCATTCTAGTAATAAGGCTTCCTCACAGGAATAGTTGAAAACCACAGACTTTAAATTAATATTGGAGAGCATTTGTGAGGCAGCTTAAGTATGTAGGTATTTAGATTGCAAATACTCTTATAAATGTTCCACTCAACCAGTCAGGGAATAAAAGCAATATTACATGGTATGCTGTAATTACATTATCATCCAATGCAATTAAAGAACATCTCCTGTAAATCGAGTATTTCCCATAAAAAAGTTTATGCACAATTAACAAACTACTATTGTAGCCAGGAGTTTTTCAAGGAATAATTCTGCATAACAAAAAAAATATATGAAAACAAAAAGCAGCTGTGGAAAACCTGAAATCACAAAAAAAAGAGCCTAAGGTTGTTAAATAAGCTGTTAGCTGTGATTTATGAGCTTGGCACTGGTGAAACTGCAACCTGCACACGGTTCTTCATTCAGTGGGAAGAGTTCCAAGCTGCAAATGTAATGCTCTTTACTCCTGGGAGAAAAAAACAGGAGTCTACTAACATATTAATCACATTAAGATGTTTAAACTGTTATGATAACAAGGACCATCCTGTCACACTAACACAGTTAATAAATGAACCTCTTGGTTGTGGTAAATGACAAAGGGAAGATATCTTGTGGTTTGATATAAAGCATACAGGCTGCATTTTGGGGCCGTCCTGTGCAGAGCCAGGGACTGGACTCAGTGATTCCTGTGGGTCCCTTCCAACTCTGGATATTCTATGATTCTGCACAGAGGTGAACAGGAGAATTTCCATGGAGTCAATATGTTTGTGTTCAGTTCCAGATCCAGTTTGTGGGAAAATACCAAGCCTGAAAGGAACTCTATTTGGGAGGGATGAGTTAAACCTAGAGGAAGCTGAAACTGGGATGAGATAAAGAAAGGAGTGAAGGGTTGCTGAGATCCATGGCTGCTCCAGGAAGGAGCCTCATGGCTTTGTAGCTATTTTTGTCCACACACACAAAAAGTACAAGGAGAACTTACAGCCACCTATTTTTTTAATGGGTAGAAAGATTACCTTTGGCCATTTACTGCCTTTCTCTCCTGTCTTCTGGGAAACAGAGTCACGTGCCTTTTGCCTCCTGTGCAGGTGGATGTGTTCACCATCAAAGCCATCGACCTGGGTGAGCTGAAGAAGCTGCGGATTCGCCATGATAACTCTGGTACCAGCCCAAGCTGGTTCCTGGAGAGGGTAGAGATTGTTGACCTCAAGGACAGCACCACGTGAGCACCCATCTCACACAGCCAAAATAGGATTCCCCTCTCCCAGGAGCCTACAGAGCTGTGGGGAGGCAGAGGAGGTGCAGAGGGGCATCTTGTAGCTCCTCACCCACTTAGGGGGAGCAGGCATCCTTTGGGAGCCTTGGGATGATTGTGGTGTTACACTGAGCATGGGGCCATTCTGGGGTACCTGTGAGGGGTTTTTGCTGTCCCAGCATCTCTGCACTTTGAGAACCAGCAGTATTTGGAAGGGAACATCAGCTTGTCTCTGTTTCTCCTGAGAGGAACTCAACTCTTCCTCTTGGGGAAGGTCCCTGAGCAGAGCCTGCGCTCAAGATTTCCTTTCTAGGCCATATTTTTTGAGTCCATGAGCTCACATTTCATTTCTGTTTTGTACCAAATGGAAAGGTCTGGGCCAAAACAAGTCCTGATCCAAGCAAATCCCATAATTTTCACAGAAAGCTGGATTAGCAAAGACTGGGCTGTTCAAAACCTGAGATACAGGCTTCCCCCTGAGCTGGAACATGCTTGAAACCACTTGCTTTAAAGTTGCACAATGCTCTGGTGTGTGGGATCACTCCTAAGGACGTAAAAGATGGGTCCAACCTTCATAAATATAAAATGCCTGTGAGACTGGAAGTTCCCTCAAGTTATTTAACTTTTTCTGGGACTGAAAACTAAAATTAATCAATTATATGGGGCTGGCAGCCCAGAAACAGCACCTTGCAGTAAGTGCTTCATAACCTATTTACAGATTTAGTTCCCACAAATGACACCAGATCTCAAAGATGAAAACAGATGTATTGTTTGGCTTTGAGTAATCTTTATGTTTTTGGGGGGTTTTTTGGGTTTTTTTTAAGTAGCCTCTGATCTTTTCTCATTTATGTTACTAAAGCCTGTGAAGTCCTGTGTAAGTGCTGGGTGCTGCTGTCATTCTTGTAGGTATTATTTCCCATGCCAGCGCTGGTTAGCAGTTGAGGAAGATGACGGTCAGATTGTCAGGGAGCTGGTCCCAGTGGATGAAGCATTTGTAAAGAAAGATTCGGAAAATGATGGCCAGTCTCTTGCAACGCTGGGCCTGGAACAGAAAGGTTTATGTTAGACTTGTATTTCTTCCAGTGTGGGGTTGGAAAGGAACCAAGTTAATAGCACTGCTGAAGGCACTAGCACTTAGCAGTAGCAGTTACTCACTGGGCTGTGAGTAATTCTTCCCCCAGCATGAAATTTTCAGGTGTGAATGAAGTGTGAAGTGTGTGTGAGACAGTGAGGAGTGGACCCTCCTCATTTTTAGTTGATTTAATCATCTTGCAAAATTGGACCCACAATGACAAAGCTGGGAAGATGGGTAGCATGTTCAGTCATCATCTCTCAGCTGAAATGCACAATTGTTGCTAATATCTAAGGAATACATCTCATTCATTTCACATCATAGACTGTAATGCTTAAATGTTTCAATATGAAACTGAGCAGAGAGTAAACATAGCCAGAGGAAGGGAAGGCACCTAAATTTATCTCACTTTCCATCTTGCTGCTTGTGTCAGTTGTCCTCCAAAATAACTTTGCCTCACTTGTAATTAATTTTGCATAACCACAGAGCAGTGACACACTCCTGGGTCTGATGCTGCAAGGTGCTGAGGACCCAACAGGTTTCCCAGTCAGTGAAAGGTTTCAAACTCCCCCCTAAATTCCTCCTCAGATGTTTTTGAATGCATGAATAATTTCCACAAGTTGTATAGTCAAAAGAATTCCACGAAGTGTTTATCCCTTTGGTTCAGGAGGACGTGCTGGTTAAGGATCACTTTGGAAACGTGTGTAACTATGGAGGAAATGTTCTATTTTGGAAAACTTGAGTAGGTTATAGCAGCCCAGTGAGGGCTATATTAGACTTTTCCATATTTTTTATGAGTTTATTGTGCTTGCTAAATGATGGTGCAATAGAAACCTCCCTAATGATGCTGTTCTGGAGGGTGTGTTTGTGAATATGAGCTGTATATGTTGGTGTGCATACCTTCTGGTGTGTGTTACATGCATATATATTATTTGGTGCTTATAAAATAAAGGGAGGGGGTATGTAATTTTTTTTAATTAAGTATTATAGGCAGAGGCAGCTTTAAGGAGTGTTAGAGGCTCTCAGGAAGCAAATGGGAAGGCTTGAGCACATTTCTTATCTGCAGATATGCAGGCAATGTACTGAGTGACTGAAGCAGGAGATGATTCTGCAACCACATAGCCCAGCTCACCTCAAGAGCTACCACAGCACAGGACAGGAATTAGAGATGGCTGTGATCAGTCAAAATAAAACTCAAAACAAGCACACATATGGAAGGAAAAGTAGAGTTAACTCCTGGTCAGACTTCACACTCTTAAATTGAGATATTTTATCTGACAGCTAAATCAACGACATACACTGTGAAAGTGAAAACCGGGGACAAGAAGAATGCTGGGACAGATGCCAATGTCTTCATCACACTCTATGGAAGTAAAGATGATACAGGTATGGCTTCACACGATGTAAAAGGACAGCTTTTTACAGCTGGACACCTGAAAAGATAGGTCAGGGTCTCCCTTTATTTCTTCAATACCCACTGCTGAAGTTTTCAATGCTAGTTTACACCACCTTTAGCTGCTGGTCTAAAGGTTTTCATTTCAGTTATAGAAGCAGCACAGTTGACTGGGACTAAGCAGTGAATGTGGTGGATGGTTTGCTTTCCTCAGCAATGAATCAGCATGCTCCTGAAATCCAGCCCTCCTCTGCTTCTTTGAGTGGCCCAGAAGTATTTAATCAGCTGATGAGTAAATCCTCCTGGAAGCAAATGAGCTGTGTGTGCAGTGACTGGGATGCCTGTGAGAGTGACAGGGAACTGATGGGGGGCACCAATTTCTTCAGCTGTGAACGTAACACAACAGCATCGTCCTTTTTACACTATCAGAGGACCATTCAAGGGAGGAATCCTGTGTATTGTGGGTGTTGGGGCACATTTGGGTGCAGGGGAAGGGACAAAGCTCAGATCTTGAGATGAAAAGCCAGTTTTTGCATTTTAGCCCCTTCCCTCCTTCCACTGTTGACATTCCCAGAGGATTTGTTTCACACACTGAACAATGTCCCTTTGCATTGCCACAACAGGGATAGTCAGCCTAAAGGCCTCAAAGATTAACAAGAACAAATTTGAGCGTGGGAAGGTAGATGAGTTTACCGTGGAGTCTGTGGACATTGGAGACCTGAAAAAAATCAAGATAGGCCATGACAATAAAGGTAAGATAATCTGCTTTACAAGGCAGTATTTCTAGAGCCCTAGGCACATTGCTGTGTAAAATAACCTGCCTCCAAGACCCCAAATGTCATTTACCTTTTGGTGACAGATCCTTGCTGTCACTTTGGCTGTTGTTACTGCTGTCTTTGCTGCTAATTCCATTCACATGGCTCTGGCAATATGAGCTCAGCAGTGGCCACTTGCAGGGAGCTTTGCAACCTCTGCATCTGCAAGAGTTTCCTTAGTTTTGCATTTCACCAAACATCATATTTGGTTTTGTCATGTGGAATTTATGGACTTGTCTTATTCCTTTATTAATTTTTTTGTTGTTGTTTTGGTCATGAAATCTTGGCTGCCTTTTAGACATGTTTGTCTCTACTACAAGCAAGGCAGGCAGTAGAAGGATGCATGGATGCCTTCCCCTAAAGAGGCAGCAAAGGACACGTTTGTTGATAAATTGTCTGTATTAATACAAAGGCCAATTAGTCCAAGTGATGGAGTAATTAGCATTTCCTCATGCACATCTTTAGCCTGACAGATACAGAAACGTAAAGTATTTCAGCTCAGTCCTGCAGTTGCATTCAATAATCTTTATGTTACATATTTTATTTTTTCTTTGTCAAAGGAAAGATTTATTTCCTAGAGGTCTGGAACGCATTTCCTGTTGTCTGTAAAGGCTTTGTGGGTTATTATTCACTGTTATCTTTCCAACTGCAGGTAATTCAACTGGCTGGTTTCTGGAATGGGTGGAGATTGATGCCCCATCACTGGGCCAGTGCCTCAAGTTCCCCTGTGGTCGTTGGCTGGATAAATCGGAAGATGATGGAGCCATTGAGAGAATTATCTTCCCTGCAGTACTGCAGACAAGAGAGTATATACCATGTGAGCAGAATGCCATTTCCCCAGGGTACACCCATCATGACAGAAGATAAAATTAGACTCGCTCATGCAGTTAGCCTATAAAGTCTTGGTGTTTCCCTTGAATTGTCTTTGGAAATTTATAAATACATCACATGCCAACTGTTTCATTTACTACAAGAAGGTTCTTCTGGGTGCTCTAAACTAGCACTTACTGTGTTTGCCAAGTCAGAGAATCATTAAAAGTCATGTGGATGTGTATGATTGTCTTTTTGCTTGCTCCTTTCTCATCCTATCCAAGTCCTTTGCAGATTCCAAGCTGTCTTCCTTGTCTCCAGCTTCCCTTTGATCTTGTTCCATTATAACATTGCCATTTCTGTTGTCAAAGCAGACACTGGTCTTGCTTCCAAGTCTTAGTTCTTCTGGTGCCTTTGGCATTGCACAACCATCTCTTGCTGAAAGACCCTATTCCAGAATTTCTTCACTTTCGTGTTTTTCTGATTGTGTTGTCCCAGTCTGCGTCTCTTAGTATTCTCAGTTTTTCCTTACTCTTCATTCATCTCTAAATTAATTTTTGGGGTAACCATTACTCCAGCTCAGCTCCTTCTGAGTACAAGCTTATAATTTTCAGGTCTGCTATGGCACCTCGAACTCTTCCATTCTGGCAACTCCTTTTCCTGTTTCCAGAATAGTGAGAATCAGATAACTTTTCTTTCTTGAAATAAGCAAAACATTATTTTGCTTATTTTGTAGCCCTCTCCCTATTTATTTTCCCCTCTCCTGAGCATCTTTGACTATGTGTGGGGTACTCAGAGCCCTGGTATTGTGTTTGACTTGTCCTTCCCTGATCTGCTTCATTTCAAGTTGTTGATAAATATTTCTTGGCCCACCATCATGATACTGCTAAACCACATTTTCCTTTCAGTATGTTGGGTGCCACAATGATGAGGGATGAGGTCTGGCACCTCACAGTTGATTACCATGTCATGCCTTGCCAGATGCTCCCTTGGCCAATCTTAAGAGATAAGTTGCACACCCCAAAGCTGTCTCCTGTCTCAACTCATCCCCCAGTGTATGCATTCATGGTTTCAAAAGCCTTACTATCTTCAGGTCCTTATTTAGATACCAAAATTTAGAGCTGGCCAAACTCTGTTTTCCTGCCTCAGTTTCCCTCTCCATAAGTAATTGGGAGAAAAACCACACAGAAGATTATCAGCTGTTTTTTTCTCCTTTTTAACTCTCAACATTGTGTTTAATATTGAAGGTGTCTCCAAGGTCCAAATCCACGTATCTGCAGTCTGTAAGCTAATATAATTTCTTGTCTGATGACCTGCCAATGTCATCCCTTTGGGCCTCTCCCAATCTTTGACCAAGACATTTTTTATTTCTCTTATCTTGCCTTCTTTGCCTAAGATGTCTGAAGCAGAAAAAAGGATATTGTTTGCTCCCTTCCTCACTTTTGTCGGTGAAGTGGTAGAAATAGTAGATTCACAGGATCACAGAATTGGAAGGGACCTTAAAGCTCATCCAGTTCCACCCTCTTTCTGTAGGCAGGGACAATTTCCACTAACCCAGGTTGCTCCAAGCCCTGTCTAGGCTGGCTTTGGACACTTCCAGGGATCCAGGGGCAGCCACAGCTTCTCTGCCCAACCTGTGCCAGGGCCTGCCCACCCTCCCAGCCACCAATTCCTTCCCAATAGCCCAGCCAGCCCTGCCCTCTGGCACTGGGAAGCCATTCCCTGTGTCCTGTCCCTCCAGGCCTTGTCCCCAGTCCCTCTCCAGCTCTCCTGGAGCCCCTTTAGGCACTGCAAGGGGCTCTCAGGTGTCCCTGGAGCCTTCTCTTCTCCAGGTGAGCCCCCCAGCTCTCGCTGCCTGGCTCCAGAGCAGAGGGGCTCTAGCCCTGCAGCATCTCCGTGGGTTCCTCTGGACTCACTCCAACAGGCTCGTGTCCTCTTTAAGTTGAGGCCCCCAGAGCTGGGTGCAGTACTCCAAGTCTTTGTGTCTGAAAACATAAATTGATTGATAGGTACAATGAATACTTTCACAGGAATGAATACAACTCAGAGACTTCCTATGTGCTTCTCATCTGGTTCTTCCATGTTATCCCAGTCAATATATATTTTGATGCAGATGTTGACTCTGTAATTTTGTTAATGTCCCTGAATATTATAATGATGTAGGGGTTTCTGGCACGCCACTCCTTTGAGTAGCTCGTGTAAATCTGATTTTTGTCAGCAGTCCACATCCAGCCTTTGGAAGTCGCCAGGCCTCTCTGGCAAATAGTTTACACCAGGCTCAGTGTCAGCTTTGGCTTTTTCACCATTTAAACTATCCCCACTGTGTTATTTACTGCATTCTGCTTTTCTAACAATTAACCTGGGGGTTTCAGTTTGCCAGAGGTAACTAAATGGGGTTGATTTGTTTTATGATGACTCGTGCCAGAATCGTTTCACGATGAAAACATGTCATCTGCAGTCCAATTAAAACCATCCCTGTGGGGATACAGCTTTAAAAAGTGCCATGTAAATGAAATGGGTGTCTGACAGCTGAAAGTTGTGCTGTTGGTGACCTTGTTAGGGTGCTGCTTTGCTGATTCAGTTCTAAGCTGATGTTAATATTCAAGCAACAAGAGCAAGTGCTACGGACTTCAGCAGAGAAGATAATTTAAAATTCATAATGCATAGTGTGTGAATTTTTGGTCTCCAGGGTTTTTTTCCCCTCTTCTTACATACTGGGAAGACTATTCCAGTTTACTTGCAGCACAGCAGAGCAGATTTCATTGGGCTGGGCAGAAAGAATATTGAGTACTGAGTACCTCCAGGCTGACTCTCTGTAGAAGAAAACTTCTTCATCTCTGTCCTTCTGAGAGACGAATTTGGAGAGCCTGGGTTTTTAATGAATGTTCAGTCTCTGATATGCGTAAGTGGAGTTACTCCAACAGTAACAGAGATGGTGCCAGGAACCTTCTCTCTGTCCTAACAGAGATGCTGAGCCTGAAATGTAGTGCAAACTGCTGTGGAGTAAATAACAAAAGTGACTGAAGTCGTGGCAGTGTAGGAGGGTGTGGATGACAAGCAGCTGAGAATATTGTAGAGAGGGATGGGAAACTATTGAAGATGTTAAGGGGGTGTGTGGGACAGAGATGGCCAGGAGCAGATCCTGATTGGTAGCAAAATCCAAGTTTTGAAGGCTCTTCTTATGGGTGGCAACATGAACTGCAGGGAAAGTGTCTTCTTGAGGCTGGAGAGATCCATGTCACTTATCAGTGACACCCAAGCCTTGCCTGGGCTTTGATTTCAGAAAAGATTTAAAGGAGACTGGGACAGGATTCGGTTTGCCAAACAGCACACCTGAAATCACAAGTCCTCATGACTGTGGAGTGTCTCAAATGCCATCATGATTGTTTGGCCATTCAGAGAGTGGATACGGGGAATGATTCTGCTAACCCCAAGGAATATGCCTTCATTCCTTGGCTGTGTCTTTCTTCAGACTACATTGATTTTAGTGATTACATCTGGAGAGGTACACTCCTATCTGATGTGCAGGCACCTGAACATATGTTTCTTAGTCAGCTAAACCCCATTTCACCTTGAAAACTTAGGGTATTCAGCAAATCCATAGCAGAACCAGGAAAAGAGCCCCAATCTTATTCCTGGGTCAGTCTTATTCCTGAGCAAGTCTGAGTCATACTCCAGCAGGACTCAGAAGCTGTGAAGATAGAATAGAACAAAAGAAGGCATCAGATTTCAGGGTCATGGGGTATTTGAAGAAACCACAGGAATAGAATAGGGAAGTATTTGTGATCTTAGTCCTTACTGTTCTGCACTCACCATGGTCTGGTTGTAATTTAACCTGCTTGCCTGTGTTTCAGAGATATACCAAGTGAAAACTGGAACAACAGAGGAATTATTTTTTTCGTTATGATTTATATTTGTCACGTGCTTAGTATTGGAAATAGTAGGACTTTTTTATCAATAGAATTATCTTGACTATGTATATACTTCCTCAAGTTGTCTGAAGTTCATCCATCTGCCTAATTTCTCAAAAATTTGTGAATTCATGTTTTGCTTTAACACTTGAGTCGTTGAAGTAAATCTTGTTTCACTAACTTTGGATGGCAGTGACTGTTTTCTGATCACGTGATTAACCTAAAATCTCATTACATGAACACTCATCAAGGTGAATTTGTCTTATACCATTAAAGGAAATTCCTTTGTATTCTCATAGGACTGACCGGCTTGATAACTTGAATAACCACAAGCATGTGATTCCTACCCTGTCCTCTTCCATTGTTGAGTTTTATAATTAATTTCTTGTTTCATTAAATTTCTTGCCGGGGCAACTGCTGTGCTGTTTACTAACTTGTGTTGGTTTGTGTCCATTTTCTGCCATTCCCTAACCCAGTTGTGCCTTACGAGATCACAGTGTACACCAGTGACATCTTTGGAGCTGGCACAGATGCAGATGTCTTCATTGTTCTCTATGGAACCGATGGGATCTGCACTCAGCAAAAATCCCTGTGCCTCAACAAGAGAGAGCAAAGGATGTATTTTGAAAGGAATTCAGTGAATCAGTTCATCGTGGAGGTAAGATAGAAGATGCTCACTCTCATCTTACATTTCCTTAAGGGGATTTAGAGAAGGCAATGGAGTGAAGTGGGAACTTTCTTCTAGAGAAAACTATTTAGCTCTTTCACTTGTAGAATGTGTGTTCAAAGTCTTGTTCTCCAATAGACTGGCTGTATACTGAATCAAATCTTTTCTTACTGACCTTCAGTTAGTAGCAACTCTAAGATGCAACTTGCAGTGTCCCTGTGACCTAATGCCATGTGAAGCCTCAGAAAGGCTGGTGCAACTTTATCCTGGAGATGCGTGGAACCTTTACATGGATATGGAGGCTTGTCCTTCCAGGTGAAGTTGAGAGCCACTTTGGGAGGTCTTTATGTCTTCCATTTCCTAGACCACACTTGCCAAAGAGAGGGTATCAGCCTCTGTGCACGATGGATGTAGCATGTGCACCTCTCCTTATCAACTCTTACTTGTTAGAAAATTTGCATTATCTTGTACTTTGCGATACTTTGAAGCATAACACTTTTTCTTCTGTACCTCAGACAGAGAAACCATTACTTTGTGACAGACAACATAATTTTTGAATACCCAGGCCTAACTTTTTGAAAGATCTTAGCAAGTATTTCCTGAAGTGTTTGCACTACTGTATGCAAATAGTAAACTAGTCCACATCAGTGAGTAAGCTCATTTAAATCAACAGTATTAAGCAATTCCTATTCATAGGATATTCTTATTGTCGAAAATTTGTGAAAGGCAGAAATACAGGCAGTCCTACTCTGGTTTATATTTATGGCACTGCTTCATGCCCCTATCTCCCTTTCCTGGCTGCAACACCAACACTGATTTCATAGAGGACCTTGCAACTTCTCTCCGTTTTGAGTTTGGTTTGTTCTTGTAATTGAAAAGAAATCTTAAGCCAATTTTTTAACAAGTTCAAATACTTCCAGCCCACATTGTTGTTATATGTTGTGAATCATAGAATAAATCCTCAGTGTGATTCCTTAAAAACAAAGAGTAAGACTCATTTTGGCAGAGTCTCCTCATAAGTTTTTCACATAAATTGCTTTAATCCACAGGTATAAATCTTAAACTAAGTGTTATGATTATGTCTTTATTCCATAAGATCTATTTCAGATTTGGTGGAATCTGAAACATCACTATTTTTCTTAGCTGAAGCAAGGGAAAATGCAGTGTGTTCTCCAGATTTATAATAGCATATTAACCTGTCTCCAAACTTCATTCTCACTTCACCAGTTCCACTTTCTGCAAAAGATGGGGATGAAGCAAAATATACTCTTCTTTCACCTACTTGTGTAGAATCATAATTTGGAGTTCAACAGACCTTAAAAACAATCTGGGGGGATCTCAGCAAACACAAACTGGGAATTGTCTGTTTTGGTGCTTTTATCTGCCTCTATCATTTTGTATTTTGCAAAAGAGCCACAAAAGATTAGAGACTGGTCTCAGCTATGCTTCCAAGTGATGATTTGCTGGAGATGCCTCCAGAAGGGTAAAGCCCACTTCTTAAACATGGATCTTTACTGCTCAAGCATCACTTTATGACTCTGTATTGATTAAAAGCCTCATTGAAAGATGCGTATTTGTTCAGGACAAAAGAGGAAAAATAATTTCCCCCTATGGTATACTTGTGTGCATGTGTGAGTTGTAGAAATGAGTTTGGATTAATTATTTTGCAGTGTGTCTTACACTGTCTAAAGTCAGGGTAGAGCTGATGAATTGTTCAGAGTGTGAATTCCTTGGGTAGTGAAGTCTTACTGACTTACACAGTGTTCTAAAATTACTGCTGTCTTTTCTTCAGTATGGGGCACTTCTGTCAGCTGGGAGCAGGAGGGAGTGGTGTCCAGTGTTACAAATTTATATGCTCTGCTTTCTCATGTTTTCCAAAAAATAAGACTCTAAGGCCCTAAGGACAAAAGGACAGCTCAGTGTTCCTCTGAGTGCAGAAGAGGTTTGCAGCCAGACTTGGGCTTTCAAAGGCCAGCTAGGCAAAAGTGCAATGAAATAAGAAGAAGCTACTACTTAGAAGCAAATTTCAATTTTTCCTCTTCAAGCCTTTGAAAGGGAGGTCAATTAAAAGTAATGAACTACTGAAAATTATCCAAGGAGTGAGGTTAAGCATAAAAAAAATTTAAAAAAAGAGAAACATGAAAAAAAGCAATTTTTTAGGATGGTCGTTCTGCTGACTTTCTCAGAATGGGATTGGGATTCTGTGGTGGAGCAGGAGTGACAATATAAAATGCCAGACTGTTTATACTTTGACCTCAAAGCTACTCTTCCAGCATTATAAGAGTGCAGCAGAGTGTTTAAAAAGGAAAGGAATATAAAAAGGAGCAATTAAAGATGCAGAGGCATTGCAGTTTCCAAACAATTACCTTTGTTCCTACACGTGCAGATATGCCTGAGGTGCAGGATTGTTGCTGTGCAACCCAAACTGTCTCATACTGTGTGTGATTTTTGCAGAGCAGGCTTCCCTACATGTCTGGAGCAGAAGTTCAGGGAAAAAAATTAGCTAAAATGCAACTTAGGGCATAACAATTAGAGGAGGTCGTGGAGATGCTCTGGGGCTTGTAACACCTCTTCTGTGGAGCCAGGCTGGGAGAGCTGGGGGGGTCACCTGGAGAAGAGAAGGCTCCAGGGACACCTGAGAGCCCCTTGCAGGGCCTAAAGGGGCTCCAGGAGAGCTGGAGAGGGACTGGGGACAAGGCCTGGAGGGACAGGACACAGGGAATGGCTTCCCAGTGCCAGAGGGCAGGGCTGGGTGGGATATTGGGAAGGAATTCTTGTCTGTAAGGGTGGTGAGACCCTACACAGGTTGAGCAGAGAAGCTGTGGCTGCCCCTGGATCCCTGGGAGT
Organism: Campylorhamphus procurvoides; assembly: GCA_013396655.1. Classification (NCBI taxonomy): domain Eukaryota; kingdom Metazoa; phylum Chordata; class Aves; order Passeriformes; family Dendrocolaptidae; genus Campylorhamphus; species Campylorhamphus procurvoides. Next base: position 131,488 of record WBMV01002329.1, on the reverse strand, counting down.
GTCCAAAGTCAGCCTAGACAGGGCTTGGAGCAACCTGGGCTGGTGGGAGGTGTCCCTGCCCATGGCAGGGGATGGAATGACATGGGCTTTAAGGTCCCTTCCCCACCCAACTATTCTAGGATTTTATTCTATGATTCTAATAGACATCAACACTAATATTTGCTTCTTTGTGCAGACTGGAAAGACAAGAAATAAGCTAAGTAAGTGGTGTCTCAAAAGTCACCAGTTGCTCATGCCATAATATTTCTCTGCTTTCTTGTTTGTTTGTTTGGGTTGTTTTTCTGTTTGTTTGTGTTTGGGAAGAAGTTGTTTTGGTTTTTTGTTCATTTTGTTTTGTTGTTTTCTGTAGCTGGAGGATGTCGGTGACATGATTGAAAAGATCCGAATAGGACACACAGGTGGAGGAGTGAACTCAGGATGGCATTTGGACCGTGTGGCAATTCGGAGGCTGTTGCCAAATGGGAAGGTAGGCTGTGAATCCCAGCACTCTGTGACATGTTTCCGTGAGCAGCCGTTTTCATTTCCCAAGGTGCATCTTCTGTATACAAAGTGTGATTAACAGTGAAAAATGACTCCCTAAAGAGCAATGCACACTAAATGAACTTCCTGGAGCTTGGGGATCTGGGGACACAAACTTGTATTGCCATGTTTTATTCTTCAAATGCTGATGATAAGACTCTGCAATATTTCTTTTTAAAGCTTCATATTCATACATATTGTTCTCTTTTGGGGGATCACAGTGAAGGAACTGGGTGTACCATTTCAAAATAAAAAGTATTGTTAAACAGGAACAAGAAATAATTTCGTCAGTCTCTTAATTCTGGAAGAATAAATGCAGGGAGCCAGCACAACTAAGACAAGGCAAATGCCTGTCAATGCAAGTCCCTGAATCACTCATGTTAAAAAAATCAAGTTAGATGCTAGAATTTTTGGTTGCTCACATCAACAGGATTAAGGCAGTATAGTCAGATTGCTCATCTTGATTTTGTCTACATAAGAAACTGTTCCTCAGCCCTGCTTTCAGATGTTGACTGTGGGGAAGTTCAGAAGAAAATCACTTCTTCAGGGCAAGTCCAGCAAAGCAGTGGCTGTGTTTGGGAACACCTGCACTCTTCCCTTATTTCAAAGGGATGTCAGCTTATATCTCCACTCAGGTCTGCCTCCCCTTCAAACGACTTTTAATATCAAGGGCTGGTGTAAACACAGCTTGTTCACTCATGATGAACTTACTTCTCATCTTGCTTCCTCCTTCAAAATTTCTAGGGTGTTTTACTGTCTTTACTACACAATCTACTAAAAAGTCTACCTTGAACATTCCACACCACAGAATCATCAAATTGTTTAGAATGGAAAAGCCCTCCAAGATCATCGAGTCCAACCATTCCCCCAGCACTGCCAAGGCCACCACTAACGCATGTCCCCAAGTGCCACATCCACATGGCTTTTAAATCCCCCTGTGGGTGAGGACTCCAACACTGGGGACTCCAACACTGCCCTGGGCAGCTGTGCCAGGGATGGACAGCCCTTCCCATGAAGAAATTGTTTGCATTATCCAACCTAAAGCTCCTCTTGTGTAACGTGAGGCTGTGTCCTCTTGTTCTGTGCCTTGTTACCTGGGAGAAGAGAACAACCCCCACCTGTCTCCAACCTCCTGTCTGAGAGCTGTAGAGAGGGAGAATGTCTCCCCTTGTCCTACTTCTCTATCCTCCTGTAGAAGCTTCTTTCCAAGCCAGTACACTCTGATTTTTTTCTCATTATCACCTTTCTGCCAGTCTGTCATTATCAGACCCTCAGTGTCATGCCCTAACCCTTGTCTCGTACAGCTTCATTAGGTAAATGAACAAATTTATATTGTTTGCAGAGATACTGTTCTTGGTCATAGGCTAGGTAAGATGAAGAGGGTATGGAAAGGTATGGAAATGAAAGGAAAAGAGATTCCTGGGCTGCCTCTTTCTACACTGATTGTAAACTGAGCACTTTGGGAAGTGCCTGAGAGCTTCATGTTGCGTGCTCTTCCATTTGGGTCTCAGGGCTGTACCCCTCTGCAATCATTGCAGCAGCCTTGAAGGGCAGGTGGTGAGAAACCTGGAGGTGGAGGAAGGGAGGAAAGCCCTGAACAACTTAAAAAAAGGCGAGATTTACAATTCTGCTGATCTTTTGATTATGGCATGGGAAAGAAAGAAGAAAGCAGAGCACTGCACGATGCCGCTGATCAGCCGCAGGATATTATGACCTGCCACAGGATAGCAATATGCTGCCAACGCTTCTAAAAGCTGTGCTACCTGATTAGACTGCTAAGATGTGTCTAGATGTATCTGTAATGCTGCAAAAGAAAAATGAGGTCAGTAACTTTTCAGATTAAATTGAAAGCACTTGGGTAGGAAACTAGGATTGTTGCATGCTGGAAAAAAAACTCTGTCTTGGCATGCCAATTATATTTGATAATCGAGTTTCATTTGTTACAGCTTGGAGAAGGGAAAAGCACTGACTTTTAGCACACTGTATACCCTGCTCCTAGCTTAGGCCCAGACTCAGTTTCTAACAAAATAAATCTGTTCAGGGCTGAAAGAGGACTTCACTGCTGGTAAAATAAACCAGCGCACTTTACATCACAAAAATATTAATACAATCACTAACAAGGAAATTCTAGTAGAAACTGTGGCTGTGACATGTGATTAACAATAATAATACAATTAATTCTTGCAATAACTGCACATTATGCCCCACTGCACAGTCAGTGGAATCCCTAGATATCCTATTAACAAATAAACAGTGTTCACATCAGTGGCACGTGCAGCCAACAACGTGAGTGTTTAGGAGCAGTTTGAAGCTTCAGTGAGAGATATGATGAAGTGGGATCTCTATCAGGAGGAGAGGGTTTCAGCACTGAAGAATCATTTTTGAAAGCCCCTCTCTTCCCTCTATGTAGGTGTGGAGATCAGCACAGTTCATCAGCTCAGTGCACATGAGGTAATACAGGATAATTGGTCAGAATGCAGTGTGGAAACGAGGAGGCAGGAGTGGTGGTCAGTCATTAGGTGCTGTATTCTGCTTGTACATCTCAAATAACACTTGGAAGTAAAAGGCATGAAATCTCCTGAAGTGTTAGCAGTGTTCTTTGACACCATTTAGTATGTCATGCTCCAAAGCCCCTTATGGAGTTAAACACTGCAAGTCTGGGATTAAACTTCAGCACTGCAGGGAGCAGCAGAGAGGAGGAGAAATGGTGTTTTATTGCCAGCAGTATATTTGGGCTGTGTGGACTCAAAGGACGACTCTGATGCAAACTCAAGACAGCCACACAAGCCCTCTGTTGGGGTTCAGATCCCACAGATCAGCTTCTCTGGGATCTGTGTGTGGTGATACACCAACCTGTTCATTCCAGGTGAGCTGTAACTGGAGTGCACCTCTGTTTTTGGGTGCACAACCTATTCCTCCCCAGTGATGTTAGGGTGGGCAGGACCTGCTAGTTCCAGGCAGCACAGCACTGCAGTCCACAGTGATAACAATGTTCAAGGTTGCTACAGTCAGAGCTATTCCCCTCTCTTACTGTATATTAATATTTTATTACTTATATAGTAAAAGTCATGAAGAAAGGACCCTGTATTGGCTTGATAAATAATCACAAGAGAGTAATTAAGATGGAAATTATTTATAAAGGGCATCTACAAGAGAGCTGGAGCAGGATTTTGGACAAGGGCGTGGAGGGATGGGACAAGGGGGAACAGCTTCCAACGACAGAGAGCAGATTATATTAGATATGAGGAAGAAATTCTTGGCAGTGAGGGTGGGCAGGCCCTGGCACAGGTTGTCCAGAGAAGCTGTGGCTGCCCCTGGATCCCTGGAAGTGTCCAAGGCCAGGTTGGATGGGGCTTGGAGCAACCTGGGCTGGTGGAAGATGTCCCTGCCCATGGCAGGGTGGGGAACAAGATGAACTTTAAGGTCCCTTCCTTCCCAAACCATTCTGTGTTTTGCATGAAAGTGATGGCACACAGAGCACTGGAAAGAGCAGGGAGTCCCTGTGCTGTGTAAGAGATAAATTATGAAGTTGCCAGTAAAGAAAGGGACAATTTTTTCTTTATTTAGTTACTGTGAGATTAAAACATTTTTTTTTCCCCTTCTGTTCTCACTTGTGGCCTCTGTGACCTGCATGATGGTTCATGTCCCTTTCTTTATGGAGTCTTAGCCTGGGGTGCCCAGCACTCGAAGCCTCCTGCATCTTACCATCTTGGAGGCCCTATGGGAGTCTGTTCTTAATGAATAGTCTGGGATTGATTTTGTTTACAGAGTAGAAACCACATGTCCTATTGTTTTTTGTCTGTTTTGTGACATAAATCATATTTGTTTCCACCAAAGTGAAGTCAAAACAAAAGATCAAAAATTAAATCAGTATTTTTCTCCTCTTAATGAATGTATGGGAATTGCCTTGAAACCAGCTTGAGTCACAGAATTATAGGGCAAAATCCTGAAGTATTGAGTTCAGAAAAAAAAGCCCCCTACTGACTTCAAAGAGAATGATGCCTGAATAAGGATTGAAGAGGGATTGCAGAGTCTCAGTAAAACACAGCTCCAGCAGGAATGGTGCAGTCCTGATTAGGAATTGACAACATTTAAAACTGGGAAGGGCAAGGATCTACTGGATCATATAGCTGCTCTCACACAGCCACTGGGAATCCAGTTCTCTGCTGCAGGTTCAGTGCTTCTTCAGCCCTCAGATATCCTCTCTCTGGAGGAAATATATTTCTATAAACTATTTCATATTTGTGTCAACACACACACACACACATACACATATATACATGGGTTGGAAATACTTGCCTGGGTGTCAGGGTATTTTCAAAGGGGAAATGACCATATGTGTTCATGTGGTTTTGAAGAGATAATCTCCATCCTGTTTACTCCAGGGCTCAGAAACCATCACATTTCCATGTGAAAGATGGCTTGCAAAGTCTGAAGATGATGGTGAGACTATCAGAGAACTGGTGCCATCTGATATTTTTACTGAAAAGCTCTTGAAGGATGGGACGCTTAAGCAGATAGAGGAAGAAGTTGAAGACCCATTGGAAGGTAATATAATCCTAGGAGTGAGTAGAGACCTATTAGTCAGATTTTTTGAACAAAACATTTGGTATGTGGTTCAGGCAAATGCAACACTGGTATAGCTGTTCACTTTTCTTTCCCGTCCTGTTCCCTGGTCTCCCTTGCACTTGAAGCACTTCCATGCAATAACATTATTTTCCTGCAGGGCTTTTAAGCGCCTTTCATAGACACCCTCCCACACAGACATAGTTTGCTTGTGTCCTCTGATGCCCAGAAAAATTCTTACATCTTGTCCTCCAGGCACTTCTGTGCGCTCTGCCCCTTCCTTTCCTACCCTACCAGTCTAATTTATGCTCCCCTTTCCTCCCAAAATTGTTTTCGCTGCTGCCCTTCAGGTACAAATGAACACCCTTAAGACATTTGGATCTATGCAGGCACCTCCACCTCACTAAAGTGCCCCTGGGGAGGAGAATAAAGTCTTCTTCAGTTCTAAGCCCATTTTATAAAGTGTTGACATTCATTGTTTGCCCTACTGGCAACTGAAGCAAGTGAACAAGAACCGAATTTTCACCCCTAAATGGTTGCTTCTTTGTATGTCCAGCTGTTCTTACCTCTTTTGCCTCTAAAAATGGACCTCCTTTTCCCACCCTGTGCTCATTCTGCCCTTGAGAAAGATAATGAACCTTCCTCATTCTGAGCAGAGCAAAAGAAATTCAGCTGCCATTTCCATTCTTGATTCTTCCATCTGGCAAGAAGATGATTCAACAGAGAAAATAATTTCTCTCTCTTTTCTCTCAGAGCCTGATTTGCATTTACAGTAGATCATTGTCAGGGTGGAATTTTTATGGATTGTCAGTGTTTTTCATTGCCAATGGAAGAGATCCCTTGCTGGAAGGAAGTCTGGAGTCTTTGCACCATGCCTTTAGAACAGCGAGGTGTCCCCCTGCCTCCTGTCAGGAACTGCATGGTAGCTCATGTGAGACTTTTTTTCTTCCCACAGAGGCAAAGACAGTTTTAGAATCAGTTGCCAAGTGTCATAACAGTGGCAAGGGTTTCCCAAAGAAATGGTGAATGTCCCATCCCTGGGAACATTCAAGCTCAGCTTGGATGGGGCTCTGATAAACCTGGTCTAGTGGAAGGTGGGGAATTGAACTTGATGGCCTTTAAAGGTCTCTTCTAACCCAAACAAACTGATGATTCAACAGTTCTATGACTTCTAGATGCCTGCATGACATTTTCTTTAACTTAGTAATTTCTGCTGCTTTACCTTGCATCAGTTGCCATGTGTTAACTAACCTAGGTGACTCATTTTTCCTTCTGAAGGCAAAGCCTTGAAACAAGTTTTACCATCTATTGAATAGAAATTTTGGATAACTGCTGTCTGGGAGCTAAGGCTAAGTTTGGGAAATTCTTCCTTAGATATAAAATATCTGGGATGAGAATTATATTTTCTGATCTCTGTGAGTCCTCATACACCCTGGGCAGTGACACAGTATAAATGATAGTGATGGAAAATCAGCTCGTGGATCATCTTTCTTTTTTAGTAGGCTGCATTTCAGTCCTGATGGTCTCTAGAACTGGCAAGCAAAAGCCAAGGAGGGATGCATTGACTAATTAGACTATATGCATTGCTTCCTTCATCACTAATGTAGCAGTTGGTTCACAAATATGAAGCTGTACCTGTGTAGGGCATGTGTGAAGAAGCAAACCAGAAAACTCAACATTACTCCTGGTCTGATGAATCTTCTCAGGTGATGACTCTGATCCATTTCTTAGAGAAATCAGTGGAAATATTTCATGGATGACAGTGCAGAATAGGCGCTGTTTTACTGTGAAAGAAGAAAAAGACAATACAGCTATTTTCTTCAATGCTGTTAACATACACCAAATCCTAACTAAGACTTTGTGCCTCTTCCTCATTTACATTGCCCTGGGATTTGCAAGGAGGCATTCTCCATGGCTCATATGCCACCAGTGTAATTAGAGCCTTGTACAGTCCCTCATTGTTTTCCTGGAGAGGATGCTTTCCGTAACTGTTTGTTTTCCCCGTGTAATTGGGAGAAGAGTAGCAAAATAAAAATAGGAGTATTTAACAGGTTTAGTAAAGCACATTACTAAAGTCTTGATGAGGTTTTATTGTCTCATCATTGAGCAAGCTAAAGAGAAAGAATACTTACACAGCACAGCTTCAACACTCCCTTAATTAAGTACTGTCTCAGCAAAAGGACCCAGAAACCTGCTCTCTGTCTGTTTGGGGCATTTATAGACACATGTGCCATTAACTCCTGTAGTAATTCCACATCTGAATCCCCAGAGTTAGTTTATGGAAGATGGAGTATTAAGGATTCACAGCACTGAATAACTTGTTCTCAGATCTATGTCCCTGGAGCCTCCATATGAAAAGGTGCTGAGTTCCCTCACCTCTATCAACTTCCCACCCAGTAATAACCATAATGATTCTTTGCATTTTTAACTGTGAACTATGTGATCAAAGCAACACACAGGCATTGATTAGATGGAGAATAGGAAAGTCAGCAAACTTCAACCCAGAGTTTCTCCAGTCTTTGGATCAGAAACCTGACATGAAACACCATATGGGATTTAAAACTTCCCAGAACTGTGTGAGGAGCAGAAAATCTGGGGATTATTTTCTTAGGTAAATTCAGTATTTAACACAGATCTTACTAATTCACCTGATGAGAAATCATGTCTCTGTTTCTTTCTGCAGTTCACACATACAAGATCAGCGTGTTCACTGGAGACATCTATGGTGCTGGGACAGATGCTAATGTTTTCCTAAACATCTATGGAGATCTGGGGGATATGGGAGAGAGAAAACTCAGTAAATCTGAAACAAACTTCAATAAGTTTGAAAGAGGACAGGTATGAATGCAATGAGTTAATAGCACTTTCCATTTCTCAGTCTTTAACGAAACAAATCCATGACTGTCTTTATAAGCTGAGTTTTCCTATGAGAGATGAATTGATTGATTCCATTTATCACATTCATTACCTCTTGAAATGCTTTGTATGGATTGTCAGCTGGGTATTACCACTGACAGGCACTGCAGCAAACAGGCAAGATGTTCCTGTGAAGTCACTGACGGACAAATTATGAGCTTGGTCCATGTAAACTGGCTCCAGTTGTTGGCTGCAGGCTTGGAAGCACACAAATCCTGGGAACTCTCATTCCCACAGCCTCTGTGCAATTCATTTGCATGTACACAGTATATATTGGAATTCACCACAAAGCATGACGAATTTATGGGACCTAAACTATGTCTGTGTTTGAGAAAATAACACCAGAAGTGATACTTTGTGGTCAGTCCATGGGTCATATTCACAGGCTTGCATGGAGATACTCAGGTGTAGTGATGGCAGTTTGCTTCATCTGGATTGTCCATACAAATCTAACTGGATTGGAAAGGGAAGTATACTTAAAAATCTCCCAGGATTTTGATATTCTAACTGGTTTCAAAAGTGATGTTTTTTGCAGCTCCCCTCCTTGCAGAAGCAGGCTTTAAAACAATCCCCTGCAGAACAGTTTCAGCTTACAGGTATGCTTCCATAGGCTGCTGCAGAGCCTTGAGCCAAACACCATCCTGCAACAAGGAATTTAAACACATGCACTCTGTAGTCTCTCTTTTCATGCTTTTGTTCAGTAGATAATCTGTTGAGAGCTTTATAACAGAATCGACTGCTCTTGAACACTCTGCAGGAGGACACGTTTACCATAGAAGCTGTGGACCTTGGCATTTTATACAAGATCAAGATTCGTCACGACAACAGCATGTTCAGCCCTGACTGGTTTCTGGAAAAAGTGGAGATCCTGGATGAGACAACAGAGGAGTCCTTTGTTTTCCTGTGCGAGCGTTGGCTCTCCAAAAAGAAAGAGGACAAAAAGATAGAGCGTACACTTTATGAACAGGTATGGTTATGGCTCAAAGCAGATCCCACCACTACTCATAAAAATAAAATTATTGAATATCTGATTGAAGTCCAAGACAGCTCCTTGGGGAATTAGAGGGTTTTTTGGCTTTACCAAAGTGAATTTCTGATTTTCAGACAAGAGCTGAAAGTAAGGCCACTCTCAGCCAATTATTACCAAATTGTAATTTGCAATTTCAACAGACAAATCAAGCAGTGTAAGTGGAACGCTTCAGATGAGAGTTCAGTACTTTGCTGATACACAGCAGAGTATATTTCCCTGCTGCTGTCCTTGCTGTACCCACAAAGTAGGTTGGTAATGGGTCCCACTATTGAAAGTCCTGAAGCCAAAATATTGAGTCCTTTGACTTTGTCCCCACTGGACTGGATGGGTTTATATTTTGAGCTCCCTGTTCCATCACTGCCAAACATAAAAAGTCAGGTCCCTTTGCTACCACTCAAAGCATCAAACGTTTTATGTGAAATGCCCTTTCTACTTGTACACTCTCTCCTGCTTATCAGCCTAGTATAGCTAATTGGAATTCGAGGTACATGCTCTAAGTAAAATTAGCAAACAAGATTAATAGACTTCTCTTGCTTCTATAGAGTGAGACATAATAAAGCAGCTGATTATAAGTTCATTGTATTTAAGGAGTCCACTTTGCAAAATACAGTGACATTTTAATTGACAGTTACCACTAGAATTATCATCAATGAAATTGGCCCAGACTCATCCTGGATGCAACAGAGTGCATGTAAGAGGAGTTACACCATGGATGAATGTTGCCATATGCTCCCTCATAAAACTGCAGCAGACAATGCTGTGTGTGCTTGTGGTCATGCTCACCCTGCTGCTCATATCAGTCCATGATGAGGAAAAACTAATCACTCTTTTTTTTAAAAATTTTATTTTATTTATGTGACTGTGTGGTAAGAGCTTCACATTTATTGGACAATGACATCAAACACATTGTCAGTGGCCCTTCAAATACAATAGATGTTTCATATCATTCAGCTCTGCAGTACTTTGCCTCTTATGCTCTTTGAACTGTACCTAATGAACAGCAGAAGAACTTGGGGGTGCTGGTGGAGGAGAGGCTGGACATGGCCCAGCCCTGAAACCCACCCTGTGCTGGGCTGATCCCACAGTGTGGGCAAGAGGGGATGGGGGGAATTCTGCCCCTCTGCCCTCTCAGGTGATACCCAACCTAGAATTCTGGCCCCAGCCCTGGGGAACAGCACAGGAAGGACAGGGATCTGTTGGGAGTGAGTCCAGAGGAGGGATGATCAGAGGGATGTAGCAACTCTGCTGTGAGGAAAGGCTGAGAATTGGGATTGTTCAAACTGGAAAAGAGGCAGCTTTGGGGTGACCTAATTATGGCCTTACAGTGCCTGAAAGGAGCCTACAAGAAAGATGGAGAGAGCCTTTTACAAGAGCAGGCAGTGACAGGGCAAGGGGGAATGGCTTCAAAATGAAAGAGAGCAGATTTTGATGGGATATTGGGGAAAAAAGGATTTGCCTTGAAAGTGGTGGGGCCCTGGCACAGGTTGCCCAGGGAAGCTGTGGCTGCCCCATCCCTGGAATTCTTCAAAGCCAGACTGGAGGGGACCTGGAACAACCTGGGCTAGTGGAAGGTGTCCCTGCCCATGACAGTAGGGCTGGAATGAGATCATATTTAAGGTTCCTTCCAAACTAAGCTGTCCTTTGATTCTCTGAAATCTGGCACTGCTACATCCATCTGAATTTCCTACTGCTCACACAGGTAGCAGAGAAAAAGCCACAACTCACCATCAAAGTCTGTTAGATCTACTGTATTTTCTTTTATTATAACACACATCCAAAATGGCCTGTCAAGGTTACCAGTGAAGTAAAGGAATGACTTGGCAGTAAATTACAAGTCATATTGATTTGAGCTACACTGAGCAAAAAGGTACCTACAGGGACTTCTTCTCCTGTTGTTTTTGGAGGCACATGGGAACAGCACTCACCCTCATGACTCTCACACAAATGCCTTCCAAACAGAGCTATGATGGCGAGCGAAACAGCCTGGATGGCTGCTCTCTCAGCGTGTCCAGTCAGGACAGCAATGCAAACCTGAAGGAGACCAGAAAATCCAGGCTCATCAAAGCAGCAGAAGAAGGCTCAAGTGAGTGAGCTCAGATGAGTGTTTGGCTGCATGCATGTGACTGTTCTTGGCTTTCAGTGATCAGGAGGCTGCATTCATCCTGACGAAGAGCAAGGAGAGGCAGAACAAATTGTTTCTCTTCTCCCTGTGTCACAGCTGCTTTGGGAAAGGCTGGTTCAGGGCTTGTGTTTCTGTGTTTGTTGCCTTTCCTATAGCTCTTTGACCCCAGCAGTGTAAAAAGCCATGAATTTCACAGCGACTTCAGTGTTTCTAATCTCTCTCTTGGACATATTCGAGATGATATTTCATGTAACATATTAGATCTGAATTACCAAAGGTGGCTTTGAATTTCCTGGGACCTTACTTGCCCTGTTTGAGCCATCTTCCCTTTCCATGATCAGGTTAACAGTGCTTCATCACCAAGGATGTTTGTTTCATATGAACTTAAATATGATTTATTTTAGAGCCCTTCAGGTTCTTTCCTTACCACATGTAGCAGCATCACAACATCTGTTGTGTTGGAAGGGAAATGGGATATGGGGAGCTGAGCAATAGTACAGACAAGTTTCTTGGCTCTCAGAAAATAAGCTTTTATTAAGAGTGCTCAGTTCTTTCCTAGGAGGTTGTCTGTCTTATAACTGGGCAGAGAAGGACTGCTGAAAAGCAGGGAGTCCATGAGCTGTAGACTGAGTTTTCTGCTCAGAGAAGTGATGGGAAAGTGTTGGTGGCACTAGTGTAGAGTTTCATCTTTAGACCCCTCTCTCTTAGACTAAGGGAAAGCTGAACACAAAAGAAAAATCTGTTTCTGGATTTCACTTTATAAAAGGTGAAATATGCCAGTCTGTGCCTGCAGAGGCCAGCTTCACATAGTAAGTCTGGTGTTGCTTGTCTGGCACCAATAACAAGTGGGCAAATTGTGCAGGATTTGTCTCTGTCCTGGCTGTGAAGGGAGCCTGGAAGATGAGTGTCCTTCAGCAGAAGTTAACCTGTATAGAAAACTTCTCCCAGTATATCCATATTTCCTTTTTGACTTCACTACCTCATAATCACATGAGGTTTAACAAGGCCAAGTGTGAGGTGCTGCACGTGGGTTGGGACAATCCCCAGGATCAGTCTAGGCTGGGGATGAGCAAATGGAGAACAGCCTAAGGGAGAAGGACTTGGGGATGCTGGTGGATGAGAGGGGTGACATAAATGTAGCCTTGCAACACCTGAGGGGAGCAAGAAGAAAGATGGAGACAGACTTTTTATAAGAGCAGGTGGTGACAGGACAGGGGGGAATGGCTTCAAACTGAGAGTAGTTTTAGATGGGATATTGGGAAAAAAAGTCTTTACTTTGAGGGTGGGCAGACCCTGGCACAGATTGGGCAGAGAAGCTGTCCAAGGCCAGGTTGGATGGGGCTTGGAGCAACCTGGGCTAGTGGAAGGTGTCCCTGCCCATGGCAGGGGGGTGAAACAAGATAAGCTTTAAGGTCCCTTCCAACCCATGCTTCTCATGAGTCTGTGTTTCTCTGATTTATATACTCTTTTTTGACCACTTTCTTGTTTCAGTGCTATGATTTACCAGCTAAATTGCACCTACAGTTTTTGGCAGGTTTTTTTTGAGTCTTTTAGCTTTAGATTAAGATTTTAGATGTGATTACAGCACTGTGTTGTAACAACTAACTGGGCAGCATCACAGTTACTGTCTGTCTATGTGCTCTTAATCCACAGCAAGTGCAAACTAATTAAACTTATCTTAAATTTCCATGTTAAAAGAAGTGTAAATTACGTAATTTGCCTTAGGAGTTTAAGATAGCTTCCAAGGGGAACCTATCCAAGAGGACTCACCCAGATGGCTACTTGAACTCACCTGATGTCCAGTAGCTTATTGTGTTGTGATGCCTGGGTAGCATGTCCCACACCTTTCATCTGGGGACAGACATAATGCTGCACATTGCTTAACCTGATCTGTGACCCATATGTCTTGGGGCAACCCTTCTTTTGTAATCCTCATTGTGCTCAAACGAAAAATAAGCAATTCCCATGTTCCTTCTGATATTACTTCTGTGGTGTGACAATGGATAACATCTGCCATGTTGGCATTCTGTGTAGTTTCACAAGTAATGGGTAGAACATCAGCATTTCCCATGAGAACCCCTCTCCAGCAGAGCTAGGACAGTTCCCACCATCCCCATTGTGCCAGGGTGGTCTTTCTTCTCTGAGTCCTGGGGTTTGTCATCACCACTATCTCTGCTCAGCGACATGGCCTCATTTAGGAAACTGTTTCCTGAAGGAACGTCAGATAAGATGGACTGGGTGAGCCAGGCAGCCACCTCCTGAGCTGGATAGAAAGTCAGCTGTTAATGAGTTGATTAGGGAAGTGGTATTGGGAGTTGCCTGGGAAAGGGAGTGAAGGTTTGAGTAGCCCAGTCCTGACTCTGCAATGACCAAACTGGCAATTGCTTTTGAGTAGGATGTGAGGATGGAGCACAAGGAAAGATCCTCTCAGCTTGGACACTGCTTAGGTCTGAACTGGGAGCTCTGCTCCATTCTGGAAGAGCTGGAGATGGTATGGATGTATTCCCAAGGAAATCCACCCAGCTGTGAGGGGAACACGTGCCCTCAAGCAGCCTGAACTCTGCCCTGGGACTCAAGGAAACAGGGCAAAGAGAGGTGGGCTGGAGGACCTGTGGTGTCCTGCTGTGGCCACTTGGCCCAGGTTTTGCATTCTCCCATCTCTGAAAAAAGGGAACTATGAATCTCAGAGAAAAAAGCAAAGGGAGGTAAACAAATCGAAAGGTCCCTTTTCCAGTTTTTCAGAGGAAAGAACAGCAGTTTTCCTGCTGTCTGGTATGAAGATATTCTATATGTCTGTATTCATTATTTAAAGTGGGAAATTATTACTACTCATAGTTCTTGCTTCTTTTTTTATAGATGCTTCAAGTACTTTGGCTTGAGGATGCAATATCAGCTGGAAATGCTGGTAGTTCTCTGAATTTAGTCTGTCATGGGACAACAGACAAGAACTGTGTAAAAGAAAACTTTGTCCCTATTCAAAATATACTTTATTTGAAAGGCTGGAGGTGTTCTAAACATGGCCCCTCAGATATATTCTTGTAAAATCTGCCTTGACTACAGCTAAACCCATTTTCCTGCTAACTGCATTGCATATCATTATGCTGATACACACACTGAAATGTAAATTATACCATAAAGGGGAGAATAAATCTTGCCTAATCATCAGTTCATTTTGTGTTGGTACACAAAATACTCTAATTGGGACTGAATGAATCTCTTTGGTTTCTGCTCTGTCCAGAGGTAAGAACAGATTTGGTCAGCATGAACTCGTGCCTTCCCTGGTGTTGCACAAATATTCTGAGTCTGATATGAGTTTCTTGTACAACCCCCACCTCAAAAACATTGTTAGTCATTATAAAGCACAACTAGATGTCAATCTTGGGTAATTTGAAAACCAACCAAATTTTTTTGTCAATATCTAAACCCTTTTCTTTTTTTATATCAAAAAAAGTCATGATGAAGCCAGGTTGTTTTAAGTCTGTGACGAAGCAAGTTTCAGAGCTCTGAGTCTTGTCAGAACTGTTTGAACAGCCCTGCACAAATGTTCTGAGAAATCAAACGAGTATTCAGCGACTAATTCTGCACCGCCTGCTTGGCTTACCCAAATGAGCTTTTGGAAAGCCCTTGAAAAGCAGTCTGGCACTTCCTCCCTTTTAGCAGCTGAACTGAAATTTCTGAAAACCACAAAAAAAACCATCTCCTCTTTCCCAAGCCTTGGCCTGAAGGTTTTTTCCCTAACCAAAATTATTATGTAATGCATAGAATTACTGAGCAGCTTACCTTTAATACAAGGGTTATTCTCTGTCTGCCTGGATCTGTAAAGTGGTGCTGAAACCCTGAGCTGCCCCATAGATCACAGCAATCCTTGAACGAGGCACAAAGGAGAGCATTTGTGGTTGTACTGGGACATTCAGTCGGTGATGGCTTACCTTGGAGTCAGCATGGATTTATTTGTCTTTATTGAACAGGGAGTGTAAGATCGTTTTGGCCTAATAGCCTGTTTAAGATTTAGGTGCTCAGACTCATCTTCAGGAAGGTCTCTTGGTGTCAATAAGGATTCAAGCCCTTTGCTGTTCTGTCATCCATTAGGGAGAAATCTCGACTTATAACCTCCTTGCAGCCAGTAGGGTTGTCTGGGGAAATTAACCCTTGCAGAATTCAGTCCCAAGTGTGCCATGGGAAAGTGGTCTCCAAAGCACACTTGTAACCCAACAAAGCATGATGTTATCACTTCTCCAAATGAATTCAATGGGATGTGAACCTATTTGGCATGCACAGCTGCTCCCTGTGATGGGATGAGTCCCTGGTTTCCTCAAGTCTCACATAAATGGGTATATGTGTGGGTTTTCTGATGAATAAACCTCTGTTTGCTGCAGTGATCCCTTACCACATCACCATCACGACGGGCACAGAGTATGACTCCAGCACCGACAGCCGGGTGTACATCATCATCATGGGCCCCCAGAAACTGCAGACAGAGAGGCTGTGGCTGGATCTCCCAGAAGGGAAAGACGAGTTTGCCGATGGCTCTGTAGAGAAATTCTCAGTCTGGGGCCTGGATGTTGGGGAAATCAAAAAAGTGGAGGTAATGCTGAGTGCAGTACAAGTGCTGGGGGCATATGAAATGCATGGACAAAGAAAACACATGCTCCTGTTGTTTTCAGCAGTGAAGGGGAGGCTCCTGGGTTTGAAAGGAATGTAAACAGGGATGTGCTAATGAGATTTCACGTGTATCTGAACATGAAAATAAGTATGCTTCACCTCACACAAAACCAGGATCCTTGTGAGGCAGAAGATAATTGGGAATTATAAAGAAGTTTTAACATGTCTCAGTTTTGTCCCATCCCTGGCACTGTTTTTTCTTACTCAACCCCTTCTATTGACAAATGCAGTGAAGGTTCCCAGTTTGCAATTCTTCATCAGTCTTTTTCCTAGTTGATTTTTTCACTACTTCCAGTTGGGTTTCATAAATTGTGCCTGCAGTAAGAAACACATCTTGTATAATTTTCTAGCTAAACATGAAAACTGTTTTCACAGCTTGGAGGACCCAGGCTTAGGGAAGAAAATTAATCATCATTTGTTAGTAACACACACAAATAGGTACAGGAATCATTCTTTTTTTAATGGCTCAGGGAGGCACAATTTGCATAGACTTTCCATTGTTGAGTTTAAACTTCACATGAATATTCCAGAGTGTTTGTGTACATCATTCTTGCTTCGTATGGCAGTTCCATCTCCTGAAAGCTTGCTCCAGCCCCTTGAGGGCTGAAACCCACAGTATCTGAGGACTTCAGGAGCCTATTTAATTTCATTTTTGCCCTCTGTCCCCTGTGGAAGTAAAATCTACCAGCTGATGTGTTTGCTTGTGTATTTGGAGTGAGACAAGGGAAAAAAATACAGAGAGAAATCCTAACTAATTAGAAAATCTTTGCAGTTTTATGTCCTCTTGTAGCAGCTGAGAGACCGAGACACTCTCATTACCTTTCATTCAAGGAATGAATTCTGACACCTTGAGAACTCTCCGTATTAGATTTGAGTTTATTATCAAGCCATTTTCTTAATGCACTCCAAGTGCCTGGTTATTACGAGCATTAGTGGCACTTTCTATTTAGACTATCTCGAGGTCAAACTTTGACAGTGAAACAAGTGTATAAATCCTTCTCTTCCAGACTGTGTGCATGTGGAAACAGCTATGGGCTGGGACAGAGAGGGAGGAAAAAGACAGAATGACCCTTCAGAGCCAGAGACACAAGAAGAGCAGGCTAAAGAAGGAAGTAGAAAGCGATGTTGGAAGACAGTGAGTAGGGTGAGGAAGGGGTAGAGAATAGAAGAAAGTAGGAGCAGACACTTTGAAATAGGCAGAGACAAGGCAAAAGTTAACTTGAAAAGGAATACAAATGGGAAAGAAGATAAAAGGTTGCAAATCAGATGCAGAAAGCTGGGAAAAGAAATAACATATATCTTTCAAGCTGGGTTTTGCTCTTCTGCACTCTTTCACCCCTCTCCTCAATGATCTCACCAACCTGCTGCCTCACTCCTTGATCACTTTTCCCTTTTGGTTTGTGTCCCCCCCCAGCTCATGGCTGGAGGAGCCATCTGCTCCTGGCCTTCTGCCCTCCTTCATGCAGTGCCCTCTGCTTGGGAGGTTCCTTCTTGTAAATCCATGTCCCAGCGATGACATCGATGTGCCAGTCTGCCGTGGTTGCCATGGAATCAGTCCGCATTTTCCTTGTAGAAAATTGCAGTGTTCAGGGACATTGCAGAAAATTGCTAGTTATCTACTTGGGAAAAGTGAGGAACTGTTCGTTCTTAGATTTGGCATTTGTCTGCTTCTGTAGAAGGTGAAAAGTTCTGAATACAAGTTACCATGTGAAAATAGCATAGTGAGAGAGGATTAGGTTTCCAGGAGCACTCTGTATAACCCAGGCACCAGACTGTACAATTTAACAAGATTTCAGGATTTGCAGCGTGATGCCACTTCTAGTTTGGTACTATTCTCTTGCAAATATACTTCAGTGAAAGCAAAAACAGCAGAACATGAAGTCATTTGAAAGGGGGACATTTATACCTGTCTTGTAAGCCTACAGATATAATATTTACTACTGATGTAGACATGTTGACGTGAAAATAAATAACACAACTTTTTCGGTGTAGGCACTTTATACAGTGTTTTCAAAACAAGTTTTGATATTTCTACTCTAATGAATGAAAGTATTTCTGTTCCTAGACTGTTGTTGCTGCAGAGAGACACAGGTATGTCCAAAAGAGCCCTGCATTGGTTTGCTTTTATAAACCTCTTCTGGTTCAGAGCCTTTCTGCATCATGAACACAGAGTGGAATTGAGGACATATAAGTGCAAGTCCAGTCCCTTGGTGACTGGGAACCTCACATCTCTCTTTAATATTCTCTGGACCTTCCAGAATAAGTAGTAAATCCATTTGGGGTTGTATCTTTTCCTTCTTTCTTTCCAGAGAATAATTCACATTTTGCCTCAGTCATTGGTTTCGGTTTCTATGTGATTTTGAGATGTTCAGTACAAACTGTGCATCTTAGTGATGTGAAGTACTCAGCATCCCCTGTGAGGCACTCAGTAGTCTCTGTGAATTACTCAACAGTCTCTCAAGGACAGAGAAACAAATTACAAAGGTTTTCAAACAGTCCGAGGGTCTATCCGCCTTTGAAATTCTGTCATTCTGATTTAAATCAAACATCTTATCCCAAACAACTTGTTGTGATATTGGTATGCGGGTCCAGGCTGCACTGGTGTGGCCATGACTTGGGATCACTCACACTATTGGCATGGTTTGTCTGAAGATTTGCCTGGAATTGAGAGACAAGTCCTTCGGCTCTGTTCTGAAAGTCCAGCCATAAGTGAGACTTGGAACTGGCTGAATTTATCCCAGAATTTACAACATTTTTCTTGAGGTTCTTGGAAATCTGCTCATGCACAGGTTCTCCAAGGCAGCTGGATGCGAAGGATGTTTTGTTCTGTCCAGTCACTGATACCAAAGAAGTTAAAGGTTTCTGCAGAAATCTGATACCTAGCAATGTCTTGGAATGATGCTTTGCCCAGAGAAGCTGTGGATGTCCCATCCCTGGAATCGCTGATGGCCAGGTTTGGTGGGGCTTGGTGCCCCCTGGACTAGTGAAATGTGTTCCTGCCCATGGCAAGGAGTTGAAACTGGATGATCTTTAAGGGCCCTTCCAGACCAAACCATTCTGGAGTTCTATGATTTGGATGGTATGCAATAAACCCAAAAGTTCAGGACATTTTAATAGGCTCGCTGGGGTTTTCCCTCCAGCTGCTTTGTCCCTGCCTCACTGCAGAACCATGGCCCTGAACTTTCCACACTGCCTCATCCATGCCATCCTGCAACAGATCTCTAGAGACCACATCTAGACTCCCAGAGAAGCTTTGGGTTTGGAGAAACCCAGCCGAGCTGGCAGAGAGGGAATGGGAAGGCAAGTGTCATATTCCCATTCACCTCACACCCCAAGAATTGGAGGATTAATGCATCCATTGTAGACTTGAATTTCCCTAGTGGTTAGCTCTAATTTTCTGCAGCTGCAGAGACATTAGTACAGCAATAATACTCCTAATAGCAGTGATGGCTGAGACAGTCAGATTAAAAAGATCAATTGTTTGTGGGGGGGTGAGAAAGATACCACAGACACATCACCCAGGATGAAGCTGCTATCAGAAATTATTTTCTGAGCCACCTTAAATGTCCTAATAATTTAAAACCAAAAATCAGCTACAGCTGAGGACCTAATTTTCCTAATATCAACACAAACAACACTTGCTCTGACAATAATGAAGTGTGGGTAGGTCTTTTATTCAAACTTTTATGTGCAGGTAACTCATTGAAATGACTCTCTGACTGAGGTTTGTACGTCAGCTGGAACACATAAATTTGCTTCTAAGTCTGCCCTGGGATGAATTGCCCACCTTCTTTAAGAGGGACATTGAGGTTCTTGGACAAATTTGCACTGTTGTCATAATTTTGCTGCTAATATACCTATAGGAGCACTGTTTGTTGCTCTTTATGGCCCTTGCCAGATTCAGCTCCACGTGGGCTTTGGTTTTCCTAAACTCATCCTTCCACAAATGTGCAGTGTCTCTGTACTTCTCCAGGTCCTCTGCCCCTGCTGCCAACCTCTAGTATTCTTCCTTTTCCCACTTAAATATTGTCAGGAGGTCATTGTTCATCCATGCAGGCTTGTGGCCACTCTAGTGTGCCTTCCTGCTCTCCAGGATGGATCATTCTTGAGCTTGGAGAAAGTGGTCCTTAAAAATCAACCAGCTAGAGATGTAATTTGTCTGCTGTACAAACGTGGAGCTTTTGCAGTCTAAGCTGACAGGAAGCAGAGAAACAGCCTCATACATATAGTTGACATATATGTGGATTTGAGGGAAGGAGGGCTCGAATAACACGTGTGGGTGTTTGCTGAGCCCTAAAGGGGCTTATCAGGAAGACAGGGAGGGACTCTTGTCAGGAACTGTAGTGACAGGACGCGGAATAATGGATAAAATTAAAAGAGGGGAAATTTATATTAGATAGGAAGAAATACTTTACTGTGAGGTTGGTGAGGCCCTGGCATGGGTTTCCCAGGGAGGTTGTGGATGCCCCATCCCTGACAGTGCTCAAAGCCAGGATGGATAATGTCTTGAGCAATCAGGTCTAGTGGGAGGTGTCCCTGTACACGGCAGGAGGTGTTGGGGCTAGATGATCTTTGAGATCCCTTCCANTGCTCTGACAATAATGAAGTGTGGGTAGGTCTTTTATTCAAACTTTTATGTGCAGGTAACTCATTGAAATGACTCTCTGACTGAGGTTTGTACGTCAGCTGGAACACATAAATTTGCTTCTAAGTCTGCCCTGGGATGAATTGCCCACCTTCTTTAAGAGGGACATTGAGGTTCTTGGACAAATTTGCACTGTTGTCATAATTTTGCTGCTAATATACCTATAGGAGCACTGTTTGTTGCTCTTTATGGCCCTTGCCAGATTCAGCTCCACGTGGGCTTTGGTTTTCCTAAACTCATCCTTCCACAAATGTGCAGTGTCTCTGTACTTCTCCAGGTCCTCTGCCCCTGCTGCCAACCTCTAGTATTCTTCCTTTTCCCACTTAAATATTGTCAGGAGGTCATTGTTCATCCATGCAGGCTTGTGGCCACTCTAGTGTGCCTTCCTGCTCTCCAGGATGGATCATTCTTGAGCTTGGAGAAAGTGGTCCTTAAAAATCAACCAGCTAGAGATGTAATTTGTCTGCTGTACAAACGTGGAGCTTTTGCAGTCTAAGCTGACAGGAAGCAGAGAAACAGCCTCATACATATAGTTGACATATATGTGGATTTGAGGGAAGGAGGGCTCGAATAACACGTGTGGGTGTTTGCTGAGCCCTAAAGGGGCTTATCAGGAAGACAGGGAGGGACTCTTGTCAGGAACTGTAGTGACAGGACGCGGAATAATGGATAAAATTAAAAGAGGGGAAATTTATATTAGATAGGAAGAAATACTTTACTGTGAGGTTGGTGAGGCCCTGGCATGGGTTTCCCAGGGAGGTTGTGGATGCCCCATCCCTGACAGTGCTCAAAGCCAGGATGGATAATGTCTTGAGCAATCAGGTCTAGTGGGAGGTGTCCCTGTACATGGCAGGAGGTGTTGGGGCTAGATGATCTTTGAGATCCCTTCCAACCCTTAACATTTTATGATTCTGTGATTCCACTGTGGAAGTGGTTTGTGTGATGGAGTTATGTAGACTCTTAGTCCACCATCGCTGGTTAAATCACCCAACCAGGGTGTCTCCTCCAAAGAAATCCCCTTTAACCAGGGATTTTCCCTCTGACTCCCACAGGTGGGGCACGATGGTGCTACCCCTGAGAGCTGTTGGTTGATGGAAGAGCTCACCATCGTTGTGCCCACCAAGGGTGTCATGTATAACTTTGCCTGTAAGTGCTGGCTGGCCAGAGACAAAGGTGATGGGCTCACCTCACGAATCCTCAACATCCTGGATGCAGAATGTGTCAACATCGGCATCAAGGTAGGCACCAGGCTCACCTTGTGTCTTCAGCTGCTGCAGGGACCTCTGCTTTGACTTCTACAAGTGACTTGAACCTTTGCTTTCCTTTTTGTGTTGTTTCTTTAGCAAAATCTTTAGGCATGGTTAAGAATTACTGATTAATCCAGTGTTAAGGCTGGAGGGATGCAGCCATGGCATAGATGGGAGGGCAGAGCAGGTAGGACATAGTTCAGCAGCATGTCCTTATTTTGTCAGCACACCTGGAGCACCCCCTGCATCACCTGGTGCCCATAGGGTGGGAGCTGCTGCAAGGTGAGGAAACACTCATCAGATTAGAGTAATGGAAATATTTTAATTAAATTTTGTATGTGTGTGTGCATAAACCACATATTTATATATTTTATTGTTTAATTATATTTAAATTATATTATAATATTTTAATCTCTACATAGTGTGGCTTCATATTGGATTTTCTAACTGGGGGTAGGGAAAACAAATCCAGAAACTAATAATTATTGGAAGTTGTTGAAACATGGAGATGTTTGTAAGCTTGATCTTTGAAAAGAATAACTGATTAAAGCTGAATAAGTAATGAAAAGAAACTCTGTAGTCTTTTCATCCATATATATGAATTTTGAAGTAATATCTGCTATGCTATATTTCAACCAAGTATAAATTGGAAAGCTGAGCTATACTGATTTTGGATGTGAGATTTATGACAGAAATAAGACTCTGGATGAGTGTGACAATAATACTATGTTTAATACCTGTATGGCAATTTAAAATCTCTATAGAAGTGCTTCTATTTACAGTCAGGTTACACTTTAAAGTACATTAATTTTTCTTTATGCTGCTCTTGATTCCCAAGCAAAAGTTATTCTCCTGAAATTGTTCCTATTCCCCAGACACCCAAAAACTTGATAACATTTTTAGCATCTGCAAAAGATTCGACAAATCAAAGCAGATTTCAGTGGTGGAATTGACCTAAAATGGAATAAAAACGTCCCTGACACTGAACACCAAGGTTAAAACCAGTCTCATAAAAATGTCCTATCTGTCGTTTAACCTCCTGGAAAAGGTTTCCAAACTCGTGTTGGTGAGCTGATGGCTTGCCTGTGCATTGAAGTGGGTGTTAATGAAGAATTATGTTCAATCTTCCTTTAAAAGCACAATCCTGAATATTTATTTTCAGAAGCATGCCAAAAATAGACACATCTAACTACAATTTTTTTTTCTATAATGTTGGGCCAGAAACTTGCTGAAAGGTTTAAAGGAAATCCGGGGAGATGTTTGGGATGTGAAATCAGAAATGAGCACTAGAAGTTCTGACCAGTCCTGTAGTTGAGGGAATTTGGGACTGTTCCCTCATAAATACCAGTAATTACACACTGAGTTTAACAGGCTTTTTTAGATGCTAATATATTTAGCATCTTTGGGAAAACTAATAGGTGTTTTGTTTTTTCTTTGCTTGGCTCTTGTACAGCCATACCATACCCATTTCAACTTAATTTACTCCTTGACTTGATATTCCCTCTTTTTTTCCTTTAAATTGAGTATTTTCCTTCTCATACTGAGAGAAATTACTCAATGTCCACTGCAGTTTTTAAAAGCCTTTAATGCATTGGTAAAAGAGTTTTTCTTCTCCTTCCTACAAATATGATACATTGCTATGATTTAAAATGTGTGTAGATGACGATATGATGGACAGGTTACTCAGGATCAAACATGAAAAATATTTTTTCTATTATATTATTCCTATGCACTGTTTATTTATGTGACAGTCACAATTCAGACCAATAAAACAGGCCTAGCAGTGCACTATTTGAAATATGTTTTGTTGGGGCTGTTTTTCTATATTATTCCATTTCTTAAATCCAGAAGTCTTGTTACCATAGCTATGATCTTGAAAGCATTTAACTGGCCTAAAAATCTTAATTGCCCTGACAGCCACTGAGACTTGCACATTTTTGACATGTTTATTCTGAGACTTATTATTCCCATGTCAGGAGAAAAGAACAAAATTAGGCTAATAAGGTGAAAATGATACAAAACATCTTTTCACAAATTGGCGTGGCTTCAGAGCGTGAGGTCTGGGAACACTCTGTGTTCAGTGCAGCAGTGAGAGAATAGGATATCTGCATTTTTATGCCTTAGAGAGTGTTCCAGTGTACAGACTTGAAAACTACTAGTGATCTTGGACTAGATGTCCAGATAAATGCTGAACACTTGGGGGAAACATTTTGCAGTCAAGAAAGAGAAACAATTTTGCCTTTGGGAGAGCGTTTGTTTGTTGTTTTGCTTTGTTTTTTAAATCAGGAAGATTTTGGTCCACTACAGGGGTCTGGAGTCTTGGGAGGATACCAGGAGGAGATACCAGTAGCAGAGGGTTGGAAAACCAGCCATTGATGTGATGGTTGTCACTCTGTGGAGAAGCAGTTTATCAGGTCTTGATTGCTGCTGTTGCAATAAGACAAGGGATAATGGTTTTAAACTGAGGGATGGTCGACTTAGATTAGCTATAAGGCAGAAATTTTTTATGCTGAGTGTCGTGAGACACTGGCACAGTTTGCTCAGTGACTTGGTAGATGCCCCATCCATGGAAGTGTCCAAGGGCAGGTTGGATGGGGCTTGGAGCAACCTGGGCTAGTGGAAGGTGTCCCTGCCCGTGGCTGGGGTGGAAGTAGATGACCTTTAAAGGTCCCTTCCAACCCAGTCCATCCAACAGTTCTGTGATTCATATATTTGTCACAATGAATGTGTCTCTTTCTAAGTCTATCCAGGCTGAGAAAATCCACAGAAGTCATAGAAGATGCAAAGGTCCTGTATAAATTCCAAACTCAAACTTTTCCTGAGAACCATGGTGTGGAGAAAAACCAAGAAGTTGCATTGTAGTTATTTCTGAAAAAGTAGATCTCCAACAAAGCCTGTCAAGCATTTTGCTCAGGCTTTTGCCTGGTTTAAGGGCAACTTACGTTCAAATAAGCCCTTTTTTCATGGTTTTAAGCCCAGAGTTGGTGAAACACTCACTTAGCGCCTCCTCTCTTCTCCCTCCATACTGTTTAGAGTAAAACTTGTATGTTGAGATGAGAATGGTCTAATAATTGAAAATAAAATAAAATAAAATACAATAATAATGGTAAATAATGATAATGAAAAGGTGAAAAGCAAGTGTTGGACAATGCTCACCAGCCACTGACCCCTGCCAGACTCTTCCCAAACCCAGACTGGCCCCTTCCAGGTAACTGCCCACAGTTTATATACTGGGCATGACATTATGTGGTGTGCAATATCCCTTTGATCAGATCAGGTCACCCTTCCCAGATATGCTCCATCCCACTTTCTTCCGTGCACCTCATCCATGGCAGAGCACAAGACAAGGGAAAAAGAAGTCTTTGATTTAGGATAAACACCACTTGGCAGAAAACCAAAATGTTATCAACACCATTCTCATTCTGAATCCAAAACACAGCACTGTAACAGTTACTGCGAAGAAATTAACTCTGCCCTGGTTGAAACCAGGAGACCTGATTGTTTCCAATCCTCACCAGATCCTCTATGAAGTCACAGTTGTGACTGGAGACATCGAAAGTGGTGGTACTGATACCAATATCTTCATGACTGTCTTTGGATCCAATGGGAACACTGAGGAGATGCAGCTGGAAAAAAATGGAGACAGGTACAGTAACTTTTTGGTTAGAAATGATGACAGATTCTGGTAGGAAGTCAAGGAGCACTTGGGTCTTTGATCATGCTCCCACTGAAACACAAAAATTAGCTCCTATTTGCTTTGTAGGTTCAGAAGTGGGCCCTTTGTAAGTGATTCTGTCAGGTATTTAGCAGAGCAGAGGAGAGAAGAGCACTGTGTATCCAGGGAAACCATTATTTGTCCAAGTTTTGTTTAACCTGCCCCTCACTGGCTTTGGAGATAAGCATCTTGAACAAAAAGATGAAGTCCTGCATTGTCTCCAAGAGGAACTGTGGACATTGCAGGAGACTGCAGGTGAAATTTCTGCAAAAGCCACCTTTCCTGGAAAAATAAGTGATTTAATTTCAGCATTATTTAAGAGGAATGCATGAGTAAGTGCATAATGAAAGAAATGCAAACCAGCATGCCTACCTTGGGTAGTACCTGGGATAGGAAGGTACTGACTGTCCTCTGTCTGCTCCTCCCATTTGCTGAGCTGGCCAGGTACCAGTCAGCTTGGACCAGGGACTGTCTGAGGGATGCCAGGACCTCAAATGGTGTACTGGGGACCCAGCTGAAAAGTGGGCTTCTTACCTGGGGCTCTGTGCCACACTGATGTAGCTGTGTGAGTTTGGGACTGGATCTGACTGATCTGCAACCTGGGATGACATCTGTCTGCCCAGATGTGGCCAGAGGTGGAAATGGGCTGTCAGCTGCACAGAGTGCTGAAATGCATGCCCTGATTTTACTAAAAAGGTGAAATCTCATGTTTCCTTCAGCAAAGACATCTAACAAATGCTAAAACCCCTGTCTGACACCTGCACTTCTGTAAGTCAAAAAACCCCCACATGCCACCAGCCATCCATTTCCCAAGGCTTCCTTGCTCCTTCCTGGCACCTTCCTTGGTACAGAAAGCTTTGATGTGCTCAAGAATGAACATGGCACTAACCATCTTTTAAAGGCAGGCTTCATCACTCTTAAATTTATTTGATTGACTACCTCTAGTCTTATGCAGCAAAGCATGTACAGAGCATCAGGAAGGTGGGAGCCTTTAGCCACACAGTTTGAGCTCAGCTTGCTGAGGTGATGCTGGATAGTTGAAGATAAGGCTCCTGCACAGAGGTGTTTGCTCAGGGGATGTTTACCTGCAGCTGTCAAAGCA
>WBMV01002329.1:16075-104954 GCA_013396655.1 Campylorhamphus procurvoides | reverse complement strand
GAGTAGGTGTCTGGACAAGCGTGTTCAGCTAAGATTGAAACTTTCATGTGTTTGGTTAATAACAAACACAAGCCTTATTTGCTGTGAAAAAAAAAAAAACATAGCAGAGGTGCTGCTGACTAAAATCTCTGTGAGAAACACATCTGGGTTTAGCAGTAAACTTCAGCTCTTGGCCCTGCTCCCCATCACAGGGAGACATCCAACATGTGGGGAAATGCACCTGGGTTACAAGCGAGTCTGGCCATCAATGACATCCCTCTTCCAAGACCCCAGGCAAGCCCAAAATGGCCTGTCTTCCACTAATTTAATCCCAAACATTCACTTCTAGTAGGTGGGAAAATGGACCATGACAATTTGTATTTAAAAGTGAATCAGATTTTCCGTTAGTGAATGTCAACCAAAAATCTCTAAAGCGGGCCAAGAAATCTCCAACCCTTCAAGAGAGGGATTGCAGTTTTGCTGCATCTGGCAAGGCAAGTGATATTCCCTAAAATATGTGGCCTATAAAAATTATATATTTTTTATATGTCTGGGATGGATAATCTCTGATACAAGGACATGAAAATGCACTAAAGGAGAAACACAACTCCTATGTGATAGGAATTGTTTGGGTTGTCTTCTGCCAGTAGAAGATCTGTGAAAGGTGTTGAAAAGTCATAGGGGCTGGAAAAAGAAGAAGGAAGTGTAACACACAGTGATTATTGTGTTAATATCCCCAAGACGCTGTGCTGTTCTTTGAGGATGTACTGGCACATTTCTGCTGGCTGGAGGTGCTCTGTTTCACACCTCCAGCTGTACAGAGCTCTTGTCACTCCATTAGCACCCTCTGCAGTGGACATTCATGTCCCCAAATTCACATCCTCTGTTTCCACACCACTGCCACCAGCCTTCACCCAGCTCTTAACAGCACAGACTCCCTGGGCTCCTGCTCTGCATGGAAATCTCCCCAGTCTTTGCACCAGCAGTGCAGGGATGGGTGAGAGCTGCAGCAACCAAATGGTAAAAGGCACTTCATCTTTATTGGGGCCATCCAGTGCCAACTCACTCACAGCAGCCTAGTGCATTACGAAGAACTGCCTGTCTAACCTGCCGCAGATTTAAGGCAATTTTCGATACATTACTGTTATTGCCAAGACCCCCGGGGCAATAGAAATATTTATAAGGGCAGGCATGGGTAGGAAAGCTTAATGAAATCCTTCAGATAAATGGTTCAGTGTCCTGGAAAAGGAATAGCAGCAGTCAGCTTGTCTGGCTACTTCTTCCCTTCTCAATTTTTTTCAGGCTTATATTCATCTTAATATAAATTAGGGACAGAAAAGAGCTTTTGGGTCACCCAGTTTGTTGCCTTCCCTCTAGTACAATGACTTCTTGAAAGTAGCAGGTGAATATCAGCATTACAAACTTTAAAGGGGGCATTTATTAAAAATAAATAATGGTTTATTTTGCTAGCAGGCATTTTAGCTTAGAGATGCTCAGCCCAGAAAGTATCAGAATGAGAGATTTCTATGAAGGTTTGTAGATAATAGTGATCACAGGATCATGGGATAATTCAGGCTGGAAGGATTCACACCTTTTTCTAACGTAGATGGGGAAATCAATCCAGTCCAGGCACAAAAGTACATTCTCATTCTCACAGTGAGACAGGCTGTCTTGGTATCCAGTACCACAGAAAGACAAATAACAAGAGGGGAGTTTTTCAAAGAACAAACATAACCCTTAATAACTGGAAATGGACTGGGACCAAAACACCCTGTCCAAATGCCTCTGGGAGTTCAGGGAAAGCAATGCCTGGATAAACACTAAGGGGCTCAAGCCAAACCCTATTGCTAACATCTGCAGCCATGCAGGCTCAGATAATGGTGTGAGGATAATCACATTCATGCTGCAGGGGGGAATCTGAACAGAGGTTGGTAAAGAAATAGTTTTTCTCCATATTCTGGCACTGCACAGCTATAGGAAGGTGAGTGCATTGCCAGGAATGAGATGCCATCATTATGGATTGCATCTGGTATGGTAGAGCCCACATTTTGCAGAGATCTTCCCAAATCTCTCTGCAGACTCACTTGACTCCCTCACAAGGAGAAGTTTGCACAGAGGAGGAATCTCAACAGCACAGTGGTCATGGTGGTGCTTGGTAGACCCCCTGAACTTGTCTACTATTCTCCTTAGGAAGGGTTGGATTTCCAAGTCTAAGCCCACAATGAGTCTGCCAGAGTATTTTGGGGGCAAACTAAAAGCCATGCTTGCTCTGAACGGAGTAATACTGAGCCTGAGGCAGCACTTTCACAGAAGCAAGGCTTTCCTCCTAGTGCAAGTGATGCCAAAAGGGAGGGAAGGCACAGTCCTAGCCAGTGTAATCTTCTTCAGGAAGCATATGTTAGCTGTTTTTTCCCTTTTCCTGCTTTCTGCTGATTGCTATGGATGAGCAGATCCTACACATCCTTGTGCCTGTACACAGCAGCCAGGCACAAGGTGAGGTCTTTCCCTCAACATTACAAAAACCCACCCTGGTTCTTACCAAAGACAAAGAAAGTTTGCAAATCCAAATTCCCCAAATTCACGGGATTGGTTTTGTCTCCTTTCTCACTCAACTTGGCTGTCCTTGCTAGACTTCTGTGTTGGGCTCCGGCTTGCAACAGAGCACTTGGGTGCTGTATTTAGATGAGCTGCAGCAGCTGCCTCTCTCCGCAGCAAACACAAAGTTATGTGCTGAGCCTCAGTGAAAGGAGATGAAGCAAAATGATTTTGCCTTGGAACGGGCCAAGGGCAGGCAAGTGGGCAGCTGCCAGGAGGGAGGCGATGTGCAGAAGCCTGACTGTGAGTTGCTATTGTTCTGGGTACAAACAGAGCAGTAATGTATGCTACAGCCTGCCTGGAACCTCTCCAGGTGCCTTGTAGGGGCTTGATTTTCCAGGGGAGGAGGAATCCCTGTCAAAGCTGCGCTGAGGTGTCTTGCCAACAGCACAGTAGCTGGTGATTGCAGCACAGGAAAGCTCAAGTCCAATAAAGTGCACTCATAAACTTTTAATTTGAGGCTGTTGGCATGGTGGGAGTTGCAGCACGGACAGAGACGCAACGACGTCGTAAAGCAGCAGGAAACCTCCTCTGTCTTTCCATCCCTCCAGGTTTGAGCGAGGCCAACAGGACAGTTTCATCATGGAGATTGCAGATATCGCACCCCTGAGGAAGATGAGGGTCCGGACAGATGGGAAGGGGACTCGCCCACACTGGTTCCTGGAGAGGGTAACTCACCCCACATCCCGTGTCTCCCACAGCCTGCTCATCCTGGAGCCTCTCAGTCCTGAGACAGAGGAGAAAGGCACCGACTAACTCACTTTTATTAATTTCCTACCTTTTTTTGCCATTTGGTTTCTCCTGGGTTTTTTTCCCCTCCAGGAACTGAGTCAGGAAAGAAGACCACAAGGACAAAAGCTGTGTTGTAAAGCTTTTTTCTTTTCTTGGTGGTGGAATCACCATCTTTGGAAGTGTTAAAAATGCCTGTGGACGTGGCATGTGGGTATATGGTTTAGTGGTGACCTCTGTGGTTCTGGGTTCATGTGTGGGCTTGATGATCTTGGATGTCTTTTCCAGCCTAAATGATTCTATGACTTTACCACATACTCTGGTGTTAGATCCCACTCTCCCTCCCTGAAAAAGCCTTGGGTTACCCCCAGGGCACTTGGAATATTTTCTGGTCCCTGGGATGTACTCTCAGCCCCTGCAGATCTCTGCCATGCCCTGAACCCACAGGAAGGTGGATATTCCTGCCAGGCAGGGCCAGCCAGAGAGAACCTGAGCTGGAAGGGACAGTTCCAAATAATCCATCCTTCCAGCTGGATCATCCCAACTCTCCCCTTCATTCTCCTCTAGCACAAAGGCAAATTTCTTTCTCTTCTTGGTCATGCATTTGTCTTTTTTATCTTACATTTTGGGTGGAATATGCAAATTGTTCGTATTTTTTCCCTATTATTCTACCTTGCACAAAAGTACAGTGCTTGTTTTTATCTTCTCTGCCAAACCACCAAACCCTTGTAAGGACCACCTGTATTTGGGTAGTTAAAAAGTAGTTTGCTTGTTGTGGGTCTCTATAATTACATGGCTAAGGTAGAGGAGGGGTAAGATGCTGATTCCACACCATCAGATTTCATTAATGCAGAAACACATCTCTGCCATTTTCATTTACCATGCTTTTCCTGGTGTAGGTGTCCTGCTGGATTTCTGCATCTTGACTATTTTATGAGAGCAGTTTAAGACCCAGTAGCTTAACCCATGGTCAGAAAGAACACTACATGATTTTTTTATTGGGTCTTTTATACCTTTTTACTAGCCTAAAGTGGTTCTTCTTCTTCCCCACAGATAAGGTGTTTCCAAACACTTGTCCTAGGTAGCCACCAGTTCCCAGTGGAGTCATGAACTTCTCTTCACCTTCATTAACATGAGCCAAAAAGCATTCCTGTCGTGCAGTATCATTTTTACTTGAATATTTCCACTTCCAACCTCTTTCTCAGTAACTGTGGCACAAGGGGAACTGAAAGAGAGGAAATACAGGATGGATGTTAGGAAGAAATTCTTGCCTGTGAGGGTGGTGGGGCCCTGCCACAGGGTACCCAGAGAAGCTGTGGCTGCCCCAATCCTGGGAGTGTTCAAAGCAAGGTTGGACAGGGCTTGGAATGAGATGAGCTTTAAATCTCATTCCAATCCCTAACATTCTATGGTAATGCTTGTGCAGCTTTTCAAAGGATTAGACCTCCAGCATACATCTTTAGAAAAGATGCCACAGACACACAATTTTTCTCTCTCTGTGCCTAAGGAATAACTCAATCTGTTCTCTGATTTTATTCAGACGTTTTGGTCAAACTCCCTTTGTCATTTCTCACATACTTTCCCCTGAGTTTTATAAATCGTATTCATATAAAATGAAATCAAATAAAGCTTATTCATCGAGAGACATTACAGGTCTTGCAGCCATGAAACAGCAATAGCTCAAAGGCTAGAGGTATCTTTAGTTGCACATTCCCATCTTCACATTGCCTACTCTGTTCAGGCATTTCAAAACCTGTGCCTGCTGGACTGTCCTGCCCAAAGCAAGCCTTTCCCAGGAAAGTGAGCAAAAAAGACTCTCATTTGGACCTACCCAATGGGCTCATAGCCATTCTCTAGCTCTACAGAAGCCACATGTGGAAGATGAACACAAGAACAGCTCTTGAGACCACATTTGAAAAACAGGGCTTATAAGAGCACAAGAGAATGATTTTAACAGGGGCATATAGTGATAGGACAAGGGGTAATGGTGTTAAACTAAAAGAGGAGAAATTTAGATGAGAAATTAGCATGAAATTCTTTGCTATGAGGGTGGGCAGGCCCTGGCACAGGTTGGGCAGAGAAGCTGTGGCTGCCCCTGGATCCCTGGGAGTGTCCAAGGCCAGGTTGGATGGGGCTTGGAGCAACCTGGTCTAGTGGAAGGTGTCCCTGCCCATGGCAGGGAGTTTGAACAAGACAGCCTTTAAGGTCCTTTCCAATCCAAACCATTCTTTTATCATTCTATTATTTTAGAAGCTTATGAAAATTATGCCCATAGCTTCTATTTTTTCTTAGAGAAACAGAGCACAGAGGATCTTCTGACTCCAGTGATACGTAGTGAACTGTATTTATTGGTTTTCTTTCCCACCTTCCTTGCAAAGGTAAACATAGCATTTGCATTCCCAGGCAGAGGGTGGTGACAGGAGTGCTCTGGAAGAGGGGAGGAAGGATTTGTGTTCTCTGATTTGTATTCCAGCCTTAAAAACTTACGTAGCCTGGCGTGACATGAAAACTGATCGGAGCCCATTTCCATTTCTGTCAAAAGTGCATATTAAAACTGCATAATGAAATACTTGTGGGGGTAGTGCTAAACTCTCAGACAGATGGTTCACAGTTAGTGCTAACTAGCACAGTGAAATGAGAAGCTAGATTAAGCCATCAACCCCATAATTAACCATTTGTTGCTCCATTTATCTACAGGATATTCTTAGTTTTCTTGTTCTATTAAACTAACAATAAATGATCTTTTTAATTCTCTTTGGTCTTTTGGTAAACTGTTGCTAGTCATAATTTACACTGCTTTTAGTTTACCAGAAATAGAAATGCATAAATACCAATTAAAATGCATGAATTATCAACGATGCTGTACACAGCCAAAAGATTCAATTTACAAGCAGGCAACTAGTCATTTTTTTTTCCTGTCTAGATAAAATACACTAAAATTTCATTCAGAATCTCAGTGAAGTAATGAAGTTGGTACTGAAAATTGAAACTGCACCACAAGTAGCCATAAGTTTTAAATGCTGATACCTAAACTTCTAGAGGGAGCAAAATTCAATTAGTGATGTTTCAGGACAGAATGAACATTATTGGTCATTACTATGCACAAAAAGACATAGCGAAAGTTCTCCATCATCCATGAAGATTTTTCTGATCACACCACTGCTGGGAGAGACCTAGAAATTGGGTCTTTTCCTCTGACCTAATGCTGAATCCCACGTTCTTCCACATCAAGCTACCATGACACTGCTCTGTCTTTCTGAAAAATTAGGGAATAAAATCATAAAGCTGTAGAATCACAGAATATTTTGGTTTGGAAGGGACCTTAAAGATCATCCAGATCCATCCCCTGCCATACGCAGGGACACCTTCCACCAGCCCAGGTTGCTCCAAGCCCCATCCAACCTGCCCTTGGACACTCCCAGGGATCCAGGGGCAGCCACAGCTTCTCTGCCTAAACTATGCCAGGGGCACACCACTCTCAGCATAGAATGAATTTTGGTTTCTAATTAGGAAACTTATCTAAATGCATGCTTTGGAAACATCCTCCTGGTTCCTCAGTCCATGTGATGATTTCACCTGCTGCCCAGTTTCTTAGATATGAAGTTGAAAAGCTAGAAACAAGAAGGGATGAAAGCTGTCTGAGTGAAATAGCAGGAATTATGAGACTGTTGAATTCTGCAGAGTTGCTTCCCTCAGAATTTTAATGTTACTTTGTGCTGTCAAAGCCAGACAGATAAGAAGCTGCCTTAATGAAGCGCTAATTGCATTGCATTCAAACGTCACAAATAATCCTGCATGTGGGACTTGGTCTTTATTCAGTTCTTTCTCCTTTGTATAAAGGAGATTAAGAGAATTTGAGAATTATTATTGAAAATTGAGAATTATATAGCTGAAGCTGACTTTTATTCTTTGAAACTGAGCAAAGTCTTTTTGTTTTATAGTCAGAGGATCCTGTTTTTAAGCAAAGAATAATGACATGCAACAGAAGCATAAAAATCTGTGTTTGAGTCTTTAAAGATGAATTCCAGGATGTATTCCAGAGATGAATTCCAAAATATATTTAGGTGTCAGTGGGGTGGGAGACCCTGCAGAGCGTGTTTTACATGGCATCTGGGAGAAGGCTGGGCCAGGGTAAATCAAATGATTGGACACATCAACCCTTTCCCTTGCAGGATACAGCGTGCAATTAATTTCAAATTGTTGGTTTAAAGTTCCTGTCAGCTACAGTATTTGCTCAGCTACAAAGCAAATTATCAACGTTTTATTCATGCATACTGCTCCTGCTTTCTTTTTTATTGTTTGTACGTGTTCTACAGCCCAGATAAGCTCCATTCATAATTAGTGAGAAAGTTTGAGCTAGAAAGCACCCAGGATGTCCACAGCATGTCCTAAGTATCCTAAAACGTAGCTTAGATGCAGTCTAAAGTAGTGGCCTCATTTGTCAAGCAGTAGCTAGTTTTTCTGAGAGGAAGGGACAGAAAACAAATACAGTCTCAGCTCAGGTCCCTGAGGTGGCTTCCTTGACCCTCATGATTGAAACTAAAATCCTGCATCAGCCTCTGTGTGTGGGACACCCACAAACATCTCCTTGTAAGATGGGACGCTATTTCAGTCACTGAAAAATACTGTGTTCAACTTTCACCTCTTCTACCAAACCATTTAGGCCCCCTCTGTAGTCATCAGGCAGACTGATCCAAGACACCCAAGAGGGAGAAATGCCTCAAATTGCTATTTACCAGCCCCTGTCCTGTGTGGGGTGCATTGCTCCCCTGGGGGTACCCAGGTCCCACTCCTGTGGCTGAGGTGATGTGGTTGAGCTGGATGACCAGATTTAGGGGGTTCATGATGGATAAGTGAGAATATATACATGTGTTGTCACCAAGCAATCAGCCTCCTGTGGGTTTCCTGCTAACTCCATGTTCCTTGCTGTGATCATAGAACCATAGAATAGTTTAGGTTGGAAATCACTTTTAAAGGTCATCCGGTCCTACCCCCTGCCATGGGCAGGGACACCTCCCACCAGCCCAGGTTGCTCCAAGCCCTGTCTAGGCTGACTTTGGACACTCCCAGGGATCCAGGGGCAGCCACAGCTTCTCTGCCCAACCTGGGCCAGGATCTCACCATCCTCACCGACAAGAATTCCTTCCCAATAGCCCATCCAGCCCTGCCCTCTGGCATTGGGAAGCCATTCCCTGTGTCCTGTCCCTCCAGGCCTTGTCCCCAGTCCCTCTCCAGCTCTCCTGGAGCCCCTTTAGGCACTGCAAGGGGCTCTCAGGTGTCCCTGGAGCCTTCTCTTCTCCAGGTGACCCCCCCCAGCTGTCCCAGCCTGGCTCCAGAGCAGAGGGGCTCCAGCCCTGCAGCATCTCTGTGGTCTCCTCTGGACTCACTCAAGAAGCTCCACATCATTTTAATGATAGTGGTGCCCCAGATTTGGAGGCAGCAGTTCAGGTGGGCTCTCACCAGAGTGGGGCAGAGGGGCAGAATCCTCCCCTCCCTTATCCTGCTGCCCAGACTGCTGGGGATCAGCCCAGGATACAGCTGGATTTATGGGCTGATCTCCCCTGATCAAATGAGCACAAAATTAATCTCTTTCTCCTATGTGCACCTCACTGGAGCAGCATCCCAGAGCGAGGTATCAGGGGCAGCTCTTTGTGTCTGTGCTGCTTTCAGGAAGCTGCATATGGATGAAATCAGACATCCAAAGTGAGGGGATGGGGATGGAAAGGGAGGGCATTTTGCTCCAGCAGTTGTAGTAGCCACATGGTTTTCCCCAGACAGCATCTGGAGTGCTGGGTATGTGCTAGGTATTTGTGAGAGGTCTGATCTCTCTGTCCACCAGTGCATTCCAGCTGACAACTCTAATCTGCTTCTACCCCACACTGCTTTCCTGACAATTCCTTACAAGCGCTGCTCAGGATGAGGAATTTTGCTACTAAAAGTGTCGCTGTCATTCCCAAGCATCAGGGGAGGGAAAAAAAAAAAAGAGACATTTTCAGTCAAATTGACATCACTCAAAATTCAATTTTGCAAATTTTAGCCAAAGAAAAGTTTCTGGGTTGGACACCTAAGGATGTAGACATCATTCATGCATCCTTGAGAGGGCACACTTCCTCCTGGTCTGCGCCCCAGCAGAATTGTCACCAGCTGGGGTGGGAGAGAGTTGATTTCTGGTTGGTTCAAAGCAAGGATTTGATTCAATACCTCTTGACTCATAGAACAGTTTTTTGACCACAAAGATAATGGTGTCACTGGCTGTGAATAAGCAGTTTTTTAGAAAAGTGGGACGACTTCAACAGCCAAAAATGTCCTGTCCCCCTGGGATGATGGTGCTGTGTTACAGATCCCTGTTTAGCATCAGGCAGAATGAAAACCCCAGATGAGTGTCCTACCCACAGAACCATTCAATGCACAAATAGCATGACTTGCTGCTCAGCTTCGGCGTAACTACTGCCCTCTTTAAAATAAATTTTTATAACCTGGAGCAATATTCTTCTTTTGAACTGCCAAAGGCTCCAGGAAATCTTGGCTGGGGTCAACAGGAGGCCATGCACCAGGACACCTGAAGTCTGAGGATAGGGTTTGAGCACATTTTATCTCAAGACAAGTTTTATTAAGGTTTTTTTCTTAGGTTGATATATGAGAGTGCAGCAGAAGGTCACTGAGGTAGTCAGGGGGCTGAAGCACATAGCTCACTAGGAAAGACTGAGGAAAATAGTCTTCTGCTGCTTGAAGGGAGGTTACAGAGACTGTCAATCCAGTCTCTTCTTAGTGGTGAACAGTCAAAAGGTGTGAGGCAATGGACAAAAGTTGCAATGAGGAAAACCCTGACCAGATGCAAGGGAAAAATCTTCCTAATGAGAGTGGGGCACCCCTGGGATGAGGAATTGAGTGCCTGGGGAATCTACAGCCTTAAAGATTTTCAAAACTCAGTTGGACATGTCTTTGCAGTAACCCATGCTTGGAGCAGGAGGTGGAAATATACACCTCCAGGCATCCCTTTAAATTTCACATTTGCCAAAACTTCATGATTCATTTCTCCGTAATATTGTCACACTTCTCTGGCACGTCTGGGCTCATGTTTCCATGGCCTTTACCAGCATTGTTTGCTGATGCACTACTGCACTCAGGTAAGGTCTTGTTTCTGTTAGATGGGAACACACATGGTAATTTGCAGCCCTGTCTCCTCCTTTCCCTCCAACTCCCCCAGTTTAATGAGAACTTACTGCCAGGTTTTTGTTGCAGGCAGGTGTAATTCCTTTCTCCCACCTGACTGATGCTCCACTGAGCCCACATTCAACAGGAGACATAAAAGTGGGTATTTTATTAGGCGTTTGTTGGAGTAACTCACTGACTTGTTCTGAATTCATTCCCATTCTGTTCTTATCACCAGAGCATCTGAGCTCCTTCCATGACACGTTAGATAGTGTGACTAATATCTGTTGCATACTGTTTGTTCTGTCACCTTCTCCCAGAGGGAGAAGTGTGTGAAGCATTAAGTTTTGCTGGCCTAATTTTATCTTGTGTGCCTTGCTTTAACTTGTTTGGGTTTGGTTTATATCTCTCTACAATGATCTCTACGTGTTCAACACAAAGGAGGCAAGCAAAAGAAAGATGCTATGTGCATCAAGGAGAGGTAGTGAAGTTCTTCATAATCCTTTTACTGCTTTGGGGTGAATTCCATGCTGGCTCCCAGGAAGGGTCTAACTCTCTTAGAAATGAGCTTTGTCCATAATTTAACTCAGAGCAAATTTCTCCCTGAGTTTTGTCCCATGGTTGAAAAGGTATTATGATAGTATGAAGACCATTTCTCAGGACAAATCATCACAGTAAATACGGTCCAAAGGAGAGAGCTCCATTTATTCCAGGAAAGCTCAGTACAGGTTTTGAAGCTTTGTTCTACCATATGGCCAAGCCCTGCTCTACCATATCCTGCACTTTATAGGTTTAGTCTTTGCCCTCATTCAAACAGTAGGTGAAGTAAGTTTTTTCCCCTCATTTTGCCTCTTCACAGATCATCCTGAAGAACCTGACTAACCAAGAAGTGGCCACGTTTACCTATGGGGAATGGCTGTCCAAGCTGAAAAATGCCAGTGGAAGTCTGGTGTGTGAGATGCCAGCTGTCATAGATGAGGAGCAGATGATGGAGGACACGACATACAGTCTTCAGGTTAAAACCAGTGATATTGGAGGTTCGTCCTTGGCATATAGTTTATGACTTTTCTAGCATGAAGTTTTATTTTTTGCCATGGAAAACATCTGCTTAATTTGACATTATGCTTTAAAAAGCATAGTTTAGCTATACTGTGATGCTGGAAAACAACCATTTTGGCTGGTTGGTCATCACAGCAATGTTATTCTGAAAGATTCGTTCTCATCTGAACTCTTGGCATAACATATTTAGACACAAGCCCTAGATTTGACTGCTCATTGCTTTCTCTGAAGACATTTCGACAGAAACTATTACCACATCCTTTTGCAATGGTCAGCAGCCACCTTTTTCTATTTTTTTGCTTTGCCAGGTCCATCCATGTAGAGTGGTCAAAACTGGTGTGCTCCAGGTATTCAGTCACCACTATCAGCCTTGCCCAAAGCAGACAGCAATAACACACCCTCCTTTTCAAAGTGTTTTGTGACCATTTATCTCAGGCTGTGAAAAACCATCCCTAAATGCACACCAGATAGAAGAGTTGTAAGAGAGTATACAGAAAACTGCAGAGCTTCAGGAGCCAAGAAATAGGATTTCTATGTCATTTCCTGGGATCACAGTCTCTTTTCATGAGAAATTCTGTCAGGCTGCTAAGTGAAAGTTGCAGCCACATGCAGGCTGTCTTGTGCCAAGATGGGGCAAGCCAGACTTGCCCCAGACTGTCTTGCAAGTCACCTTCTTTTGAAAGGTTGACCCTTAGAGGAGATTCTGATACACCAGTGCATATAATCACCTCTTGACCTCTACATCTTTTCTATGTCTTGTTTTGGTTTGGTTTTTTTTTATTACTACTCTTTTTTTTCCCTGCATTTACCAGTGGTAATTTATGCAGCTTGTGAGGTGTGATCTAAGAATATCAAAATCTCCCTGGCAGAGCATTTTCTTGCCACCTCACCATTTCTTATCTGTCTTCTCTGCCTGCTGCTTGTCTGAAAAAGATGCAGTAAAATGCAACAAACAAAGGAGAGAGAGAGTAGAAGATTTGTTTATGTATTTGGCAATCCATCTAATATAATGTAGATTTTTCTGTGACCTCTTTTTGTGAAATCCAGCCCTAACTCACAAAGGCGACGGAAATAGAAATGAGAGGAGAATAGAAGATGACAGCAACAGCAGACAGATCTGCCCTTCCCATTGAATGAAGGATGACGGGTATTAATGAAGAAACATTTCATTTCATTATGAACAGCGACAACCAGTAGGAAAGAGCAGATTACAGGGAGGTTTCAGGGAGTCTGTTTGTGATTAGATCACACAGCTCACTGACATAATGCTGAACTTTATCCAGCTTATCTAAAGTGGGTACAAGTCATGAACCATCTCCCCTCTTTGATCATTATGTATTCCACGATTACTCCTGGTTGGGCCCATCCAGGAACAAAGACATTTTATCCTTGACAGTAGGTTTAAATATGTTATATCATCTCCTGCCACACTGACATTGTCTGGGGACAATAGTGCTGCACAAGGACTGGAATTAAATCTGTCCATTTCTAGGTATAAAGTTTTTCTCTGCAATAGCTTTCAACTCACCAGTGCATCAGAGTCACAGAGCAAAAAAAGAAGAAAATAATAAAAATAAAATAAAATTTGAAAAGAATTAATTTTACCTATTTGTCATTATCCAAAAAATATTATCCTTCTGGTCTTAGTTCTTTCTAGTCTAGACTGTCTCTGGTCAATTCATCTGGGAGAGAAGTATTCATCAGTGGTCTGGATAGTCCTCTGGAGGGTCTCTGCCAGTCTCTCTTCATCAGATTCAGAGACTGCATAATGAAGTGAGGATAGATGGCTAAAGTCAGGGAAAATGAATCACATAAAAAATGTCCTGCAGCAAACTAGAAAGCATAAGCCATTTCCTCCTCACCACACACTCATATTTAACAATGGCCTCATTTTACTTCTTCCTCAAACAAACCTTTGAGTCACACTTTGGATTTCACAAAGTCATTCTGCTGCAGTGGTAATGCAATGCACACAGAGGTTGTATCAGGGAAAGACTCTGCTCCTGCAAAGGCCAAATCACCTCAATTCCACCACCAGCAGCACCTCAGATGGCAACTCTCACACTACACATAGATAAGAAGTGAAGAAATTGTTAGGGCATACATGTCCAAAGTCAGATGAGTAATCTTTGCTTAAAAACTAAGATCTTGATCCACTTCTGATTGTAGAAGTAAAGCACAATCCCATTTTCTTCAAGGTAGGACCCACTGACACAGATGCAGTAGAACCAAACCACCTAATGGCTCTTTGAGTGGCACAAAAATGTCCTTGCTGGTTAATTTTTACTTACTCTATTCTACATTCAGGCACAATATATATGGCAGTGCAATAAAGATGAGGAATGAATAAATACTGCTTTCTCATTTTCCAGGCATTAACAAAGCATAAGGTTTTTATCTCTGCTGTTATAAGATTAATTAGGATGTTGTCAGCTCAGCTCCGACCTACAAATTACATAATTTAGGACTGTTGGAGTCAGTTCCTAGTGTCTTATCCAGGTCTCTGTTATGTCAAAAGAAGGACATTCTTTGGCCTCAGAAGGCTGTGACTCAAGCCCAAATTTGTTTAAAAATTATACATCTACTCAGTAGGAATCATAAAATCATAGACATCTCTGTTGGAAGGGTCCTCTGGAGGTTCTTTCACCCATTTTCCTCCTCAAAGGACTATTGCCAACACTGGGTCAAGTCAGCTAAGATTCTGCCCAGCCAAATGCTGCACTCCTCCAGGGATGGTGATGCCACCACCTCCCCAGGCATCAGATCCAGACCTGCACCATGATCCTAAGAAACTTGTTTTTTTCCTGATGCTCATCCTGAACCTCCCCAGCAGCTTGTGGCTGTGGGTCCCTGGGGTATGGTCTGGCATCAGCTCAGTGTCTCAATGTGACCCAGGAATTCAAACTGGCATTTTGCACTGAACACTGGGGACTTCCTGTTAGCCTAGATTCGATCCCAATATGAGTGTTCCTGCCATAACCTTTGGGTCACATTCAACGCCCCAGCATGTGCAGGGTTTACTCCACCCCAGACACACAACTTCGCATTTCTCCTCACTGAATTCCATGGGGTTTCTGCTTGCCCAGTCCTCAAGTTTCTCAAGGTCCATCTGGGTTGGAATTCTGGCACTCAGCACGTCAGTCACTCCCACAAATTTACTGTTATCTGGAAATCTGCTGAGGAAACACTCTGTCATTGTTTAGGGCGCTGATGATGAGTTCAGTTCAGTCCTGCAGATCCCAGCACTGACCCAAGAGCTATTGCACTCATCACCAGCTAAGGCTTGTGCAACCACAGGACCTTCATCTCTTCATTTGTCAAGTTTTTTGCAGTTCCCAAATGTCCCTGGCAGTTTCCTGGAACTGACAACAACCAAGAAAAAAACATTAAAAAGAAAAAAAAAATCAGAGACCCAAATAGGTGAAACGTACATTGATTTAACATTTCTGTTCTTTACTTTCCCATCTCCTGCTAATTGCTTGTAAGGGAAATGTCACAGCATGGGACCTTCATAAGCTTCTTCCTGCGGGGATGGTTTTGCTAAGAAACAGTTGGTTCTGTGCTTTTTGAGACCTGGCATTAATTAGGAGCCTGCTCCTTGCAAGGAAATGGACTTGAGTTTGCTTTGTTCCTCACCTCAACAAGCTTTGGGGTCATAAAAGGTACTGCCAGATGAACTGCCTGAATCCCTGATGCTTTCTCTTCCTACTTAAACCCTTCCTAGGGAACTGCTGAAAATTAGCCCCTATTTAACATGGGACACTACATGTAGCTTTGACTTTCCTCTGGGTGACTTTTTTTTCTCCCCTTTTTCCTTTAGTAATTTTCTTCAGCCCTTCTGTAAGAACAGGTGCTACTTCTTCCTGATTTCTGTATTTACATAATTGTCCTTTGGAAGTGGTAGCTTTCTCCAAAAGTCAACAGTACCTCCAACTTTGTCTCTGCATTGTGTTTGAATGGAGCTGTGGGAAATACTGTCATTGTGGCTTAAAGTGGATTTATGATACTCCTATGTAAGAAACAGCTTGGCAGGTGGTTAAAGTTTCAAAGCTGGGCTAACTAACTGAGGGC
Organism: Campylorhamphus procurvoides; assembly: GCA_013396655.1. Taxonomy (NCBI): domain Eukaryota; kingdom Metazoa; phylum Chordata; class Aves; order Passeriformes; family Dendrocolaptidae; genus Campylorhamphus; species Campylorhamphus procurvoides. The sequence continues at coordinate 89,369 of WBMV01002329.1, read as the reverse complement.
AGCAGATGCTGAGTTTCTTTGTAAGGCAGATTTGGGTCTGATGATCTTGTTTTCCTCTTCTGAAATTTAAGGACTGGTTCTGGCACAGCAAGGACAGCCTGCCCATGTGGAATCACGTTTCTCTCTATGAACCTGCTTTTTTATTATGGTGTTGAAAGCAAAATGCAGTAATTTTGGTCAAATTATAAATAGTGCCAGGTGAAAATGTAACCCTTGCAGCTAAAATGTTCCTAAGGTGACTGCAGGTGATAGTTTGCCCTTGAACTCCCCAAAAGTCAGGAAAACAGCGTGGCTGGTTTCTGTGGCAAAATATGGATGGTAGTGGCCATATGAAATTCAATATCAGGCAACAAAGATCATCTTAGAAATTTCTATTTTCCTAACATATACATAACATGAAGGTGGGAGTTGGTGTGGCAAACTATTGCATGGGAAACTGGAACTTCCACTGAATGCAGCATGGACAATATTTTGAGAAACAGCAGTCTAGAAGGAAGATCTGTGGGAAGGGGAAGGTGGGCCATAAGTTGCCCTAGTGGCTTGGTTGCCCATCTGCACTTAGCTCTGAAATCCCCATGCCTTGAAATAATGAGAGTAACAACACTGACATCCTCTGCAGGGCGTTGTGATGGACAGTGCTCCACCAGGAACAGATGCTCCTGCTTCCCATTGGCACTGCCATGGTCACGACCAGCACACCTTGACTGCAAGGGCAAAGCATCCAGCTCTTGTTTGTGGGATGTGCTGGAAGGGATGGATTTCAGCCACCATGGGGTGTCCTCCCTGCAGGATCCTGTGCAAATCTGCTGAAATGTGTTGGCTGTGCCAGAGAAACATGAGCACCCCTGCAGCCTCTTCCAGCTGCCTTTGCTGCCTCCCCATGCAGTTGGGGTCTGGGAGTCAGCCTGATTTGACAGACTAACTCATAATATTTTCCTTTGCTGTCTCCTTCCAGGAGCAGGCACTGATGCCAACGTGTCCTTGATCCTGTTTGGGGAGTATGGGGACAGTGGGACCCTGGCTCTGAAGGAGTCCAACAAGTCTAACAAGTTTGAGAGGAACCAGATGGACGAATTCAGCTTCTCAGACATGCTGAGCCTGGGAGACCTCTGCAAAGTGCGGGTCTGGCACGACAACAAAGGTCAGGGCCGTGACTTGTGGGGTGGGAGAGGTTGGGGCAGCGTTATCTCTTGAGGAAACACATCCTATTACATGGACACAAGGCAGCCTGAAGGCACTATTCCCAGCTCTGCTGCAGGCTGGGTGGATCACCTGGATTTTACATGGATCTTACACTCCAGCTTACCTGTCCAGACACACCCCCTTCATGCAGGTGTGATGTATGATCCACTGGGTCCTCATCTTCAGTCTGAGCTCACAGCCACCACTGCAGCACAGGGATAGCCCCTCCACAGCAAAGCCACCCAGCCTGTTGTCCCAACACACTGCCTCTCTTCATGCCATACCTTTCACACAGACCAGTGTGGCACTTCCAGAGCAATTTAATGCCATCGGCCTGACATTGACATATGGGGTAATGCAGCCTGGCATAACACAGCGAGCTTTAGAAGACAGAAATAAGGATCTGTGTCTGTCTTTATTAAGATCATTGCATCAGCCATGAGCGTGCAGTGCCCTGCTGAGAGAGATTGTGATATTTCCCTGCTGCTGGATGCCCTGACTGGTGTCACAAACAGCAGAGCAGCGCTCAGTGCTACTGTCACAGTCATTTGTGTTGTCATTCAGTCACCAAGCAGTATCTTGTAACAAATGCATCAATGACACTCCTGTGGTGACATCCCATCCCATCCCACCTTCATGTAGAAGAGATTATATTGCATTAGCAGTGGCTTGCTCTCTGACAGCTGGCCCTTGCTGCTCCAGCCCAAAGAGGAAGTTCAGCAGCTCCCACGGACTGACCTGGGTCACTCTTAACAAGGCTGTTTGGACAGTAATATTTATCAAAATCCAAGGAGGAATGGCAGCAGGACTACTCAGTCATTACCCGCTTGTACTGAGGCAGCTGGCTTATGGCTGGGATGGGGTTTTAAGTCAGTATGGATATGTCCTGGCCATCATCTTGACTAATTCAAGTTGTGGAAGGTGAGGAAGGCTGCATCTCATGGAATAGCAACAAAAGATGCTACCTTAGGATCCAACTTTCCCGCTGGAAGTTTGCCTCCTTATTTTTATTAAAAAAAAAAAAAGAGGGAGAGAAAGAAAAGAAATCTTATTGTAGCTTCTGTCTGCTGTGAAATATGGGAAATACAATCCACCTAAGATGATTGTTTATTCTTAGACACTCCAAGCTTTGAGCTCGGATTTATCACTCCCATAACACAGAGCAATTTAGTTGATTAAACTCTGTAATATCATGTTTTATAGCTGGTGCTGAATGCAGTGAGGGAGTTGCTTTCACCTGATTACTTTGCCAAAACACTTATTTCCTTGGATCTGCAGTTTACATGCAGGTATGGAAAAGACTACTGAAACAATCATGAGAGTTTTAGGTTAGCAAACAGGCATCTCTGCATTTGCAAGGATGCTTCAGATGCCCTTCTAATAACAGGAAGAAATCAACATGGACTTGTAGATTTGTTTTCAAATGTATTACCAGCTAAAATGGGTGTAAAAGAACATTTTCCTCAAGAGGCATCATGGCTCCCTCGTGACTGGCCATGCTGAAAGAATGAAATACACCCACCAGAGCAGAGCTGGTCCTTAGGGCTCGGGAACAGAAACAGACTGGGATGTAGGAAGATGAGATCTGGGTCAGACTGAGGGTCTGTGGAGCAGTTCTTTCCAACAGCAGCATCTCTGGGTCCCTCAGGAAGAGGAGTAACTGAGCAAGCATGTATAATCCTTCCACAATCCCCAGCATCTTGCTCTGTGTAGCTCAGGGCATCTCCTGAACTGGGTATCATTTTTGTCCAGTAAGTACTTTTCTCTGCATTTTCTCACTCAAGTTCTTGCCCAGGCTCACCAGGAGATATTTAGCACCCACACATGGCAATGAGTGCCATGGGTCTGTTCCCAGCGTGTGATGAGCAAGTCCTGTTAGTCTAGGTGGCTTTGTTGCCTTTTCCTTCTTGCACAGGTGATCATCTCTGTGCCACTGATGATGCTCTTGATACAGGTTGGGGAGTCACCACATTGCAGCTGGGCTGTGGTAATTTCTAGCTGTGTGCTCTTGGTTAGTGGCAAAGGGAAGTAACAGAGTTCAGCCTTAGGCTAAGCAGCAAATAGGACCCATTAGTTTAAATTTGCTGTGGGCTAAGAATATGTACCCAGATAGCCAACAAAAGTGAGGTAAAATAATAAACTGTGCATCCAGAACCTGAGATATGTATATAAATACATGTTTGAACCTCACATTCTCTTTCCTTAGCTCTTCGTAACACTGGTTTCCACTTATAGATACTAGTTTTTACCAGATGTGGCTGACTGCAGGGTTAATTTAAGCCTTGGACAAACAACATGCTCAGGTTTTGTTCAGCAAAAATGTACTTGCTTTTTTTCCTGCAGAAAGAAGAAAAACTGTATTTTAAGTCATAACATATGTTGTCTACATTGTTCTTGCATTAGTCATGTGAAAGGCATATCCTATCTAAAACTTCACACAACGCAGCATGACAGTTTGTTGGGTGGGCAGGGTATTTATTACTGCTGGGATCCCAGGATATAGTTATCCTTTGAATATATGCCTGCTCTCTATACATAATTTATATAAATTGGCTGTGGCGCTTTAAAAATTCCTGGCTCTATTTTTTGGAAAGGAGTAGCGGGGTCAGAGGTCAAGGGTCTTGTATGGTTTTTCTCAGATGCATGGGGGACTTTGGTTATTAAATAAAAATGTATTGTATTTACCATTATTTTGAGGCATTGGATGTTGATCATTCTTTCCATAGGATTTTTTTTGATTTTTTGGACTAAATCGTTTTCTGACAATGGCCTGTAGAAGGTTTGTCCTCCCACTGGCCTACCCCATTGCTCCTTGAATGTTGAATACATGGAACATGGTTGAGCTTCCTTTTTTAATCTTCTAAATAATTGATCTCAATCATAGAATTATAAAATTATTTGGGTTGGAAGGGAACTTCAAGCCCATCACATTCCATCCCTCTGCCATGGGCAGGGACACCTCCCACTAGCCCAGGTTGCTTCAAGACCCATCCAACCTGCCCTTGGACACTCCCAGGGATCCAGGGGCAGCCACAGCTTCTCTGCCCAACCTGGGCCAGCCACCAATTCCTTCCCAATAGCCCAGCCAGCCCTGCCCTCTGGCACTGGGAAGCCATTCCCTGTGTCCTGTCCCTCCAGGCCTTGTCTCCAGTCCCTCTCCAGCTCTCTTGGACCCCCTTTAGGCCCTGCAAGGGGCTCTCAGGTCTGCCTGGAGCCTTCTCTTCTCCAGATGAGCCCCCCCAGCTCTCCCAGCCTGGCTCCAGAGCAGAGGGGCTCCAGCCCTGCAGCATCTCCGTGGGTTCCTCTGGACTTTCTCTAACATGTCCTTCTGATGTTTGGGACAAATGACAGCATCCTGTTAGCTGCCTTGAGCATCACAAGGCTTCATTTTATTTACCTGGTCCCATCAAGAAGTCAACCACTTGCCTATAATTCAGAATGAAATACATTTAAATACCTTGGCCAATGTGGCTATGTTGCCATGCACTGCAGGTTGCAATCCCTCTGTGTCAGTGAAGTCTTGCTTCAGTGGCTTTGCTTCCAGTTCTCATCCCACTTATGTTTATCTTTTCACTGCAATTTGACTGCAGTTGGGTGTTCAGAGTTGAAGAGATAGTAATTGCCATGGCAAAGACTGTCAGGAGGTCTTTAAATCGCAAACACTGCGTTTGCATCCTCTGGAAAAGCACGTCAGTTTTATGGCCCCAATTCAGTGCTTTTAAATGCCATTTTCCCCACAGAAAAGCTGCCGAGTGGCATCTCTGTATGAGACATAAAGGAGGGATGAAGCCCCCATCTAATTCCTCTAACTTCAGTAAAAGTGATTAGGGAGGAAGTCATCACTCATTTGCAAACTGCAATTTCAAGGAACTTGTTTCCAATTTTTTTATATCTTTAGAGCTCACCACTGAGATTCTGGTAACAGCAAAGGGCTGTGAATGAAATTTAGTTTTAATTTTGCTCCATGTCTTTTTATCTTGCCCCTGTTTACTTTGAGATACTGATGTTCGACCTAATATATTTAGACTCCCTGAGCAAATTTAATCGCTTCCAGACTCCCCATCTCCTGATCTCAGATAGGCACTATGTATTTTCTCATATCTCAGTTCATTTACTTCTACATTTATGCAAGATCAGTATCTGTAGTTCTATAGAAATGCTGGCTTTCTAAATATAGGCCTCATTTTTTTCTCTGCTATGGGGACTAAATCACCATTTTGGAAGAATGGCTCAAAGTTTCTGAGTACCTCAGTGACCAAATTATTCACCTAGAGAAAGCCTTTTTCCCCATCCATTTTTCCTTTTTAATTTTTGTTGCCTTTTTCTCCATGAAACAAAGAGGTATGGAAAATTTGGGCTTAGCTTCCTCATCTGTCTGAGTAGATTTGAACCCAGGTGATAAGCAGTCTGTCTAAAGTCATTAATTTCAGATTCTTGATTATCTCTGNCTCTTGATTATCTCAGTTGCCATCAACCAAGGGGAGCCAGGAAGAGTATAATTATGGATGAACTAGACTTTTCTGTGTTACTGTAGGAGCAAAGACAGAAGTAAACAACAAGGTTTTGAAGGAAAAATTCTTCTTTGACTCAACAGGGCCTTTCTAATTAAACCAAATGCTATGACATTGTATAAATTGAGTTTTAAATAGCCTAACTCCCCCAGTGACTCATTTTTGGGTGGCTCTTCCAATAGAGAAAGTATCTTATGTCCCTTCTTGATCTGGGCTCAAGTCAAAACCATTTGTACACCCTTGGATTTCCTTTTCTTTCCCTGAAGGAACTACCATTTTAAGGAACAGTGTCTTGGCTCAGATGTTAAATCACTGAGGCCTTGAACTCACAGCACACAGCTTTTCCAGAGATATGTTTCTGCAGTTCATGGTCATGATTCCAAAACTCTTGGGCAATTGTAGGTCATAAATTATTTTTTTAAAAAAACCTACATCAAGAACTGTCTTCTTTAGCCCTTCGTAAGGATTTACTCAGCTATCAGGCTTGAGAAGGGCTTTTCTAAGCCCCCTTCTTGGCTCTTGACTGCTGCCTCATAAACTGTGTTGATGCTTGGGGCAGATTTGTTGAACAGCTTCTGCTTTAAATACAAAATGAGGGGAAGAGAAATAGGTGTGTTAAACTGCCCAAGGAGAGGAGAGTCCATCATCCTCCCAGTTTTGTTGGTGGTTCAGTACAGAGGAAGACAATGCCAAGTCCTGAATTTTTCTGCATGGATTGAAGTAAAACATTTAGGGCATGAATGAGCATGCAAAGTGCAGACCTGCAGAGTGCCAGCAGACGTGCTGTGGCTGACTAGCCCTTCAAATTGCCCAAATCTGCCCTCATCATCCAAGGACATCCCAGCACTGACCCACAGAACCCCCTGTACACACATCACACCTTCCCCTCTCTTCAGTGCCAGGTTTTGTCCAGTGCCATCACAAAGATTTCATCCTTATCATAAGGATGGAGAAGCCCCGGGTTAACCAGAGAAGCTGTGGCTGCCCCTGGATCCCTGGAAGTGTCCAAGGCCAGGCTGGATGGGGCTTGGAGCAACCTGGGATAGTGGAAGGTGTCCCTGCCCATGGCAGGAGTGGGGCTGGATGGGTTTTGAGATCACTTTCAGCCAAACCATCCTGTGATTCTATGAAAGACAGGCATTACAGCTCAAGCAGAAGACACTGCAAAGGTGTCACAGTGCAGAGCTGAGAAAGTAGGAAAATTAACCAAAAAAAAGGAAAAAAAAAAAAGGAAAAAAATGTATGGAATAAAAATAACCCACTTGGAGAGAAGACTAAGATTTCTATGCTGACCTTGTGCATTCATTCATTTCTTTCCAATCTCCTGAATTGCAGAACCTTTCACTATGAGGCAAAAGGAGCCCAAGAGGCCAGATGTAGCTGTAAAATTGTCAGTTTTGTAAAAGTTTCTCTTTTCTGCAAGCATCCTTTGCTCCTGTTGGGGATAAATTATCCTACACCCTTGTTAAATGCATTTTGCATCAAGTATTCCTCAGTAAAACACAAAATTTGTTTCAGTTGCAGGAATATAACCTGAGAAACTGTTATATCTTCACTGAGAGCTGCTAAGTGCTTTTGCACAGGTGTAGTTCATCTTTAAGATGCAGTGGGGGAGATTTCTGGGCACAATTTATGGGTGATTTTGACCTGAAGTCAAATCCTGGACTGAACAAGTTGCATACACAACAGAGGAGAGGGTGGGCAGGGGACCTATTTCCTAAAACTGTCCCAAGTGTTAATCTTTTGCTTTGTCAAAGGTTGTGAGATGTTTTGCATTGCCTGTCTGTTCTGATGAGAAATGTTTTGGTGTGAACTAATATGATCCCAAAGAAGAGGTACACAAAATGAATCTATTTTTATTCTGCCACTGGCTTTCTGAATGACCTTGCGTAATTCACATCCCCGTACCTCATTTTCAATTATGTAAATTAGGGATAAAAATTATTCACCTTCTTAAAAGTGTTTTGAGATGTGCTGAGGCACAGCTAGATGCTATGATTTTAACTCCTCACAATTAATGCTCTGTTTCTAGTGATTTGATACTGCTGTCATAACTCCCACCACTTTCTGGGTGATGCCTCATGAGGTGGGGTTTAGGGATGGATGGTCAACTAACCAGGCAGGGGATAAATAATATCAGAGGATGCAAGGCTGGTGGACTGTCTGTGCAATGGTCACTGCTTCATGTTTCCGAAAATGTGAAAATTAAAAAAGAAAAAAAGGCAATTAAGGGGTTGAGCAATGCTGGTTGATGTTTGTGAATGCCCCAGCAGCAGCAGCAGTTCTTCACTGGCCCCTGAGCACTCAATGTCCCACGCAGGAAGGATTTTTTACTCCCATGGAAACATAAGCATGGGTAATGACCACTATTATCCTTGATCAGACATCAACTGCTTCCAAAACCAAACCAAAAAAGATCTGCTGCAGATGGATGAGGAATAGAGTGGATAGTCAATGAGTATATCTGCAAAGGGTGGACACTTCCACGGGCATGTGTGTATCCAAGCCTGGATCTGGTTCTGTCAGCAAATTTGAACCCACCAGCTCTTTTTTTGCAGGGAACAGAGAATATTTACTAAAGCAAGGTCAGGGACCAGGTGCTTGGTGAGTGGTGAACACACCAGACTCATTTCATTCTCTTTTTTCCCCATCCTCCCATGTTTCTGCAGATGTTAAAATAGCTTAATATTTTAGGGGTTTGTATAGGCAAGTGGTGGCTGTTCCCAAGAGGGCCAAAGGAAACTTGTGGTGCTGCAGGTTGGGGTTTTAGTGAAATGGAGCAGTAATGTCATTATCTGTGTTTCATCTACCACTTCCAAAGTCAGGCTCAATTGTGCTAGTCACTGCAGAAATGCATGACAAGGAGCTTACAGTCCAACCTGTCCAAGGTCAGGAAATCACAGACTTTCACCATCACCTGGGAAAAAAGCAAAATGGCCCTGTGAGGACCTTTCAGATGTACACAGATGGCAGCATCACCCAGTGGCCAGCCTGGGCCCCTTTGGAAAGGAGGAAAAATGGGACAAATAACTGCTCTTTTGAATAAGAACATTTTGGAAAGAGAATACATTTCACTACATCACACGAAATTATACAGAGTCAAGCAAGCAAAGTGATTCTTTTTTCCCCCAAAGCTCTTCTCTTCCTCTAATTACATTTGAAATGTTTTGCAGGCTATTGAAAATGTCACTTCCAGCTGCAGACCATTAAGGAGCCTACATGGCACTGCTATGGGTTTTATTAGGGCAGGTTTGCTGCTGCAGATTTCAATGGCTGCAAAAACAGGCCTGGAGTGAAATTCCTTTTGTTACAAACGTTGAACACTTGTTTTGGTGATTAGGGGACCTTTCACAAAGGCACAGTGCTCACCAAATTATTTTAAAGACCACGACCTGCATAATTGAGCAGGAACTTTTCAGATATGTGCTGTTTCTTCCCTTCTGCCTCAAAGCACTAATGGAAACAAATGTAGTGGTCCTGCTTTGCACTGGGGTCACTGAGAAAAGCCCATGATGCTCTCCATAGGATTTGTGCTGTTGGTTTTTGTCTTGAGCACTTGTTCTCCTGGCACTGTTGCTCAATGTGCCAGTGGGATACAAACAAGCCTGTTCTGGCTTTTCTGCATGAAACCTAAGCTGAGTGATGGAGCAGCTCTGGCTTTCACAGAGGAGCAAGATCCACTTTCCAACAGTGTCCAGGGGAAAGGCAGATGAGCCATCACTGCAGGGATCCTCTGGTTTCTCCTGCACGGCCAGGCTGTGTGAGCAATTGCCAGGACTTGGGAAAGTCCTTTCACCCTGCTATACCCACACCACTTTCCTGGCTCCTCTTCCTCACTCCTTCACTGATACTGCTCCACAAACCAGCTTGGGTTGAGGATTAATGCCTCTGGGATTACATCCATATGGGATGTAGTTTCCTCTCCTGTTATTGCTTAGGTGCTGCAATGTCTCTGAGCCCATTGCTCTGCAGAAGTCACACAGGAGCAGAAGGAGAGTAATACCCTGAAACCAGGATTTCATGACCTGAAAAGTGGTTCTGCAAACATGATTTGTTCTCTTTCCACTGGTGTGATCCACAGCACACAGAGCCAGTCAAGCAGAGGGAAAGTCTCATTTTTAGGCTCAGAGCATCATTAGCCTTTGCATTATTTTTTTCCCAGATCAATACAAAAAGAAATTTAATATATCTTTTCCCAGCCTGAAACAAGAGAAAAACAATACCTTTTCTGGTAAGTCAGAATAGTATCTTCAGGCACAAACAAAACCTTCCATTTCCATATCAGCTTTTAAATGGTGTTTAAATCTGGGACAGTGAAACCCTTGATGTGACACCTGGCACCATTAGACATGGACAGGGTGGGAAGATGTGCTGCTCTGGAGATATCCATTACAGCTTTCACCTGGGGTTAGCTATTTCTCTTAAGAAATAAAAGGCAATATTAGGGATCCTTCTACATCTTCCAGGTCTCCTGATATAATTTAAGTTGCTAACCATCAGGAACGAAAATGAAAAAAGAGCAAATTTGAGTGAGAGGGAAGAGAATATTTTTCTCTAAAGCAGACAGGAGGATGTTTTGGGGCAGTTGCACCATTTTTCTAACAGTGGCTGTCCAGGTCCTTGATTTAAGAGACAGCCTGTTGGTTATTTGGTTTTCAGTTTGATCCCTGACAGAGCCCAGCACTTGCTCTTTGAATAGTCCATGCTGATAAAAGGATCTTTGTGGGGAGGAGCAGGAAAAGCTGCACTTTGTGCTTGCTTTGCCCTCAACTCCAACATCTGCTGGAAATCAGCACTGAGGTATCTCCCTCTGATAAAAGAGCAGGATTTTGTTGCAGCTCTCCTGGTGAGTGACTGCTGGGACTGGGCTGTAGAAAAGGAAGGTACTGCTGCTTAGCACTGATCCTGACCCCATCATCCTGTTCACTCCTGGCAACAGGGCTGAGATCACCAATTTATTCTATCCTGGTCTGCAGCCATGGATGTCTCTCCCTGGAGGAGGAGGGGATGTTTTCTTTCTTTCATGCTGTACTGCTGTCACAAATGTTTTGATGGAAGTGGAGTAACCTCCTGAATATGCTGCAGAGATGTTCATTGAACTTAGATGGAAATGAGCCTACCAAAAGATCAACAGCTGACACTGAAAACACGCTTAGAATAAATTTCCAAGTAGCCCCAAAGACCAAGTTCCTCCAGTTAAAGCACAATGTGAGCCCTGGAGAACTTCACAGGATTATAGAATCCCAGAATGGTTTGGGTTGGAAGGGACCTTAAAGACAACCTTGTTCCAGCCCTGCCATGGGCAGGGACACCTTCCACTAGACCAGGGTGCTCCAACCTGGCCTTGGACACTTCCAGGGATGGGGCAGCCACAGCTTCTCTGGGAAATCCATGAAATTAAAGAAAATAGAACCGAACTCTTTTCACCAGTGTCCAGTGACAGGACAAGAATCAATGGGCTCAAAGTGAAATTCAGGAAAATTCATTCAAAAATAAGGAAAAAAGCTTTTTTTCTCTGCACAGTTAATCGAAGTCTGGCACAGGCCACCCTTGGAGGTGGTGGAATCTCCATCCCGGGGGATATTAAAAAAATGGCCAGACACAGCCCTGAGGAACCTGCTTAACTGAGTTTGCTCTAAGCAGGGGGTTGGACCATATGTGCCATAGGTGACCCTTCCAGCCACAATATTTCCACAGTTCTGTGCCCCTGAAATTTAAGGGGCAAGTTGTGTTGTTGGTTGTAGTGCACAATTTCCTAGTTTGGAGAAGGTTCAGGGAGCCAAAGCACAAAACAGCTGTGGCAGGGGAGGTTGATGAAGGGCTCCAAACATGTGGTGTGGGGGGCTCACAGTCCACAGCAAAAGGGTGACTTGCTGATGTAACTCAAAAAGGTGCCAACATTTTCTTCTCAAGGTGTAATGAGGATTAATACTTTCAAACTAATGAAGTAGGCACATGGCAGTGAGTTCCTGGAAAAGCAAGAACTGTTTTAATGGCCTGAAATGTATGTAATAAGTCAGCAGAGGTGTCTCATCATTAACATAACCTTTCTTTGTCTGACTAATAACAGGACTTGTAAGTAGAACTGTCAGAATCTCCCATCTCCACCAAGCTCAACAAGGCCTTCTTAGACTTCAACAAAGAAATCGGGAAAATCTCCTCAAATGCTATTTTCTTCATTTTCAAGTTGCTTTTCCAATGGGTGGGGGGAAACCCCAAACCAGCCAAACTGAAGCAGTAAACTGAAAGGGTGCTATCACTCCTCATAATGCTCCAAGGTAAAAGTTAAGAGATTTGGTAGTCCCTGCTGAAACATCCATCACTTAGCCTGTCCTATGGTCATGTCAAGTCCCAGCCCTAGGGAATTCACTCTGGCTACTTGGCAAAGAAGGGTAAATTCCTTGCATGTGGTAGCTGGCAAGGTTAAAGGAGCAAACTGTGCTTTATATTCTGACTTTCGAATCCAAACATGAAGGATTTGGGGGCAATACAGACCTTAGAGAAAGACATTAAACTCTACTCACACTCCCAAAATATGAAGAGACCACCAAAAACTGACAGCTACACAAATGTTAGCTGTAGGGGTGGGGGGCTAGTTAGGTGCAAGGTGGGGGTTAGAACATATGTTCATCTTTCTCTTGGCTTTTTCCTTACAATGGTAGAAAAATTCAGCAGCATTCTGTGACAGAAGGTGTTATGCTAACTTTTGCCCCCAGAACTTCTGATTTCCAGGAGTTTTCATGTTTTGGGCTCTGACAAACAGTTCCCTGATTTCCCTGGGACTTTGTAAGGTTTTTTATCCATGAGCCATAGCAGTGTTTCTTCATGGGATGACCCTTACATAGACATGTTGTCAGGGGTCACACCAGCCCTGATTCTCCGTGCTCCCTGCAGCTGCTATGGGTAGTGCAGAAGCCACACCTCATGCAAAATGCTGGGCAAGGACAGGAGTTGGTCCCTAGCTCAGAGAGTCTGAAATCCAGCTTTTCCATGACCATGCTCCAACTTATGTCTGATCAAAAGACAGCAGCTTCCTCAAAAACATGGCCTGACTCTAGAAGGGGGATCAGATGATGGTCTTGAGTCAGTTGTTTTTAGTATCAAAATGTGTTCACTGATGACATTATCTGAAGCAAATACCCATTAGCTACTGAGAATCTGGGAGCCAGCTCTAGGATTCTCAGCATGGGAAAGACATGGACCTGCTGGAGCAAGTCCAGAGGATGCTATGGAGCTGCTGCAGGGCTGGAGCCCCTCTGCTCTGGAGCCAGGCTGGGAGAGCTGGGGGGGCTCACCTGGAGAAGAGAAGGCTCCAGGGACACCTGAGAGCCCCTTGCAGTGCCTAAAGGGGCTCTAGGAGAGGTGGAGAGGGACTGGGGACAGGGGCTTGAAGTGAAGGGGGTAATGGCTTCAAACTGAGAAAGAGGTTGGATTTAAATTGGATATAAGTGTTAAAATATTTACAATAAAGTGGGGAGGTCCTGGCACAGGTTGGGCAGAAAAGCTGTGGCTGCCCCATCCCTGGAGGTGTTCAGGGCCAGGCTGGATAGGCCAGGATGGCATCCCTGCTCACTGCAGGTGGATTGGACTAGAAGACCTTTAAGGTCTCTTCCAAGCCAAAATATTCTATGATTTCTGGCATCACGATGGTGCTACCAAGGAAAGGCACCTCACCTTCTTGCCCAACCTAATTCATGTAACCGAACAATTTTTGTTTTGTTGTTTCACTAGGAATTGCACCAGGTTGGCACTTGGAATACATTGATGTGACAGACTCTGCCATGGACAAGACATTTCGCTTCCAGTGTGATCGCTGGCTGGCTAAAGGTGAAGATGATGGGCAGCTCATAAGGGAACTGGCTTGTGCCAATAATGACATCCTGGAACTGAAGGAACGGACTGGTAAGTTTGGAACTGTCTTTTGTCATTTGCTGAGGGGCCTTAGGACCACATGTCCTGCAAGTTGCTTCACTAAGAGTTCCCATGCAAGTTTTAGGGGTTAGATTATTTCATGTACTATTTAGTTCAAAAGTGCTGTGAAAGGAAAGAAACAAATTGGGATTTATGGGTAAAAAAAAAGATCTCATTGTGGGTTGAAACCTAAGAGGTGCCCATTTGCAGTGGTTCAACCCAGCAATAAGCCATAAGAACACATGGATTTGATCTCATTAGAAGTAATGTGCTTGAGCCTTTGAGGTGGAAAATAAGATCCATCCTTAAAGCTCTGTAAGTAATATTGCTCCAGCTTCCCCTTCAACTTGTTCTGGGCTACTGGCTCAAGTATCCCAGATGAACATGACAGCTGAGCTTAACAGCCCAGGGCCCTGGGTCTGCTCTGGGTGATCCCACTGGACCCAAGGCAATTACACCAGTGTCAGATGTGGTGAGTGAGTCAGCCAACAAGAGCTATTTAACCACACTGGTGATATGCAAAGTGCATCTCAAGAGCCTCAGCACCAGTGTTCTGCTTCAGGAGAGTTCTGGAGAGTCAATAATCATGCTACTCTACTGTGATTTCATTCTGCCACTGCAAAAAATCAGCATTGTGATGGTCCTTTTGGGTACTTACAGGCCATCACAGCATCTGAGCACATCGTGGTGGGTACATGTGTATCCTCACTCTATTAGGAAAAATGGGACCAAAAAAACCAAACAAAAAACCAAACCAAACCAAAAACAAACAAACAAAAAAAAACAAAAAGGATTTGGACTGTATTTTTAAGGGAGTGCTTAGGACAGCAGGTTGCTGAACAGAGCTTCTTCAAGATGGACTTTGATGATCCTTGTGGGTCTCTTCCAACTCAGGATATTCTATGATTCTAAGAATAACTCCACCTATTCTGCTACCCAACCAAGCAGGACTCACATATTTCATGTATTCTATCCCAAAGCACTTAGAAGTCAGAAGTCCCACATATTTCAGTGTGTTCCATCCTTATTTTGCAAGTGTTTTCTTGTGTGCTGTGATAAATATTAGGAAAGGAGTTCTTAAGCAAAGTGACTGCCAAATGAAGAGATCTTGCTGGCCATCTGCTCCTCCTTTTCTGTTTAACATGCATGTTAATTATGCTCTAAAGCCTATGAGATTGTCACAGTAACAAGCGACAGAGAGGATGCAGATACCAAGGAAAACATCTGGATCATCCTAGAAGGAAAGATGGGCCGCTCAAAGGAATTCCTCATGGAAAACTCCTCCAAGAAAAGGAGATTTGAAAGGTAGGAAACAGAATAGTGGGCTAGAGGAACTCCCCACAGATTGTGTATCCTCCACAAATGCCACCTCTTCTCCAGGATGGCTTAGAGAGCTGTGTTTGTGCCATGATGCTTCTCTTCCCCCCCTCCAAAAAGCTTAATGGCTTTACACCTAGATTAAAAGGAACACCAAAAAATGAGTTTCTGATGGGCAGCCCCAGAGTAGGCTTTAAAATTATAAGAAAAAGGCATTTGGCAAAAGGAAATGCAGATCTTACATGTGTGTGTGTGTGTGTGTCTCCCTTTGTATCAGTACATGCAAAGGGATTTCTGTGTGTGTATTTTTGAGCTGGGAGGAGCAGAAGGAAGCTGGGGGTGGTTTTAATTCCTTTTGCAGCATCTCACTGGCAGTGGGAATCAGAGAGAAAGTAATAATAGTTGGAGGCTAAATGTTGTCAGAGCTGCTCAGATTTGACTTCACAGATGAACCTGGAGGGCGAAGCTGCGAGATCACTGCCATGTGAGGAAAGCCAGGAGTCAGCCTCTCATGAGGAGACAAGCTGCAGGCACATACATGGGGCATATTCCTTCTCCCACGTGGCACCAACGTGCTCCAGGTGTGAGATGGGCTTTCTGCTTTGTTTAAGGACACAGAGTGCCCTTAGGAGACAGGAACCTCATCAGAGTCCTGGGTGCTGCTGCTGTTCTGCTGCTTGGCAGGGAGGAAAGGTTTTCCTGGCAAAGGACGGTGAAATTGCAGCTGATGTGGAGTGTAGTGTGAGTGTCTGAGGTGTCATGTGAAATATAAAAGGTCAGGAGGAAGCTGACAGTGCCTACAGAGGGCTTAGACACCCCCCCTCCAAAGAATTAGGCATGGTCCATCCATGGAGGAAGGCTGGAAGAAAGCCAATCTAAGGAAATAGACCCAACAGATACTGAGGGGACATGATAGGGACCCAGTAAAGGGTTTGACAGAGACCTGTCATCCCTGCCTATGTCAGGGATTTGGAACTAGATGATCTTCAAGGTCCTTTCCAAACCAAACCATTCTGAGATTCTGTGATTCTATGGTTTCCCTAAACTATTTTCAATCTGAGCTTCAGGAAGGGTGGCTGAACTAGCAAATTTAAAACAGCTATGGTGGGTAGATGTGTAACAGATACAGTATCTGTCAAGAATGAATGAATAAGTGCTGGAGGGGAAATTAGTCATTCTTTTGCTTTATCTATAATGAGGCAAATTGATTTTGTATGTGGAACAGCTCAAGTTTATCCTGGGAAGTCCTAGTGGCAACAATTTAAAGTGTCACCCCTAATCAGGGAAAATACTAAATTTAAATATGGAAATTATACTTTGTGTTGAATGATTGTAGGTTAAATCAAATGACTGTAAATGAAGGCTTATCCTCTATCTCCTATAGCTATGTGCAAATTACTTAATGTCCATATGAGACAAGTCACTGGCAGCCTTCAGGATACTGAAACTGCACCCTGTTTCCTGTAGGGGAGCAACAGACACATTTCAGTTTTCTTCAAAGAACGTTGGTGACATTGCAGCCATCTGTGTTGGTCACTGCCCAAAAGATGGGAAGAAGTCATCTGCAAAAGCTGATGTCTTCTGGCATGTCCAGGAGATTATCGTGACAGAGATGGAGCTTTGCAACAAGTAAGTGACTTCTCATCTGCAGGGAGCTGCTCCAGGAGGGCATGGGGGAGCTGAGCAGCTCTGCATATGTCCTCCTGGAGCATTTCAGGCTTAAGAAATAACAGAAAGTGTCACCTTAGTCTGAAAGTTCAGGATATATTGTTTGGTGTGTCAGGTACAGAAAATCCCTGCCTGACTCACCTGTGCAATTTCGGTGTTGTTAGAGGGACCATTTGCATGTGCAGGTAAGTTTACAATCAAGTTGCCTTGGGTCAGTCTTGCAGCTAGGGCAAACTGGAGTCTCACATTGTGAGGAACACTCCAGACTGACTGAAATTTAAGGGATTTGTAGGGTAGTCTGCATGGACTGGTCTTTGAGTCATGCGAAAGGGCTCCTACAAACAAGTTGAGGGGAAGACAAAACCTGAGCCTTTGGTTCAGACCAGTTTGGATGACAGAGCCTTCTGGTCTGGTTCAAAAGGCTGGACATGACTGGAGAGGTCACAGTTCATGTAGTTGGAATATATCTGAAGAGCCCTGAGCACGTCAGGTCCTACATATTTCAGTCTGAGCCCCACATTTGGAAGGAGTAACATTCAAAGCTCAGGGAGCAGATAGCACAGGGACTCTGCAGCAACCAGAGGAAATCATCCATTTGCAGAACAAGCTGTACTTCAGTAAAACAATCCACAATGTTAATTTTGTATTTCTTGTCTTCTTTGCGATATTTCCATGGCTGCTAAAGAGTTTAACTACAGAGAGTTCATTCCAGCTGAAACAATTGAGTGTTTAAGAAGAAATCCTTGAAGTGTTCGGGTTTTTTTCTTTTTAAAGCTAAGAGTCTCTCCTAGCAAATTAATCAGCCAGCTGAAGAGCCTTAATAATATTTGCTGAATGAAAACTCAGTCAATTGCATACTAAAACATGTTCTTTTCTCCTGGTGGGGAAAAGCCTGGAACCCTCAAAGTCCAGCTGTGCAATCAAATCCATGCACTAAACTCGCTGTGAGCATGATGGAACTGCTGAAAAAAGTGTGTTGTGAAGGGGCCAAAGACATTGTCATACAGACCCTGGGTTTTTTAAGCTGTTTTAAGTTAAAGAGGGCAGCCAGGAGGTATGGGTAAAGCCTGCAGCCTGTCCTTGCACAGAAGCAGGGCTCCAGCTCTGCAGATGCAGCACTTCACAGGGGTGTTTGCAGTGCAAGTGATCAACTGGGGAGATTGCAGCACAAGAGCAAGCTCTCACTTGAAGTATTCCCCATCCTAAATATCAAAATAAAGCACCCAGACAAGTCAAAGACCAAATTAAAAGACTTATGAAATTGCTGCAGCAATAGTCATGAATTACACAGGGATTTTGCCCTTTAGTAGTAGACTTCAGTATGTGAAAGGGCTGTACTTAAAGCTTTTCCTTGCAAATCACAGGGCTAGAAATGTCATATTTTTATTTTTTTCCTTGCCCCTTGTGAAGATTGGCATACACCATTATACCTCCAGACTATGAGATAGTACACAGCTGAAGAAATAAAACTGCAGCTTCAGGCAACCTCTCCACCCCACTTGCATGCAGTTTTTCTGTCCCTGAGCCTAAAATTTTGCTCCCCCTGGACTTTCTCATTTACAAAGCCTCTTTCCAGAGAAATAAGTGCTTTACTTGGCTGCAGAAAATGCCAAAAGTGTTGGAAGTGCTCAAGAAACACAGTACAGATGGGATCGTAGTAACCCTTGCTCCAGGTGTTTATTTTACACACATACACGCTGCAACACTCCATTCAGGAGGACCTGCTGCAGTTTGGTGAAGGAGGGGGAAGGGGGAAAAGCTCATTTGGAACTGATCTGCATCACTGGGAATGAAATACATCATTAAAAGCAGAGTGCTCCAGCCCCTGGCCAGGAGCCAGGTACGAGGTAATTTATGGATGTGCTCTGTGCTCCCTGCACATCACCAGAGGCAGCACTGCAGAGACAAGGGCTTTCAGCATCTGGTACCTATCATTTCTGTGTTCCATGATTTCTTTTTTTCCCTGCTAAGGATGAGATGGGTGATCTAGAAAGGAAAGGGTGGATTTAAACCTACTCTATATTTCCGCTTTCCTTTTTTTCTGCCCGTTTTTCCTGCATTAGCTGAGGAGCTGACTGCTCATCCTGCCTCGGTGGGTGTGTAATTAAACATGCCACTGCACAGGCGAAAGAGATGACAGCAGCCCCACACTAATCCTTCCCATGTGCAGGGTATCTGTGTAAGGAGATGCCAGGTTTTCCAGTTTCAGTCGGAATGTTCCATCGCAGCTGTTTCTAGAGATAAATTCTAGTGCTCCACATATGGAAAAGCACTAATATTGGGCAATTTAGCAGAACGTCCATTCCATAACTTGCTGGCTCCATTCTTGTGCCAGCCCTGGTGTGTCCCAGCCCAGGGCAGTGCCCGTCCCTGTGCTGGCACTGCTGAGGCACCTCCAGCCCTGGGGGCAGTTCTGGGACCCTCAGAGAGCAGAGACCCTGAGGGGCTGGAGGGTGTGCAGGGAAGGGAACGGGGCTGGGGAAGGGGCTGGAGCAGCAGGAGTGGCTGAGGGAGCTGGGGGGGCTCAGCCTGGAGAAAAGGAGGCTCAGGGGGGACCTTCTGGCTCTGCAAGTCCCTGACAGGAGAGGGGAGACAGGGGAGTTCAGTTCTCCTCCCAGGGAACAGGTGATAGGATGAGTGGAAATGTCCTTGAGTTGTGGCAGGGGAGGTTTAGATTGGATCTTAGGGAAAATTCCATTACGGAAAAAGTTGTCCATCCCCGGCCCAGCTACCCAGGGCAGTGGTGGAGTCCCCATCCCTGGGAAGGATTTAAAAGCCCTGTGGATGTGGCACCTGGGGACATGGGTCAGTGGTGGCCTCGGCAGTGCTGAGTTAACACTTGGACTCAATGACCTTAGAGATCTTTTCCACCCTAAACAGTTCTGTGATTCTATGACATTTGCCCCATAAAGTGACCATCTATACCACTGACATGCCACTGATTTTCCCCCCCCGGCAGGTACTTTTTCAGGTGCAACTCGAAAATCCCTCTGCGATACAAGAGACGAGACTACAAAGTCTTTGAGTGTGCCAAGGTCACCGAGAGCTTTGCCAGCAAAGCTCGGAGCTTGGTGCCAGTCAAATACGAGACCATCGTGGTCACAGGCTTTGAGAAGGGCGCGGGGACCGATGCCAACGTGTTCATCACCATCTACGGGCTGAACGGGGACTCGGGAAAGCGGGCGCTGAAGCAGAAGTTCAGGAACCTCTTTGAAAGAGGCAAAACCAACAGGTTTTACCTGGAAACGCTGGACATGGGGGAGCTCAAAAAGGTCCGGATTGAGCATGACAACAGCGGTCTGGCACCAGGCTGGCTGGTGGAGAGGGTGGAGATCACCAACTCAGCCACTGGTGTGACAACCATATTTCCCTGTGGGAAGTGGCTGGATGAAAACCGGGGTGATGGGTTAATCTGGAGGGAGCTTTTCCCTAGATACTGAGAAGGGCAGGGCTGCAAGAGGGTTTCAGCCCTTTCCATACGCATATTTTCCTCTCATTGTACTGTTTTGTATTGCATTTTACTTTTTAAAACACTGCCTTTTGTATATTGAGAGATTTTTAGTAGCAAGATGTGCTTCCTGGGTTAACATTTTGTAAAACTATTACTGTTTTTTTTTTTAATGTGCATATAAAATTGCAAATCAAATAAATACATTTGTTGCTTTCTTATGATAAAGAGAGATAACAAACTGTTCTTTACCAGCTCAGATACTTCTGCTCTCAGTGCTGTGCCCTGACATGGCTGGGAGAACCCACTGATCTACTCCACTGATGAGCTAGCTCCACTTTTAGATGAGTAAAGAGGCTGAGAAAAGAGTCACTTTCTTTAAGAAAGTTGAGATTGGAGATCCCAGTTTTTCTCATTAGTGGCAACTAATGCAAAGTCTGCATGTCCATGCACACACATGCACATCCCCAGAAGGCATCAGGAGCAGCAGACACAGCAGGACTTCCCACAGGGAGGTTGGGGAGGACCTCCATCCACCCAGCCAGGTATCAAGAGTTGGGATCTGAGTGGTGTTTTCCAAACATGGTCTTTTTCCCCCCAGGTTGCCCAGCTGAATTCCTTCCAGTCTTCCAGGAGCCAAGACCTATGGTTATGGCAGCTGGAGCTGAAGACCTTCCACATAATCAATTCCACAGCAAGGAAGCTGTGCTAACTATATTCAAAGCTGAGTCAGGATAATCTTACCCTATATGGCCTGAATACCAGCTCCATTTCAGAGCAGCTGCCATTCATTTTCTTTATTACTTTTTTCCTTTAAAAAGGATTGCTGTTTTGTCTTTTTTTTTTGTGGTGCAGGGATTTCCTGGAGGCAATAACAGGTTAGTGCTCCTCCTGATAAGCTCTTCCCAGGCACTCACATTTCTATAGGTACCAACAGGAAAAAAACCTGTTCATAAATCATTCCTTCTGGAGCCTCTCCCTCCCCGAAAAGCAAAGCAAAAGGACATATCCCTTGGAGGAGAAAAGGAGGTGTCTGAGCTGCCATGAGACAACCTTCCTCCTGGCACATTCATGGAGAGGACATTCCCCTTCCAGAAGCTGGTTTTAAACGAACACTTTTGTATGAACAGGGATCTAATGCATCAAGTGGGTTAAACCCACCAAGCCCATCCACCCCACCAGTCCCTGGGTGTGGGGTGATACTTCTGCTGGGGCATGACCTGGATCTACAGGGCCACAAGGAAGGACCATCCCTCTGCTGAGTCCCTGCCTGCTCATGGGCAAAGAAGGTCCTAGCAAAGGCTGGTGATGCTGAGACAGGAGTTACAGGCATTTTGTGGGTGCTGTTAACTGCTCACAGGTATTTGAAAGCTGCTGCATCCCACCAAAGCCCTTCCAGGGAAGTTCTGCATTTCTATTTTCCACGGCAGGCACCACTGAAGAGACTTGAGATTATTCATGGCTGCCTGTGCCAGCTCACAAATAATAGCTCAGACTAATTCATTTTAGGAACCTTTATGGTAACTGATGGTTTTGGAGCAGAGCAAGTTGCTTAAATGAGCCCAGTAATCAACCTCATCAGCGATCAACTACTTGCTGAGAGGAATAATAATAGCAGCCTTCACTGGCTGTGTTCTCCCTCCTCACTGCAGACTGGTGCTGCCAAGCTCTGAGCAAGAGGCTGGAAGCTTACAGGGGGAGCAGAACAAACCTCAGGAAGGCTGAAGGTGAGTGCTGGGGTCAGTAGGTGTATTGCATCCCTGGAACCCTGCAGGGATGGGCCTCGGGTTCCCTGGATATCCAGGGTGTCCCATGAATGGGGTCTGGGTCATCTGGTTGTGCTGCCCTTGTGCAGTGTCACTGCGACTCCTCAGTGGGTGTTTGAGGCAAAATTAAGATCAGGCTTTTGATTTCCCTGTGTTATCACCCACCCCAGTCTAACCAGGGCTATGAAAAAAACCCTTCCTGTCAATAGGTTTGGCCCATTTTTAGACAAATGTGTGCTGCAGTGAAATGGGAGTTTGTCCCATTAAAATGCTGCAGTCCCAGCATTTCCAGTTGGCTCCATTTAGTCCCCACTTGGTACACAGTGGTGGGGAAGGTGGTCTTAGAGCATCACTGCAGCAGTTTAATCCCTGCTGTCCCCTGAGCAAATTCATTACACTGACACGTGCTTCCATGGAAGTGTTCAGGGCCAGGCTGGAAGGGGTTTGGAGAAACTTGTTCTTCTAGTGGAAGGTATCCCTACCTATGGTGAGGGGGTGGAACTGGATTTTAAGGCCAATTTCAGCCTAAACCATTTGGTGGTTCTGTGATGATTCTGTGATTCCAGCCCTTGGGAGCAGTGAGGCACTTCTGACCCACACTCCATTCCTTCCAGGGGCAAGGAGCAAATATAGACCCTTACCTTGCATATGAGATGTGGTCACATGTGGGAGGACTCATGTAGCTAGAACTATGGATTGTAATCCTGCTGAAGTAGGGATGAACATTTTCGGAGTCACCAAATCACTGTGTAGGTGGGAGATGGGATTGCAGATACCTGGGTTGCCAGGAAAACCACCTGCCATCCCTGAACAGGCACATCCAACACAAAAGTTCCAGGCAATGATGCCCTGAAAAGGGCCAAGGGAGAGTTTGCTGGCAGTGGGTCAGCAACCCCAGCACCTCCCAGTAACGCAACCGTGGCAACACGTGAAACAGCTCCACATTTTTCTATTAAAGACTTCAAACAGGCCCCTTGTTAGTGGAAAGCTCAACTCCACCCTGGCTCTGGGGAATCCTTCTGTTGCTACAACAGCGAAGGCTACAGAAGTATTAAGGCAAGAGCCGAGTTTTTCCAAGGGCTGGATTTGCATTAAGCTGCTAAATTCAACATATTCTTGGTCAAGTGGAGAATCAGGGAGGAGAAAAACCAAAATTTTCCTAGTCCTGTGCCTCTTGCAGGGTTCAGGCAATCTCTGCCTGCAGGACACATGCACAGCTCCTGCTCCCACCACCAACCTCTCCTATTTTTTATCTATTTATTTCTTCATTGGTAGGGCTTTAATCCACAAACATTCATCCAAAAAACATTAATGCAGGTGGGAACAAGAGCAAAGGACAAGGTCGGTGGCAATCAGTGTGAGTCCTAAAAACCAGGCTGTCCCATTATCTCTGTGTTCTCCATCATTTTGGAAGTCTGATGAAGCTCTGTGTTTATTAAATTTACAGCTATTAAGCATTTGGATGCTGCCAGTGAAAACAAGTATAAACAAGGAGCCCTTTGCAGTGTTGCATGCTGAAGGACGGGTTGCCTCTTGCTGCAGGACACAGAGAATTATTTGCAAATCCCTATGAAATTGTTGTTAAACATTTTTCATAGCATCTTATACCTACACCAACCTTACATTCACCAAGGCAGAATGACTGAGGGATGTGAAATATCTTATACTCTGTATTTAGAGAACATTTTATAATCTCCCCTGCCCCATCCTTATGTGTAGAGGTCCATTTTAAAATTGAAAGCAGATAAAACCAAACAAAACCCAACAAAGAATAAATATATTTATTAATGGGGATGTACTGCTCTGAGCTGTTACCTGTGAGTCAGCTGCAGATTTAGGTACTACAAAACACAAATAAGGGCTAAGTTCCCAACCCTGGGCAGCTGCTGTGAGAGCAGATGCTCACAGTGAATAAAGATGTTGTATCTCAGTCCGTGCTGTCACACCTTGATGGGCACAGCCCCTCTCCCTCCCAGCACAGGCACTGGTAGCTGCTGGCTGTGCTCAGCAGGGTCTGTTATCAGATTGCAGTGGCGTGTTTGCTGCTCCAGTTTTGAAACAAAAACAATTGCTGTCTCCAGCAGCTCTCTCAGCGCAGTCACCCTTCCGAAGGACATCAGCAAAATCTCAGTGACAAAGTGAGATTTTCCCCAGGCAGACCAGCAGGTAATTTTTAGCCTGTTTTCTCAATTTCTAAAGCCTTCCTGTAGCTAGAGCTTTGCATTGCCTGACCATGGCTCAGCCCTTATGCAGCTTTTGCTGGGTGCTGGATGAGCTGGAAATTCCCTTTGGCTGTAGGAACCAAACCTCTGTGATCAGCAGGCACCTGTCTCCAAGGCTTATTTAGCCTAATCACATGGTCAAAGTTGGGGACTGGTCTCAGCTTTTCAGGAGGAACAGCTGAATCAAGAGTGGGCAGGAGCAGAGACTGGCACCATTCATTGTGGGAGAGAATAAAAGCACAAGAGGATCTGTGAAATGAACTGTGCAGGATGCAAAGATGGGTGTATGACCTACTGGATTCTTCAACAAGTAATAAAAGAATTGAAAACACCCTCAAATGTATTGGTATTTGTTTGGAGCATTCTTTTTCTTCCAATTAGTTTCTCCTTCCTTAGTTATTACACAGGAGACCCACACAGAAGGAGATGCTTCTCCACCAGGAGGATGGAGAGCCTTTTGATACATCTGCAGGACTTGCTAGAGATATCCTACAGGCACCGTGGGATGTGCTTAGAGGAGAAATCTCTTTTTAACAGGCATTTTTCTGAAATTCTAGAAAATTATCTTGGCACCTGATCACTAAACTGGTGCCACAGGACATCACTCATAGTGGTGTGCCCAGTGTGGAGAGCCTCACCTCGCCTCTGCCATGGAGCTCAACCACCCCTGCAAAACAGATGGGCAGAGTACTTAATACCCCAGCAATGGGGGTTTTTTTGCACATCAAAGTGCAAAGGCATAAGCAGTGGAAGAAGAATTTACTCCGACCCAAAGAAACCAGATATGAGCAGTAAATAAAGACCAAATGATCACCCTGCCAGGTTACTTCTGCGTGGCACAGGTTTATAGTTAGCAATGCAGTTTGTTTTATTAGTTATAAATAAAGTACAAAAAATCCACCAAAAGTGAATCTAAGCATTTACACAATTTCTAATGTCTTTCCATTTCTTCAATGCACTATTGCTTTAATATTAATAATAAATATTTTTCTAGCTTTTTTCTATAAAATAGTCTATGTACCAAAATGTTGCACAGCACAACAGAACAGCAGTAGGAATACAAAAATGTGGGTGATCCTTTCACCTGCCCAGGCCATTAAAGGGGATGGGTTTTGTTTGCTCTCTCCGTGTTTTACTTATCCCTTTTACAGTGACTTTGGGGGGGGCAACAATGAACCACCCTGTCCCCACACAGCTCAAAATCACAGCTCCAGGCTACAGGGGAGGAGTGTTACAGAGCAGCAAGGTAAAAAACACAGACAGGTTTAAAACCTGGGGTAAGGCAAAGTCAACAAAGCAGAGCAGCACCCTGAAGGGACAGAGAGAAAAAATTAAGGTACAGTGATTTTGTGCCTTTCTAACCCAAAACAGAATTGCATCCAAAGCCTTTTGGGGTGGGGATGTGTGGCTACTGGCTGAGCACATGCATCAAACACCACTTCTGTTCATTCAAGGCTGAGTGTCTGCACGAACCAAGCGTGGTTATGGCTTAAAGCTTAGAATGTTATCAAAGGTACTCTCACCTTCTTGCAAAGCTGGAACACTTGATATTAAGGAGCCTTTGGGAAAGGGCAGTGCATTGCAAGAGCAGCGTGGCCGTGGCAGGATGGGGATATGGATGCTTGGCCATGTCAGTTTGGGGCTGACTGTCTTCTCAGGGTCTCTGGTGCAGGTCCCAGCTCCACAGTGGAGTAAAAAGCTCTAAATGGAGGTTTCCCCTTTGACAAAAGGGTTGAAACGAACCGGCCAAGAAGATCAGCATTTAGGGCTTCTGCTTGCATGCATATCTCAGAGCTGGGATACAGCAAATGCTCATGACAGGCATTGCAAAGGAGTGCCAAGTCGATCCTGTGCCCATCCCAGCCCCCCTCAGCTAGACATGGCATCACAGAATTCCAGAATGGTTTGGGCTGGAAGGGACATTAAAGCTCATCTGGTTCCAGCCCCTGCCATAGGCAGGGACATCTCCCACTATCCCAGGTTCCTCCAAGGTCCATCCAATCTGTCCTTGAACACTCAGTGATGGTCCATCCACATCTTCTCTGGGCAACCTGTGCCAGATGCCTTACCTACTCTGAGTAAAGAGGTCAACCCCTAAGAACTGCAATGAATCCTCACTTTTGTTGCCTGCAAGCTCAGGCTCAACCCTATTGCCTCCTTCACCCCAGGTGGGTGCACACACAGAGAGTGAGAGGAGCCAAACAGAGCACTGACAGGGCACCAAAAGCTGGACAGAGCCCACCACACCTGGGCTTTCCTCCCTAGGCTTTCCTCCTTGGGCTTTTCAAGCAGCTTGCAGAGCCTTGCACTAAAGGGCACTATGCATTGCCCCAGGCACAGCCTTGTGGTGGGGGCCTGCTGGGTGTCACTGCAGGGTCACACATGCAGCAAGAGCAGCAGCATCACCAGCGGCGTCGGGACAGGGCAGGGCCAGGAACCAACCAAAATATTTTGGTTTTGCAGAGCATCATTAACCACCTTCAATGTGCAAAGGTGCAAGCGAAAGGATCACCAGAGTTTGATTATGAGTGCAAATAATATTCATATATATGTGCTAAACACAGTCACTATATTGCAGTTTTCCACTATGTCACAGCATACAGAATCAAAGGTTTGCATTTTTATGGAATGTATCCAAGGTAACAGCACCACAGTAATACAGTTTGTAATCACACACCCTGATTTTTTTCTCTTTTTTTGTTTTTGACAAGATAAGCATTACCCCACATCCCCTGTTTATTTTTTTTAAGTACCGATGCATGCAAAGCATTCCATTCCCAGAAACAATGCAAAAATGAGGTAATAGGAGTAATAAAAAAAATTAGTAGTAATTTCTAAATAAATAAATTATAATTAAAAATGCAAAAAAACAACTATAAAAATAATTAAATAAGAACCCACAATATCTACAAGTTAGTCATAAATTATGATTGTTAAATATAAGGCATTTAAACTCACAAAACCCTGTAAACTATCAATGTTTTGTTTCTAGAGATTTTTTTGTTGTTGTTTGTTTTGTTTTGTTTTTTTTTTAAATTCATCCTATTGTCGCAACCTACTCGTACAAATTATTTAAATGCAAAGGAACCTGACACACCAATACAACTCCAGATGCTGTAAATTCGCACACACCTTGGGATCAGTCACTCACACGAGACCATGGGAGTTTGGTGCTTTTTTTCACCAAAGATTGGTGGGTTTTTTTGTTAGTTTGTTCGATTTTTTTTTTAAAAACTGTGCTTGTTTATTAGGCAAATAATAACACTTTCTCATAGGCTTTAAGAAAACACGCAGTTCAGAAGCATTCCTCATTCCCTCCCCACCCAGTCAGAGTCCCAATCACTCTATTCCTCTCCCTGCTTTACCCCCAGAACAATCCAGACCTCCTTACAGTGTATTTTACCATCAAAGCCTTGTTTAAAATAATATTGTTAGTAATGCTGCTTTAATCTGCTGCTGCTGGAGCCAGCCCCTAGGATGGACCACTCCTTGACCCATGGACATCAGGACTGGCATCACCACATCCCCCAAGAAGCTGTTGCTTGTGTTGGGTGGCAAATGCATCATAAAATTATGGAATGGTTTGGGTTGGAAGGGATTTTAAAAGGTCATCCAGTTCCAACTCCTAGCCATGGGCAGTGACACCTCCCACCAGACCAGGTTGCTCCAAGTCCTGTCCAACATGACCTTGAATGTTTCCAGGGATGGAGCAGCCACAGCTTCTCTGGACAACCTGTGCCAGGGACCCACCACCCTCACAGCCAAGAATTTCTTCCCTACTTTTCCCTGTATGTCACCAACTGTCCTCATTCCCTCCCTCCTACTTGTATTGGCACGTGAAGAGAGAGGCTCCTGCACTCTCGTGCCCATGAGGATTCCCTCTTTCTTTTCCCACTCCCAGGGGGAAAAAAAAAAATTAAAATCTCTGTGGTGCCTCTAAGGTTGGTGTTTTCCAGTCACAGCTCATGGGAATCTTCCAATTTCTCAGATGGTAGCTTATGATTGATTCTACTTGGAGAGCATCAGTTGGCTCCAGCGGAACGGATGCTCAGGGGAGCCAGAAATCATTCCCACCACATCAGAATTTTCAATACATAATGTTCCTGACTAATTCCCCTGCTGCTCCTCTGCAGCTCTTTTGCTCCCCTAGTATGAAAAAAACCAAAAAACAAAACAAATCAAAAAAAAAAAAAAAAGGAAAAGAAAAAATGTTTTGGTTGTGAATGTCAGTTTTGCTGAGGGTTTTCCACTCAGTCCCTGTGGTTGATGTACTGAGGTGGTTTTTCATGGGAAGCGTGGATCACAACAGCTCACTCCTTCAGGTATTACCTCTTAATTCTGTTTTGAGTGTTAATGTGATTAAGTTGCGTTTTAACAACCACTGATTGCTCCATGTGGATACGGCCTGAAACATGTACACAAGCTCACGTGGGTGCGGGTACACGTTCTTCGAGGCAGGTCACAACCCAGCAGCAAACCCCCGAAAAGCAGCAACCCCACTTCCAACCTCCCTTCCCCTCCCACTGCTCATGGTCTCAGCAGTGCCTCGTGAGCATCGAGTTTTCTTCCATCCTGTTATCAGAGATGCTTTTGCCTGGAAGAAGAGTCGACACTTCACACCTCTCAGCACCTCTCTGGTGTTATCACACCCCAAAGCACAGCGGTAGGCACCGACTCCAGTAACCATCATCTTGGAGCAGTGCTGGCGAAGCCAACCAGTCACACAGCTCACAGGAGAAAGCATCACGGACAATGGCAATCATATAGACAGATCTTCCTTGGATTTTGATATGACAAGCTACTTTGTTAAAGATACAGAAAGCAAAGAAACAGCATCTAGCCCAATATTATGCCCCTACAGAAAGTGTCCAGCACCAGCAGACAAGCAGGAACGAAGCTTCCCCCTACTGCTTCGTTCATTTTATCCCCAATTTTTATTTTTTATAAGCTTCTCTAAATTTGCAACACACTGTAAATGCAAGGGAAAGAAGCACACGCGGCTGAGGCAAAGAGCGCAAACCCTTCTGACTGTAAACAGGATTTTGCTTTTTCTCTTCTTTCACCACCCCAAGGGTGGGAAAGTTTGACCTCTTTATTCCCCCTCTGCAATGTATTAATCAGGCACCAAAATAAGGAATCTATGAAAAAATATTTGGTGCAAAATAGGTAACAGCAACATGTCCACCACAAGATGAGTAGGGCATCAAACACAACATTTCTTAAGCTAACATGCTCCAGCTGCCATCCATAGAAATAGCTAAAGGACCCCTAACATGTTTCTACATAGTCGAGAGGTATATATACAATCCCCATGAAGTGCAGGATTGACAGGCCAGGCTACCATAACTAGTTCCTTCATGTTCAACACTAAATCTTCTGCAGGGGTCTCTGAGCTCCGGGAATGCCAGCTCCCTTTCACTGGGCCTGTATCCTGCGTATGTGCAATATCTCCTACTGCTAGATATTGTACCTCCTCCTCCTCCTCACTAACGTGCCTGCAGACTTTCCCTCTNAGGCACCAAAATAAGGAATCTATGAAAAAATATTTGGTGCAAAATAGGTAACAGCAACATGTCCACCACAAGATGAGTAGGGCATCAAACACAACATTTCTTAAGCTAACATGCTCCAGCTGCCATCCATAGAAATAGCTAAAGGACCCCTAACATGTTTCTACATAGTCGAGAGGTATATATACAATCCCCATGAAGTGCAGGATTGACAGGCCAGGCTACCATAACTAGTTCCTTCATGTTCAACACTAAATCTTCTGCAGGGGTCTCTGAGCTCCGGGAATGCCAGCTCCCTTTCACTGGGCCTGTATCCTGCGTATGTGCAATATCTCCTACTGCTAGATATTGTACCTCCTCCTCCTCCTCACTAACGTGCCTGCAGACTTTCCCTCTCAATCAAATGGCTCAGAAGGCAAAAATTTTGCTGCAAGGGTTTATGGCCATACGACCTGGTAAGGAAAATGGTGTGTCCAGCCAGTCCTTTCAGCTGTCCGAGCCAAGCTGTGTTTCAATA
The DNA here is from genome assembly GCA_013396655.1 of Campylorhamphus procurvoides. Taxonomy (NCBI): domain Eukaryota; kingdom Metazoa; phylum Chordata; class Aves; order Passeriformes; family Dendrocolaptidae; genus Campylorhamphus; species Campylorhamphus procurvoides. The sequence goes on along the minus strand of WBMV01002329.1, from coordinate 59,317 downwards.
TCCACCCTGCAGATCGGGCACTTCTTGCTGGTGGCCAGCCATTGGTCCACGCACACTTGGTGGAAGAGATGCATACAGGGCAACCGCCTGCAGAGAGAGAGAAGCACCACCCTGTTAGGATGGAGGAGGTCCAAGGGTCCAAGAAGAAAAGAAAAACACAAGGGAAAGCACTGGTATGGTGACACCAGAGCTGTCGAGGTCCTGCAGCCTTTCCCAGCCATGTCAGCTCACACAGGGGAGTAGGTTGGAGATGGTGTCCTTCTTGCCCTATTAGAAATCCCCTGAATTTATTTGTTCCAGTTATTAATTAACATTGTTGTGACTCACTAGCAGTAGGTGGGTCCCCACTGCTCCTAGCTGGTGTCTGGTGTGCCCCCAGGGAACATGTCTGCTTTTTACCTACATCACCTTTGTCATCATCTGAGCTTGTGACACAGAGGGACCTTGAACCACAAGAACCCACAGCAAGAGGATCAGAGCTTTTCCTGAGGGTTTAAGGCAATTAAAGTGTGAGAAGCAGGGCCAGGTACTTCTCACCTGCAGTTCCTTCAGCCATAGTAGTTCAGCCCCTTGCAATTGCTTGTCCCCACTCTCTGGGATGTGTGCCAGGGATAACTGGGGTTCTGCTGTTCGCTCAGGAAGGTTCCTGTGACCATGTGGGCAGTATAATCTTACTTATTCTACAATAAAGCAGCTCCATCCTGGACACAAGCCCAAATCTCCTGGACTTCACACTGACACTGCCTTTTATCATACTTTGGTCATCTGTCAAGCTCAGATGTTGATGATTGCAAGCTCCAGATGGCTGTCTGAGGGCTGGGACCCATCCCTCTCTGACACTGCCACCTGGCCAGTTGGCACAGCCTTGAAGCAGGTGGTCCAAACCCAGGAGAAACCATAAAAAAAACTTGGCCCTCCTGCTGTGCAGAGCTCTTCCTACCTACAGCCCACACCAATGTCCACCTAAGCAGTATTTGATTTCCCAGACCCTGCAACAACCCAAGTGAGTTTCTCAGGACAAGAACAGGGATGATCCCACAAGAGCACATCAGCATTAATGCAAATAAACACATCTCAGATGGCATCAAGAGGCAGAAGAGCAGATGAGAGGATTGTACCTGACATCTTCTCCATCTTCAAGCATGGACAGACAGATTGTGCATTTCTCATCCGTGTCTGACTCTTCTCCATCATCTTGCTCAGCTTTGCCTTCCTGTGGTCTTCTCTGCAGCAAGGTTAAAGACATCATTTGGTTAGGCCTTGACTTTCTAATGCTCTCCCAAGCCTGGGTGGTTGCAGGAAGGCAAATAATAAGAGCTTTTTCTATCAGCCAGATCCTCCAGCTTGGGGAAGCCAGCCCAGGCAAAACAGCCAGGGAGATGAGGGTGCCACCAACATGCTGCTGGCTGGCATGTCTCCTGCTGGGGCCAGTGGTAGTGTCCCAAGGGGCAGCCTGTCCTCTGCTGCCCTAATACAGCCTGCTGCCACTTCCTTGCAGTGGGGATAGCCCCATGGTCTCCTTTGCTGGAAGCTTCTCCTGGAGACCCCAAAGCATGTGGGGCCACCACTGCCAGGAAGGGCAACCACTGTGCCCCATGTCAGCTTGGCCACCAGCCCATTCCTGTGCTGCACCACAGGGCAGTGCTTAGCATTTTCTCTTTCCCCACATGTCCACTCCTATTAATATCAGTTTCCTGGATCCACTGGAGATGAAGTCAGAGATCTAAGTGCAGCAGGAGTTAAATCACTTCCAGCCCGGGCGATGCAACATCCCTACATGTTACTGCCCAGCCAGGAATGACCAGCACATGAAACTACTGCCCAGACAAGCATATTTTCCCCCCATTTTCTCCTTAGCACTACACAAAGGTGTGCCACTCATTTCCTTACAGGAGGGGAGATCAGCTCCAAGGGAGGAGACACCCCTAGTGAAGGGAGGGGAGGACAAGGTCCCCCATGCCACGGAGGGTGTGGGCAGCACCTCTTGCATGCAGAACAGGGTGGGTTTGCATGCACGAAGCCCCCTTGGAGGTGTGCACTTTCTTACCAGGTGTGGACAAGGGGGAAATTGCACCCGCTGGGTGGGAGAAGGCTGAGACCCTTTTGAAAATTTGGCCCGTAGCTTCCTAGCCTAGAAGTGAGAAACAGCCAGCTGAGCTACACCACCTCTTCGGCCCAGGAGCCCCCACAAGATATTAAAGAACTACTTCTGCATTTTACATTCCTCCCCTGCTTTGGGGAAGGTTTTGAGTGATGGCTCCAGTTCGCCAGCCCTGAGGATTGAGACCCACCAAAGTCCTTCCTTCTGTCTGCTCCATGCCCACAGCCCTTGGCCAGCTGAGAGGGGCTGGCAGCTGTGCTGTGGGTTTGGGGTACTCACCTTCTTGTACTTGTGGGGGAAGGTGAACCTCTCAATGGTGTTCTGGACGGCACCCCGGCTCACACTGCCCAGCCTGTCCTCCAACTGCAGCAGCTCCTGCAGCACAAGAACATCAGGAAAGTCTCATCCTCATTGTTCCTGAGGCATGAGGTCCCACCACACAACCCTAAACGCTGGTGACCAAGGCTCCCTCCTGTCCTTTCCTCAGTGGAAATGTCCATCAAACCCAAATCAGTTGTGCTTTAATGACAGATCTGAGCCCGGGCCCTTGAGTTAATAACCAAGGGCTTAAGGCACAAAGCTGCATATCCAATATTTCACAAAGTAGGGTGGAATTTGAGCTCCATTGGACAAGCTGGGAAACAAAACCCCATAGAACTGGAGCACTTTGTTCACCGACATAAGAGAAGCCAGAATCAACCCAAGCCAGATTCAGGCACCTTGGGGTAAACCATGTTTAGCCAAACCCACTCAACCCTTTCACCTCCCAGTTATTACTAAAATTGCTGAATGACTCAATGCAATTTCCAGGCAACAAAACAGTCTTAGAAGTTTATACCAGGGCTTGCATAGATTCCCAGCACTTCAAAAATCAATAATTCCAGTCCCCAAGGTATACATACCTCGTAGCTCTCCCGCACAGCGGACGTGTGCCTGCTTGGGTTCAGTCCCTGAAGAGCAAGCAACTGAAGCTGAGGGTAAGGGTAATTTCTGATTTCATGAACAACCTGTGAGAAGTGAGGGAGAGAGATAAAGCTACCTGCACTTACCCATAGAAAACCCTCGTGTACCCTGATGTAAATCTAGTGCTTTAAAAATTAAAATTGAAAGAGCAGATTGACATCTTTACCAGTGGAAGCTTTTTAATAATCAAAAAATGAGGTTTTATTAAATAGACCTTCTATGAATTATCTAACATGCATTTCTTCTGAATAGAGTATCTGTTATAATAATTCCTGTAGCATCCATAATGTTGCAGTTCCAAACTCTCAGCACGGCTTAGTTTTAAAAGAAATTTCATTTTATTTAAATGGGTGGATTTGTCTTCATCCAAGCTTTGATTTTTTTTATTTTTTTTAAGAGTCTCTGTAGTACACAACTCAGAGGGTCTGACTCCATTCAGGAGCAAAAACACTCTTGTGGGATTCCTGAGGATGCTTTAAGGATTAGCAGTGCTTGGCATGGCTCAGCTCCAAATACAGCACCCTGCTAGGAGTGTGGGTAACAAATGACCCCAGTCAGCCTGTCCTCTCATCAAACCCACCCCCACTGTGCAAGTGGTGATGCAAAACCTTTAAAGGTGTCACCAAAGCTGGTGTAGAGAGCAACAACAGGATGAGGGGTGATCCTCAGGGGTCACACACTGCCCATCTTTCTACACAGATAAACTCCTGTGAGCCCACAGTTTATTCCAGTATTAATAATATTATTAATAATAACTGCTGAGTCTCTTGCATCCTGCCCAGGTTTTGCAGACCAGCTTGTGAACTGTGGTGCTGCACACAACGGACCAAATCCTTCCAGAACAGCTGAGCTTTTCTTTTCTTTCTCTAATCCAGTGCAGTGATGCAACATTATCCTTTCAGACACTCCCTCCCACGGCCGGAGATAAGTGGGATTTGCAGAAGACAGGTGATAGAAAGATAGCAGCCTTTATTTTGACTGCCTTCTGGCAGACAATGCATAAAACATTTCTCAGTAAAAGCGTTTCACTTACCATCTGCGTTGAGGATGTGCTTCTGGGGAAATGGTGCATCCGAGGCGTAGCTAAGTAATGCTGGTATGGCTGAGGGACTGGCCGGACCTGGAACTGGGCATGAGTCAGTCCCGCATCGACACTGAGGTCCCTGCAGGCATGAGGATGAAAATATGGCTCTGAATGCAAGGATTTGTTCACGGACTACAGCAAACCAGAGCGTGCTTACAGAGCACCCTCCCTGCTGAGCTCTGGGCTGCTGTGGGGTCTCAGCCTGGGGAGAGACCCCAGTTTAGGGGGTTTCATCCAGTTTCATCCAGTTTGGGTAATCACCCACCAGCCCAGCACGAAGGAGTGAGGGTTTGGTTTTATACCAGCCAGCATTTGTGTTAGTCAGGGTCAAGAGCTGCACAGATGCAGCCTGCTAATTTCAGAGCAAAAGCATTTTGGTGGCCCAAAATGATACCCAAACTCAGTAACCCAACCCTGGTCAAACCAGATCTTCCCTGTGCTGCCAGTTTGCCTTTAATATTTTGCAGGAACATATGTAATTAGTCAAGGGACACACCAATTAAACATTCTGGCTAGTTTTTGAGATCTATCTAGGCACTATCCAAGGGCTTTTGATGTGCCTGTGCTGTCCTTGGAGGGCTCCCAGCCCAGGCCATGGTAAAACTTGGGGAGTCAAGGCTGGACTGAATTCAGCCTTAGGGTGGTGAGGGTGCAAGGAGTGAGAGTGGTGAGGCCCTGGCACAGTTTGACCAGAGAAACTGTGGTTGTCCCATCCCTGGAAGTGTCCAAGGAGAGATTGGATGAAGTTTGGAACAACTTGGTCTGGCGGAAGGTGTCCCTGCCCATGGCAGGAGTGTGGAACTTGATGATCTTTGAAGTCCCTTCCAACCCAAACCATTCTGTGATTGTATGGTTCTGTGAACCCCAGAATGGCAATTTGTATAGAAAACATAAAGGTTTTCAGCAGTGTCTGGATGGGACTGCTGTAGGAAAGGGTGTCACACAACTAGTAGGCCAACACCAATGGAGTAGGACATCCCTGATGGTCTCACTGGCCTGAATGCAGCCTGGCTCAGGTGAGCTCAACCTGGACAATCTGAGCACTTTTATCCTCCAGAAAAATAACCCAGCTCAATCCCAGGACTTGGCACGACCAAGATCCCATCAAATGTCACAGCTCTGCCCAATCCATCACAGAGAGATAAATTGAAAACCCATCACCATGCCACATGGAGGGAGTAGGAGGAGACCTAGGGCAGCATCTCCATCTGTAATCCAATTAGCTGATCCCTATTCTCTCCAGCCAAAGAGTCTCTCAGCAAACGAGTTCTTTGAACATCATTCGCTTTATCATAATTACAAAATCCAGCGCTCTAATAACCATTGTGTTCACATTTGCCAAAGCAAAGCTAATTAGAGCACAGGGGTGGCTTCCCATCTCAGCCTCAAACTTCCCCTCCCCTGTGTGGAGGATGGCACCAGCATGTACCACGGCTTGTTAGGAGCAACCCACACGTGTCCTCCAGCAGCTGAGAAACTGCTTGCACCCAGCAGAAGGCAGGGGATGTGAAGGGGCAGTAAATGCAGAAATCCTTCTTCCAGAACAGCCTGTGCACCAGGCAGCAGCACCAGTGCTCTAGAATCCCCTAATAAAACACCCTGCACCAAGCTGGACTTGATGGTCCTTGTGGGTCCCTTCCAGCTCAGGATATTCTATGGTTCTAAATTGAGGGCAGGAGAGGGACTACCTTTGCTGGCCCTGTGCCAGACAGACAAAACCTGTCAGAGGATAAAACACAGCAGGCAACTGGCAGCAGCACAACCAAGGTGAGAATCCACAGGACTGGGCACTTTCCAGCTCCTGTGTCATGATTTTGGGTATTTATCCAATTGTCTAAGACTGTTTTACGTGGAGGGAAAGTTCAGCTGGCAATCAGGAGGCTTTGGGTCCATTCCCAGCCCTGTCACTTTCTTGATGCATGACCTTGACCACTTCCCATATTCCCTGTCCACAAAATAGATGTGGTAATCCACAGAATGCTTTGAGATCAAGGACTGAAGAGATCTCTCAATGGTGAATGGCCATTATTAACTTGCACAAGTAATTGCAACAGTACTACTGCTGAACTGTTTTTGCATCTAGAGACTTAAAATCAGATGCTGAGGTTCCTGAAATGATGGTGTGAGCCTACAGAAGGGTCCAAAAGAGAAATCTGCATGGAACTGTGCTTTCCCAGGTTCTGGAGGTGACTAAGCAGAGTACATTACATGAAGAAAACAAGAAATAACTCTTACTTTCTAGCCTGTGCTACATGAATGATTGTACAGCATCTTGATGCTCAGATGAGAGGTTCAAGAGCTGTGATGCTTATTGTACATGGGCTGCCAACAATCAAAAGTGATGGGTAAGACTCCAGATAACAGGTTGGATGGTCGTCACTACGTGCGTGCACAGGAGATGATTTAAGGAACCAAATGGGAGTTTATTTATTCTTTGCTAGAAGATTTTAATTGAGGTTGGGCTCCCTGGGATGACTGATCCCCTTCAGATCTTCCTTCCATCCCCGCTTCCTGTGGCAGTGCCCACCACCTCCTGCTTCTGAGAAAATGCTGCTGTAGCTCATCCAGGGGTAACACATTAGAGAAGAGTTTTTATATCTGTCACTGGGCAAAACTGTATGTGTTCCCCAAGGGAAAATGAGTCACCCAAACATACACACACACTGTATGATTTCTGTCATTCCCACTCCTTAGGTTTTATAAGGTTAAGGAGCAACACAGCAGGGAAAAGGAGAGAGGAGGAGGGAACATAAAGTGATGCTTTATCAGATTCTTCTAATGATTATAATTAAACACTCTGCACTGAAAGAGAGGCAGAAAGAATGGCTCTATCCAGATGGTACATGAACTGCTTTGCAAACTGAGCAGAACCGTGCCATCCTGGCTACAATCAGCCCACAGGGATGCCAGTAATGGGAACACCTGAGAAGAAAATGGCAGAAGAATTGGTCATATTTTAGGCTATGTATTATTGCACTAGAGGGGAAAAAAACCCACTCTGTGCTGAAAGAAGTTTTCATTTGTGGAGTGAAGCATTCAGACGTTAGGAAATGCCATCATTAAGATCTCCTATGCCATTTTATTTTGGTCCCCTTGTGCATATACATAGTGATTGTCTCTAATTACAAGTTCACATCCTATTTTTTCCATTCAGTGCACAGAATGGACTTTGTTCAGCTTACAAGCAGCTACTCAGAACTATGTTTTTATTTTCTCATTCTATCAAGTAGGGCACCACACCTTATTAACTGTTTGAGAGCTCAAAACCTGCTCTGAAAATGAATGATCAATTCCCTGCAAAGCTTTTCCAGGATATTAAAACACTGCAGTGGGAGAGTGATTAACAAATCTTGATTCATATCACCCTGCTTGGCAGAGCAACAGGGTGCTCCCTAATTGAGTCCACAGAAGAAGTTATGACCACTGTTTCTTGGGTGCCTGAAGGACAGCAGAAGGTCTAGTTCAGGCAGAGAGAGTTGTCTATGGGAAAAAGACCCTGTCTGTGCCCTGCAGCAGGAAATGGAACTGAGGAAGATTAATGCTTGGCTGCTCTCTACATCTATAGGTGAAGAGTTATGGGCAATAAAAATGGAGTGTGTCCAGGGAAAGGAATGGAGCTGGGGAAGGGGCTGGAGCACCAGGAGAGGTTGAGAGAGCTGTGGGGGCTCATCCTGGAGAAAAGGAGGCTCAGGGGGAACCTTCTTGCTCTCTGCAACTCCCTGACAGGAAGATGGAGCCACATGGGGGTCGAGCTCTGCTACCAGAGAACAAAGGACAGGACAAGAGGAAATGGTCTCAAGTTGGACAAGGGAATGTTTAGACTGGATATTAGGAACAATTCCTTCACCCCAAGAGCTGTCAAGCTCTGGCAGAGACTGCCCAGGGCAGTAGCAATGGAATCACCATCCCTGGAGGGATTTTAAAAGCCATGTGGATGTGGCACCTGGGGACATAGGCTAGTCATGGACTTCACAGTGCTAAGGGGATGGTTGGATTTGATGTTCTTAGAGGGTTTTTCAATCCCAAATGATTCTATAATCCTATATATTCATATGCCTGGAGGCTTTATCACATGCTCATGGCCTTGTCAATGGTGAATTTTCCCACTGCACATTCCCCACACTGCAACTGTTGAGCTGACCCATTGGCTTTCATGAAAGAATTGATCCCTGACGACATTCCCCACCCCTTGCAGCATTCCCAGGGCTTTTTAAACACCTCACTCGATGCACTGGTGAAACGTGGATCACTTACCAGTCCGTGCCTTCTGCTAAGTACCTGGGCTGGGGCCCCATGGGTTGTGGAGTCTGCAGTTGGTGGCTGAAGTCGAAGCTGGGGTGTAGGCGGTGAGGCTGGACAGACATGCGCTCTTGAGCCCGCCTGTGGGGAGGAGAACAGCAACAGAGTCAGGCACGGGTGGGCACTGGGATGTACAGCTCCTGACAATATGGGTAAACCCTGGTGTCCAAGAGAAAAGAGCCCAGGCAGGTGTCAGGGAGGATGGGAAGAGGAACCCAGGGCTGTGTCACTTCTCACCATGGACATCCACTCTCACATCCTTTGGCAGCCACGTGTTCTCATTTTACAGGAGATGCTATTTGGTGGCAGCATGGAGGCAAAAAAAAAGAGGAAATCAAACAACTTCTTCCTCCTCAGCTTTGTGCAGTTTGCACTGTTTTCTTTCTCTCCACAGTCAGCCCCATAAACAACACACAAGATAAAAGGTGTCCCTGCTTCAGCCGTGATCCGTCATCATAAAGAAGCTGCAGGTTGTCTCATCTCCCCATGCAGTCCATAAACTCCTGGGGAACCTCATTCATAACTGGATTACTCAGGAGTGACTGAAAGCAGAATTTACTCTCGCTGGCCTTTGCCAACATTTCTCTGGCTGATGGACAGGCCAGGCTGGGATCCAGCTCCTTCTCCCTTAGCTCTGCTGCTGTTGCAGGCAGGGAGAAGAAAGTGGTAGAAAATACAAGGTTTTCCTAGGGGTTTGAGTATCGTTTTTGCTTATTTAAACCACTCAGGAGAAGAGGATGTGCTGCTTGATCGATGTCCACTTTTGGCAAGAGACAAGGCAAATGCACAAGGAGGGTTTGCATTACAGACTCGTACCCTTCTCTCCCTGCCAAGTCCCCTCTTACCAGACCAGCCATCACAAAACAAATTTCCAGAAAAACACCAGAGAAAATGGAACAGATAACTGCTAGGTAACTTTTCATATAGCTGAAGCCTAAAATCCTGGAAGATAGGCACTCAGAAAACATTAATGGAGAAAGATAGACAATACCTTTATTGGGAATTCAGAGGCTTTGGGCCTCCACTGGGCCTACAAAATACATGTTGTTTCAACAAGGTTACAGTTTTTACACTCTTCCTAACAATTAACAGATATCTATAACCAATCATCATTTCTAACTCTCTCAGTGGTCCACCCATCGTGGTCCTAGGCTATCCCCCCTGGACCACCTCCAAGGATTTCTGGGCTCTTCTATTGTTTTGTCTTCAAGTTATCTTGCAGTTGTCTCTGAAAAACATCATGACCTTCAGAAAGCCTGAGACTATGTGAGAAAATCACTTTAGTAACGTCAAACACCCCTTAATATGTGAGCAGGAAAACCTATACTTCTAAAACTCTAAAAAACCTGCAAAATACACACCAAACCCTTGGGCATCATAGCCACAGTTCAGAGACCTCACTTTCAAAGGCATGACCCATATTCCCATTACTGGATCCTCCTGCCCCACAGCTGTAAGGGTTCTGACACCCTCCTCTGATGCAGCTGTGCTTTCAGAGACAAGCTGTGGGCCTCGGTAAGAGGTTCCTGTTTTTTTCCACAGCCCACTTACAAATAAAACACTGACAGCATTTACCAAAGCAGATTCTGTGTGGAATTGTGCTCTGTGCTTTAATTTGAATTGAGCTTATGACTAAAAGATAAACACTTGTATCATCGGTGCCTCAGCCTTGAACATACTTGCTACCCAATTATTATCTAATCATTAAATCCACCTAAAATCCAGCTTATGCAAAACAAAATGATGAGAAGAACACACAATTTTAAACCAGAAAGGGTATGGAAAGAAAGGTTTTTCTATCTGTATCATTCTTTCCAAATGAAGCATTATTGCAAAGATTCATCCTCCAATTCTTGATCTTGGGTACAACCCACAAACAGTTTCTATGTGTTTACAAAAGAAGCACTCCTCTCTCAAGAAACACAATCATGACAAGGCCAGGCATCCATTTCCACCTCTGCTGAGCTACAGTAATTCTCTCTGCATTCATCAACCCAGTCTGTATTTAGGATGTTTTCAGTGACAGAATGTGCTGCAGGTCAACGGCATCATTCCCTCATAGAGATGGAAAAGCTACCTAGACCTAGAGGAGCAAGATCTCCCTGTGTAAAACCTGGTGAGACAGGTGGATACAACCTCTTGCAAGGTTTTGAAACAGCAGCCATAAGGATGTAGCCCATGCTCACAGTCTGTCACCCTCTGCCACAGAGGACAGGTTCATTGCAACACCATCATGATTCTCCTGTGAGTGACAACAGTAGGTGACCTTGGGACACACTGGATGAGCACAGTAGGGATGCCCATGGGAAAGGTATGTAGTAGATGAGCACATTTAGGGGATCCCCATGGGAAAGGTACTCCTTCAGGTGCCACCTGCCCTGCAGCATCCCTTCTGGTGGATGAATTTTCGGGGCATATAGATGGGCTTGTGAAGAAAACCCAACACCACCAGCGTTGCTGGGGTTTTGCAGGTGAAGTAGGGCTGATGTAGCTTCTCAGCACCCTGCAGGAAGAGTAAGAGCCTCCTTACCTGGGGTGGGGCATGAGCCGGCGGTGCTGTGCCTCGAGGAGCTGCTGCTGGAGGAGGTATTGCTGGTGTAGCGCCTGAGGTAGGAAGGAGGGTCCAGCGACGTCCTGGAAGGGCAGGGCTGGCACTGGGGCCAGGGGCTGGTGCAGGGGACCACTGTGCTGGTGTGCGGGGGCCATGTGTGGGGTCAGCCCCGGCTGGGGCTGCACGGCGTGGGGCAGGGTGAAGTCGGCGGGGAGCTGAGGCTGGGGACCCAGGTGGAAATGCCGGCAGGAGGTAGCATGGGGATGCTGAGACCTTTGAAAAGGAGCACCTGGAAGAGAAGAGCACAGCTGTCACAGGGGAGGAGACCAGCAGCACTCGGGGCAGACCAGCCCAGCAGCAAGAATTGGGCAAGCAGCTGTTTCTCTGTGCTTCCAGAAGGGTCATTATTAAAAAAATAAACAAGAGAGAACAAGTCAGCTGATGTTGATTACAAGGAAAAATGTTGATTTTTGACTAATAGTATTTGTCCTCTAAAAACATTGGAGCCAAAAACATAAGACTTTGTTTCAAAGTCACTTTTTGGGTGAAAATTGAAGTGTGTCCTTAGGAAAACTGTTTCAGCTTCTCTTGGCTTGTCTGTCTTAAAAAGAACAAAAGTCTTAACAGAGCCTGTGGAGATAGAACAAAGAATGATGGTTTTAAATTAAAAGAGATTCAGACTAGACAGAAGGAAGACATTTTTTACACTGAGGGTGGGCAGGCCCTGGCACAGGTTGGGCAGAGAAGCTGTGGCTGCCCCTGGATCCCTGGAAGTGTCCAAGGCCAGGCTGGATGGGGTTTGGAACAATCTGGTGGAAGGTGTCCCTGCCCATGGCAGGTGATTTGATAGGATGACTTTTAAAGGTCCTTTCCTGACCAAACCCTTCTACATTTCTATGATACAGCCTCAACATTTTAGAAAAGGGAAAAACACCAAACTGTTTTCTAAAATATTTGTCATTGGAATATGAGCTCACTGAAGTTTTCAAAGCTTTCCCTGAACTGCAGACTTTCCCTGCAAGTCAAGGCATTTCTTTGTCTGTCTAAAAGTGTCTCATAGGCAAGGAAATAATCTCTGCACTAAGAAACTCTCTCTCCCTGATTGCAGAACATGAATGAGACACCTCCCACCTCTGAGAGCAGGGATGAAGGCTGTGTGTGTTTGCTGAAGCCCTGCAATAGCCTGTCCTCATGAGCTGCTTGCAGGGAGGCAGCAGCTGCTGGAAACACAACACAGACTGCTATGAGACCAGCCATGAAGCTGATGGGAGTGAGGAAGAAATGAGGTGTGAAAGATATCCGTAGTGGAGGCGTTTTGCAAAACATCTGGTACTGGTTTGCACCTTGCTCAAGATCCTCACTTGGATGGGCCTTTGTTCCAATCCAGAATGTTAATTCCTACATTCCTGGAGCATTTACAGGCATCACACAAAACTTTTGGCTCTTAAACCAGGGAAGGAGTCAGCTCAGAGGTGAAGGATGAGACATGAGTGAGGATATTAGGGATGCCTCTTTGCAGAGGATCTTCCACAGGATAGGATAACACATATGCTTTTACATGGTGTTTTGAACATCTTCCTAAAATACTCCTTTTTTAAACCTTTGGGAATGGCACAAAACACCCAGGAACAACAGCACCAAGAGACGGTGAGTGCCATCCCAAGACAGAGGCATGCACATCATGCCTTTCTTCACCCAGACCCCTCCTGTTCACATGTCCCTGGAAGGCAGGGCCAGTCCATCAGAGCAGCCTGGGGAGCCCTGAGTGCATTCTGTTCACTCCCATATGGAAACAGGAGAGGCACACAGCAAGCCAGATGCCAGCAAATGAAACAACGAGAGAGGACCTAACAGGAATGGATGGTTTGCAGAACTGTGCATAATTACACACAGCATCTCTTAAATACGAACTAATCCTCCGTAGTGTTCCTCTGAGAAAGGCAGCAGGGAACAAATTCCCATGCCACCTGCAGTAGAACTTCTTAAGTTGGTATTTCCCCTGCTGTCAGATAACAGCACGATCTGACCATACTATTAATTAAAACCAGAGGTGGTGGGATCAGACCTGCCATTCCTCAGTGATGGAGCTACAAACCCAGACCCAAGAACCATCCATATACCCCATTCAACTGCAGGTTATACTTATTGCTGATGGCCTGGCCCAAATTCACCACAAACAGGTAAAGGCTGAGTAATGAAATGAGGATTCTGCACTGCCCTGGTCAAATGCTAAAGGGAGTTATGGGGAGATACCTCCTGACTGCTGTTTTATTGGTACTTGTCACACAACCCATGGTGAATTGCTCAGCCTCTAGTGTTAATCCCTCCACACACCCCAACACAGCAACCTGTGCCACCAGGCAGCAGTTTAGTTGTATTTCAGACAGAAATGTCTCAGGGCGACACGAGACAGTGACACTCAGTGATACTCCCCCACATTTACTGGGACACATTTTGTAGCATGTAAGCAAGGCAGAAAAAGTCTGTCTATCATCTTCTGTGATATTCTTGTCTCTTGATGTCTGGTTCAACCTCAGCCAAGGATTTCCAGCCTTTTACTGGATGTTGGGAGCCCTCAGTGTGATGCAGTTAAATGTCTGCAGGACCTTTGGTGCCAGAGCCATGGTGAACTAAAGAACACAGGGTAGACTGGTCATCTGGTCTTGCTTTTGGTCTCAATTTTTCCTCCCATGCCAAGAGAAACCTTGCAAGGAACTCAGTCATACACTTCCCCAAAGTCCAAAATGTGCAGGAAGACATGCACAGCCAACATAATCGAAAGCAAAAGACTAATCCATTTTGGTTTGGTACAGAGAATTAATTTGCCTCAATTTTCGGCACTAATTAATTAAATCAAGCATTTTTCAGTATTTTTTGCTGGTACCTACTAGTTCAATGATGCATTTCTCTCCACAGGAAAAACACTGTGAAGATGTGACCAGGACCATATGATTAAATAAACCCCATCAATTTGTCTTAACATAATTGTGTAGTAATTGTTCATTCCCTACAACTAATCCAATTGCTGACGAGGATTTTGACAGCAAAGCAAAGACTTTGGGGAATACTTCAGCAATTCTGTGCTTATTAGCAGTCATCAAATCATACAGCTGGCGTAACCAAACCAGCTTGCACAGTGAAGAACCATTCCCAGATAAGCACAGTGCCTGTGGACCTGAGAAAGCCCTGGCAAACAAGTAACAGTGCAAAAGTGAATATTAAATTTCAAAGTCATTTATTTTTGAGTTTACTCTTCTACTCTTTGCAGCTAGATGCAAAGAGCCTTGGTGGAGAGTGCCTTCCACAGCCTCTCCCCTCATGCACTAAAGTCAGGGGCAGCACCAGGGATCAATGGGTGGGGAATGGGCACTTTGGTGATGCCTGTCATTGTCAGAAGATGAGTGCAGGTCAGAGGCTGCCCCAACTGGTCTGCCTCACCTCTGCCACTGTGATGGTGCTGTGGACCTGCCATGGAAACACATCTGCCGTGTTTCCTATATTGACACAGCTCTGCAATGCCACGGCCTCACAGAATCATTTGGCATGATAGAATGGAATAACAGAATCATTTACATTGGAAAAACCCTCTAAGATCATTAAGTCCCACTCTTAACCCAGCACTGCCAAGCCCACCACTAACCCACATCCCCAGCCTGCACCATCACCATGAAGAGGATCTTCCACAGGCCCGTGGGGAAGATTGTTTAGCAGCTATTTACAAAGCACCCAAAACACTCTGCTGGGCGTTGGCAGTTACAGCCTGCAGTCTCAAACCGAGGAGGTATCAGCTCCTTTATAGAAAGCCCACAGATGATGCAGGCACGTGGATGGCTGAATCTGCTTTGCTGCTCGCTGCCTTGGTCATGAAGGCTTTGAGCACGGCGGAAACCCGCAGGGAAACTCAACACATCCTCCTCACCACCACTTTCTCACTTCCATGGTTGCTGCTTCTTCTTCCTTTTCTTTTTTTTCCCTTAGTTCTACAGTTATATTTATTGTTTCCATACATTAAGTGAAGCAGCATGGACGTATTTTCATTTACAGAGATGCTCCCGTTTCCTTTGTGCCCCCGGGTGAATGCTGCAAATGATAATTTCATATATTTTTGAAGGTTGGTAAGTGACATCAAGTCACAGAAGTGTGCTGGTCTGATCCTGGGTGTTTCTGCCACTGGGGATTCTCCTTCAGCATCAGTCAAGACTTGACTATACCTAGACCCACGCAAATTTATCCATCCAGCAGTATTTCACCCAGAAAGGCTCAAGGGATCCGTGTGCTCATTCAGCACTGACCCATCTCAGAGATGCAAAGCCCCTGGGTAATCCCTGCAGTGAGACAGGAGATGCTACGGGCTTTATGAAAAGAAAAACCCAGGGAGCAGAACTATTTATTTCCACCCCCTTTCCTAGGGCAATAGCATTCTTGATGCAATCAGGCTACTGGTAAGGGACAGAGGATCATGCCTGGAGCTGGCACTGGGATAGGTGTCTCAAGCAGACAGCTGCAGCCCAGGGAGCACGGCTGCCTTCGAGAGGAAAACAAAATCTGTCTCATGCTGTTAAGCTGCCTGCAATGTATGTGAATTTTTCCCCTGGGTAAGGCAACCTGGCTGGCTTGTCGAGATGTCCACAGTCTGCATGAGGAGGCTGGGGCTGGTGGGGAGGCTGGAGCTGTTTTACATCTAGGTCCCATCACGGCAGCTCCTGGAGAGCCCTGGCTTCACTCACTGACAGATTTTACAGCTGAGGGAGATCTGATCATGTAGTAGGACAGGCTGGGGGATGGAGTCACACTGTCTCGGCCATTTCGCCTTGATTAGACCCTTCCCAACCCCTCCTCCTGCTCTGGGGAGGCAGATAAACCCCATGGACAGGAGCCATCAAGGTGCCTCTCCCAGCACCAGGAGACCCTGCCAGGCTTTTAATAGCCCAGGAGCCTGCAGCTTGCTTCCCTGGAAGTGCATTAAAATTCCCCTTGGAGCCAGCAGCACAGTGGGAAGTTCACATTGGTCCTGATAACACACAGTGAGCAAAGGCCAAAATCATGGGAGCAGCTCCAGCTTCACGTGGCATGTGGAGAAGGACACCATGGGGGACTCACACCATGTCTACAAACAAGCCCTTAATTGCTTCATGTCATCAGCCACGTGTTAACCCTTTCCAAATTATTTGTGAATATATTCTTATGGAATGACTTAATTCACTTACGAATAGGAAATGAGGGGAGACAATCACAGAATCACAAAATAATGGAATGGCTTGAGTTGGAAAGGACCTTAAAGATCATCTGGCTCCAGCACTCCTGCCAGGAAAATTAAAAATGAGAAAACAAATCCCTACACAAAATCCATGATACGTTCAGCTGCACAAAAATGTAGCGGTCTAGGAGAGGGAGATATCGTGCCATCTCACTCCTGTTACAGGAGAGCTAACAGCAGGACAAGGAGATTGGGGCAGGGGGAAGGAAGAGGAGGAGGAAAGAATTTAAATTTATCAGACAGGAAGGAATCTGCCTCACTTTCATCACCTTTGCCAGCAGCTTTCTCATCTCAGTTAGCAAAACACAAAGTCAGAGAATCCTGGAGGTGGGAAGAGACCTTTGAGATGACTGAGTCCAACCATTCCCTCAGCACCACCATAATCACCCCTAAACCATATCCCCAAATGCCACATCCAGACACCTCTTGAACACACCCAGAGATGGTGGCTCAACAACCTCACCGAGCAACTTATTCCAAAGCCTGACCACTGTAACAATCAAAAAAAGCTTTTCTAATATCTAATCTGAAACTCTCTTCATGCAATTCAAGGCCATTTCCTCTCATCCTGTCACTTTTTAGCTCGGACAAGATACCAAATCCCACCTGGCTAAACCCTCCTGTCAGGTAGTTTTAGAGAGTGAGAAAGTCCTGTGTGAGCCTCCTTTCCCCAGGCTAAACAACCCCAGCTCCCATAGGACTTGTTTTCTAGACTCTTTCCCACCTTTGCTGCCTTTCTGGGTCAAGATGCAAGATGGCAAGAGTCATGCAAAAATTAGAGGGCTGCCAGCTTAAATCCAGCCCAGGGTGCAGCCTGCCACCCCACATGTCTCATGCCATAAAATGGGCAGCAGGGCCCCAGTCTGTGGCTGGAAGAGGAGCAGCCCCAGCACACATTAGCAATGGATAAAGAGCATTTTCTTTCACCTGATTTGCTTGCCCAGGCTGTGCTGCACCAGGGACCAAGTGAGGATGGAGACCTTGTGGTGGTTGATGAAGCATAGGAAGAGTCCTAAGTGGCAACAAGATGTTCTGGAGGTTTATCATCTCCTGCTCAGAGTCTTGCACATTTGATGTGAAAGTGTTGCAAAGGAACTTAGAGGAAGGAGGCTGAGATGGGCTCCCTCATCACTGATTAATGGTTTCATGGTCACTGCCACCCAACAGCCTTGATTGCATCCTGCCTCAGCTCAACTCATCCCAAAAAACACATAAACACAGACTTTGGAGCTGCAGATTGCCCCTGCCTGCTTCTACAATCTCTATTCAACATCCTGTTACCCTAATTGAGCCATTCAGCAATTGTTAATTGCTGAGTGACATGAGCTGCTGTAGCTGGAGGGTCCTTAAAACAGAACAGAGCATCTCCTCTTCTGCAGCCATGGGGTCAAACCATGTGCAGACTTAATAAAGGACTTAAATAAAGGTGGGGGACTCCTTCCAGGACCTAGAGACATCATCCAGCAAAATGAAAACACAACACGTGGTGTGATTCTTGGGGTTGTCTTATGCAGGGCTCGGAGTTGGACTCTACGATCTTTATGGGTCCCTTCCAACCCAGGATATTCTGTGATTCTGTGATTTACAACTGGCAATAACTCAGTATTTATCAGCATATTTACATAGAACTATAGAATGTTAAGGGTTGGAACAGACCTTAAAGGTCATCAAGTCCCAACTCCCCCTCTCTATTTACATCAGGACTGAAGCAATGATGAGTGCTGGGGATGGGGACCAGCAAGAACAAGCAATGGGATTTGGACAGGCAGCCTGGACCCATCACAGAAGGGAGACAGCTGTTTATACAGCACTGGATGAGGGGTTTTTTTGCTGCAACTCTTTCCCACTAGCTTCAGGGGCAAAAAAAAAGTTTTGTTGAAGATGATCCTTCACAGGAACGTGTTGAATTCAGCAATATTTTCCAAGGAAGAAGGAGGAACATTTCAGCACCACTGCTACACTTAAATCTGTCTTTTTGCTTTTATACTTCTCACTGTGTTTTAATTATAGCTTTATTCTCATGTGTTGAATTCAAGGGTGTGTTTAAGATTTTTGGATAGTCTCATCAAGAAAAAAAATCCAAATTGCACTGAGAGAAAATGTTTTCCAAAATTTAGTGGTCCCAGTTTCACTCCTCACTTCCCAGGCTGTCACATGCCTGGAGGGATGGGTGGCCCCAACAGCCTGGCATGATACTTCTCACCCAGCCTAGCTCTTCTTCCCCAAACCCAAACCATCCCACTCCTAATGGGTTTGGGCCCAGGTCTATATGTCTGCCAGGAAGGGGCCCTGGAGGAAATGTGGCTTTGGAGATGTTGCAAAACTCCTCTGAGAGTTTTTCATAATGTTTCTCATTTCTGTTTGGTCTCAAGGCGTCAGAGGGGATGGAGAACAAACAGCTGACAGAAATCACTTGATCTTGATTCCCATGCTAAAATCAGGGATCACGCTGCAGGGGTCAAAGGCATTTTTGGACTGCTTGGCCATTTTCAGGGCTTATGCTTGAGCAAAACTCCAGCACTCCCAAGGGCAGAGAGGGTTTGCTGGTACCTGAACTTCAGGGCAACTCTTGGGGCTTTGTCCACCAGCCACACAGCTCAATGTGCTCATCCCTCCCTTCTTCCCCACCATCATCCCAGCCAGCTCCTGTGTGTAGCCCATGCCTGTTCTATGTGCTGTAGAGTGGGAAATGCAAACAAAGCTTGAGTTTTCCCAGTTTATTGGAAGGTATCTGGGTTCAAAGGCCCTGAACTGTTACCTCAACTAAAAAAAAAATGTTGAAAAGGGACTTGGAGAGGGTCAGTGGCAGTAGAGCTCATCTTTCTCTTGTTATATATTACTAGCAGAGTGTTATATCCATGTGAATTAGTCCCCAACCTGGAAATGGAAAAATTAAACAGGGGAAAGAATGCATCCTCTATTTAAAACTAAGAAATAGGAAAATCCTGGCGTGACAACAGTCTATTACTTGGTTCTGCCTGCAGAGAGCAATGGGGAAGCACTTGGAGCAATCCCTGCCTCTGCCCTTGGGAATGTAAAAACGTGCTGACTTGTGCAGGCAGGAGACTTCAACTTTGACAGGCAGCGATATGCTGCAGCCAGTTGTTTGGAAAGGGAAATTCAATACTTGGGTTTCCGATGTTTCCTTGCTTTCACAGTGTCCAAATCCCTCCCCAGGCATTTGGAAGCGCTCAACACCTGCTTTAAAACACTCTTAACTGCTCCTAATGGCTGGCCAGGGAGGTTTGCAGCAGCTCCCTCCTACCAGTAATGATATGCAGGACATCCAGAAACAGGCAAAAAGCCAAAACCGTGGGGGGAAGAAAGTCCAGCTAGACATTTCAAGGGCCTGGCAGGGTTTTGGGTGCTACACTGCACTGTTCATGCAGCCTCTTAATTCTGCCACAGCCCAAACCAAAACCCACCCAAACGCTTGTAGGTCTGATAACCAAACGCAATTTTAATCCTTCCCAAGAGATGGGAAGAGACAATGCTCCCAGCTGACCCTGATCCCTGTTGAAGCAAAAAGCTTTGTGATCCGACCTGGTCTCACACCTCCATCTGACACACCACACCAGCTCAGACAGGAGCAGAGTCCTTTGGTATGGCTGTGTCCCATGGGCACTTGGGATCCAGGGGTTATCCACAGCCCTGGCTTAGGCTGTGAGACTGCAGTGAAGCACCCCAATCATTTGCCAGCCTCAACATCCCTTGCCTCCCTGGCAGCTTTTGGTTGAGGACCAGCATTGTTGCTGCCAGCCCCCTCCTCTTCTACACATGTTATAACCCCTCCATAGGGATTTCCAATGGAGATTTTCATGCTGCTCTTCCTTTATCAGCAAAGAGTGGAAAGATAATTTTGGGGGTGCATTGTTTGCCTGATCTGCTTTAAACCTCCCTGCTAGGGAGAGATTGGAGCAGATTTCAAAACATCCTAAAAATATAGAGGTAGCTGTTTGGGGTGGGCTATTCTGCATCAAACCCATACATCTCCATTTTGCATGTATTGATTCCCTCCACCACACACACCCTGTGTTTTAAATAGGACTGGAATAACCAGCTGGGTTTTCCTGAAGGTTTTACTCGTCTGCATCTTAAACCCAGAGGTGGGAGATTCTCATGCATCAGGTCCAGGGGGCTCCAGAGTGAGTGTCAGTGATTTGGGGAGGTGGGTTTGGGAAGCAGGTGGAGCATTTCACCATTTCTGGGAGCAGCACATCAGTTTGGATGGGGATGTTTGGCACCACAGCAGCATCTTGGGGTCACGGTCCATCCTGAGGACCAAGGCTGAGGAGGAGCTGTGTGACTTGCAGTGGATGCTGGCAGTGAGCTGGCACAGGTCTGGGCATCTCAGCAGTTCTTTGCACTGAACTGACTTGAACTCAGGTTTGGGAAAACCCAAGCTACTGTGAGTCCTGCCGCGTCACGTCCTGGCAATTCCGCTTTTACGCTCCATGAATGAGAAGTCTGTAGCTAAAAATCAAAGATCCTGGAAGCTTGTACCCTATTAAATTTAATATCCCGAACCTTATAGGTATGTGTCACTCCAGGAGAGACAGAGCTGTGTTTAAAGTACAAGTAAAATGTCAATTCCTTGATGTGGAAATAGCTCTCTCTTTACATTTCTGCATGAGGTCCTGGCATGAGTTAGGGCTGCTAGGCCCTGCTGTAATAACGTTTAAAGTAAAATTCTAACCAGACAGCAAGAAATATGTACTTTATAGAGCTAAATGTAAAGTCATCCATCTAAAAAAAAAAAAATCCACCCAAAAAACCCCAACACAAACCCATACAGGTGCAATTTGCAGGTGTCAGGCTATCCAAGGGGAAGTGATTTTTTTGTAATCAGCAAATCATGAGCTCCCAGAGCCCCAGCAACATCTGAAGGCACAAATGTTTGCCCTATAAAAAGCAGAAGGTAGGGTTCCTTGGGAGCAATAAGCCTCTTAGATTGATTCCAAAGCCAGGAAGGAGGTCTGGAGAGGAGCCCAAGGGTGCTGTGTGTGTACCCTGGAGGGAGGCACTGCAGGAGACCTGTGACTCCACGTCAGAAAGAGCAAAGGTGAAACCATCGTTGAGCAGAGCCTAAAACAGTGCCACACGTGAGCTGGGCAGGGTGAGGTTCATCCTCTTTGGGCAGGTAATGAGCCCTACAAAACCCAGTGGCTGAGGCTGACCTGCAGCCAGCACAGGCTGAAACACAGGGCACCACATACCCACAGCCAAAATCTCCTCCTCAGCACCAGGGCTGGCAAAGCCTGGGCTGGATGGTTTCCTAAAAGACATCCCCCTCACTTGCTCAGGAATTAATTTTGGGATGTGGGGTGGAGTAGGTGACAGCAGCTGTCCCTTCCAGCATGAAAATACACCAGAAGGGCTATTTTCCCATCTCTCTGAAGACAAAGGAGGCTGATTACAAGGGACTTGCTTTTCTACCACAATGGGAGTAGGAAATCACAATTCCTGCTTATTCCACCATAGAATGATAGAACATCCTGAATTGGGAGAGACTGACAAGGATCATCAAGTCCAACTCCTGGCCCTGCACAGACACCCCAACAATCCCACCACATCCCTGAGTGTTGTCCAAATGTTTCCTGAGCTCTGGCAGCCTTGGGGCTGTGCCCACTGCCCTGGGGAGCCTGTTCAGTGCTCACCACCCTTTGGGGGAAGAACCTTTTCCCAAGATGCAACCTAAACCCCTCTGACACAATTTCAGGCCATTCCCTCGGGTCCTGTTGCCTATTGGTTCCCATTTATTATTCAACCGACAATATCCCGCAGGGCTACAGATAACACAGCATCAACCAGGCAGGATGCTGCAGGTACAGCTCCATGTCACAGACAGCATCTCATTTCCCTGCAACCAGCTTCTGAAATATCCCAGGAAGCATCTGGCATCCCTGAGAGAGTTAGGACTAAGTCAATGTTTCCATCATCAACCTCACTTTCAATGATGTTTATGCTCTCACAATGCCAAAACTTGGAGCAGAAACACACAGCCCAGATGCAGTTTTATTTGGTAATAAATAGCTTAAATCTCATAAGCCATTTTTTATTTTGGCTTTAGCATGTAAAATGAGAAAAGAAAAATGTGTGGTATTTTTTTCTTCCTACCTTCTAATAATCTTGGAAAAGCAGATTATACTGAATAATGGCAGAAGTGTTTTTTCTGACACAGACAGTCCATAATGCCATTTCTCAAACATTTTACCCTTTCAACGTCAACTATTTTACAGTATCGGTGTCCTTTCCCCAGTGAAGTGCCATCATTGCTGCCCCAGTTTTTAGGGGTGACTCAGATTATTACCCCATTGGCACATTAAGCCTGAAGTTCTTGAAGAGTTAAAATGGCAAATTTCCACAAGCAAATTTCCGTGGCAAAATTCCACAAATCCTTTAATAAATCCCAATAATATTTTGAGGATGGATTGCTGTTTTAACTGTGGCCTTGTGACATCCCATTTCTCTAGAGTTCAGGCAATTATTGCAGCTCAGCACTCTCTAACCACCCCCTGGGTGAGCACTGGTTTCCACCAGAAGTCCTCCAGGATTTTTGCACTTTCACATTTACTCCAAACTCAGACTTTGGTCTAGTGGGGCCAGCTACTTCCCACTGGACAAAAGCCAAGGAAACACCCCAAACCCCAGCCTGAGGACTTGGCTGCCCTTCAAAAGTCCACCTCAGCTGGAGCAGAGAGAAATGGTGATTTTGCTCATATGGTCAGCTCCAGCCATTGCAGGTTCCCCAGAGAGGCACTGGGCTGCTGTCCAGATGGTGCCATTGCCAAAAGCTTTGCTATCTGCAGGGCTGGGACTTTTTTTGCAGAGGGCAGCTGGAGGGGGGATTCTGGGAATGGGAACACTGGAGTGGCAGGGGGAGCTGGGCTGATGATGGGCCAGGGCCATGCAACATCGCCTGAGGAGGATTCTGCAGATTTCATAGAAAATGGGTTTGGAGGAACCTTAAAGATCACCTTGTTCCACACCCCCTGCTAGGGACAGGGACACCTTCCACCAGACTAGGTTTCTTCAATCCCCATCCAACCTGGCCTTGGACACTCCCAGGGATCCAGGAGCAGCCAGAGCTTCTCTGCCCAACCTGTGCCAGGGCCTGCCCACCCACACTGTCAAAAATTTCACTCTAATATCCAGTCAAAATCTATTCTTTTTTTAGTTTAAAACCATTTCCCCTTGTCCTATCACTATCTGCCCATATAAAAAGTCCTTCTCCCTCTCTTTTATGAGTGCCCTTCTAGGTACTGGAAGGCTGCAATGAGGTTTCCTTGGAGCCTTCTCTTCTCCAGGCTGAACAACCCCTTCCCATGGGGTGCAGACCCACCCATCATCTCCTCAGAGCCACATCCCCCTTTGCTGGGAGGGAGAATTGAAGGCAACCGTACAAGGCTGGAAAGTGCACTGATCCCATGGCTCAGCTTTCCCAAATCCCAACAGACCCAGTGAAGAATTGCTTCCAAGAGAGGTATGGGCAATTTTCTGGCTGGAAGCGACGCAGGCACCCCGTGCTTCAGAACCCACCCCTTGTCCCACCAGTTCCCAGCCCGCTGTCAGACCTGTGTACATGTTGGCTGCAGGAGGAATGGAATGGCTCACATATGGTGTGGATTCACACAGGATCCAGGTGACTCACCAAACAGGGGAGTGGTGAATTGGAAGAAAGACTCCCAAATACACTTGGGGGCCACTTTGGGTTCTCTGTCCTTGGAAACACCAGCCATGAGCCACGTTACAGAGCACGTAGGAGATGTCATAGTAAGAAGTCATTCATGTGGAACGGCTCTGACGCAGCATAGCAACTGCACCCAACAAAGCACCATCATCCCGCTGCAGTTTTGGGTTTTTTTTAAGCAAGGTTTAGGTGGACAAATTGCAACACTGCATCCTTACATCACCCTATAGACCTTAGAGCCTTTTCCAGTGCCTGAGGGGGCTCCAAGAGAGCTGGAGGGAGGCTTTGGATGTGACAAAGGAGTGACAGGATAAGGGAGAATGGCTTAAGCTAAAGGAAAGTAGATTTAGGTTAGACATTAGGAAGAAATTCTTGGCTGTGAGGGTGACAAGGCACTGGCACAGGTTGCCCAGAGAAGCTGTAGATGCCTCAACCCTGGAAATGTTCAAGGCCAGGTTGGATGGGACTGGTCTAGTGGAAGGTGGGGTTGGAACAAGATGGTCATTCTTGACCATTCCAACCCAAACCATTCTAAGATTCTATGATTCTATGATTCTGTGATTCTATGGTTCTATGATTCTATGATTCACAGCTTCCTCCAGCACAGCAAGGTCTTCCCACCCCTCATTCACATGAGATGTAACCCAGATCCCACAGCTGGCTCTTTGGAGGAAACACCAGGTGTGTTCCATGGTTGGGAAGTATTTGCTTAACATCAGGCTCATGCCAGGAATGTCTGTTCAAATCCATGCTGGCTTCAATCTCTCTCCAGGAAAGACACAGCAGTGGGTCTGTGCTCCCAGTGCTTGCTTGCCACTGAAGGCCTTTTATTTTTTTATTCTAAAATTAAAGTCAATAGTGTCATTAAACTAGTCTAAGGAAGCAAACCCAACCACCTCAGACAGAAAGGCTGTTGCGGAGCCAAAAGATCAATTCACATGTACATTTAAGACACAGGAACGACGACTGATCCAGGATAAAACCAAGCTGGGTGACAAGGGACATGCAAACCTGGAACCCCTGGTCTCCTGAGGCAGGAGGGGCTTGAGCAGATGAGGATGCTGGGGAGGAGAGGAACCCTGGCAGCAAAGTCTGCTCCCTCCTTCGAGCAAAACATCACTCTCCATGAAATCAGTTTAGGCAGAGCTAAACTGAGCATCACAGGGTGGGAAACTGGTCTGTGTCCAGTGTCCTCAGACGACATCCACCCCTTGGCTGGACACGACAGGCAACTCGTGGGATGGAGAGCACTAGGGAGCTGCTGGGAGAAGAAAGTGCTTCTCAGCAGAAGTCAAGCCAAACCAGGTGGCCTTAGTTCATCTCAAGGGAGGGTTACCAAGGTAATGGCAGGTGAATTTATCTCCCTTTACCATTTTATTTCAAAGAACTGCCTTCTGCCAGGACCTGAGCTGACCTCCTGCTATGATTTTTACCATTCCTGACAGTGTTTTAGCTGAGCCTGTTCAGACAGAAACATTTTTCCTCTCTCACGTGGATGTTGTTTTTATTACCTTGGAAACCTACACGCTGCCATTCAGTATAACCAGCAAGCACAGCAGGTACAGGGGGGCTACACAGCCCTCAACCCTGCTGGGCTAGCAAATCCCCTTGCTATATTTCATTAGCAGCACCAAGTTGCTACCATTAGCTTGCTTTCCAAAACCAGCCTTGCTGCTGAGAAACAAAATTGGCATTCAGGGAGAATTTTACTCCTGGGGCTGCGGGTACTGCTCTTAACAGAGACAACAAAATAAGAAGAGGTTTTTGGTTACAGGGTGAAGAATAACCTGTTGTTTATAGGGCTGGTTGAGTGCCTCATAAATACAAATAAAGGCAATGGCTGGAGTTCCTGAGTTGTCACCTGGTGGGAGGAAGGTGAGACGCTGTGGCAGAGAAATCCTGGGTCTCCAGAGCTTTCTGCAAACTGGGCACCAGACACTTTTGAACTTAATTGATGCATCCACCCACAAGTTTTCAGGACCAGCCACTACCCACCACATCTGAGAGGAGATTCCTCTCATGCCAATGGGTTAAGTCATGTTTGCAGGGTTTCTCATATGAGCTTTTAGTGTGTTTATTCGGTGTGAGGCTCAGCTGCTCCTCAAACTCCTGGTCTTGGATCTCTGGAGGTTGTGGGAGACCCAGTGTCAGACACCATAAACTGGGCTGGGGGGGAATGAGTGAACCCAGTTAGACCATCCATCCATGTCACAGCAAGGGGTTGGCCAGCTAATTAGAAAAACTCTATTAGGAGAAGGTCGGTGGCCTTGGGGAGAAGTCTGGATCCCTGCTGAGCTCTTCCCACGAGTGCCTGAGACCGCCCTGTTAAACTGATGCTTTGACACTGCTTTTCCCGGATGGAATTCCTGTCCAGCACAGTTCCTGCACTGACAACTTTGATGTCAGACGCGGCCTTTAAGAGACCAGATTTTTCAAACAAATGCAGGATGTGTTGATGTATCTAGCAGGGAGATGTCCCTTGCCATCCCCAGGAGCTGGGATGGGAGGCTGGCAGACGGACAACACTCCGTTTCACAGCTGCTGATTAAACTGCCATGACAATGCTCGGCAAAACGCCAAATTAATTAGCACTAGCCACATGATCTACAAGTGCCTTTTGGCTTTAAAAGAAAAAAAAAGAAAAACCAAACACAAAAACCTAAGGATTTTCTAAACTAATTTTCACACACCTCACCAGCCTGACATTTCCCCTTGCATTTGCTGTACCTGAAGTTGTGTCCCTCTTTCATAGGGGCTTGTGCCATTTTTAGATGCCATGGGTTTGAACGTGTGGCAGAAGGAACTCAGAGCCCATATAGCTCTTGGCCTTTCAGAGAGGATGGACTAATCTTTGGCTGATATTTAGCAGAGGCTTGCAGCACCACACGCAACCTCCAGCTTGATACTGTTGTGACCTTTCAGCTCCATTTACAAGACCATCTGAAATTTGTTTGATTTCAGTTCCTCTGCAGGGCCTTCAAGCAGACTTTTCATTCCATGGTGACCCACCATTCCATGGCACACCCGAATTAGCTGTTTCTGTACTTACATGCACCCTTTTTCCCAGTAGTAGGCAGTTTTCAGCCATGCAAACCACTGACACACATGGAGCAGGGGTGGGAAGATGAATCCTGGAGGGCACTGGATCAGCTTCAGGGAGGTGGGCAGCAAATTTACTGTAAGATAGCCCAACTTTGATGGGGTGTAACACTCCTGCTTCTTATGGACTGCAGACATCTCCTTCCCAAAGAGTGACACCTTTTGCAGCATCATGGCCTTAGATTTCAAGAGGCATTTAGGAAATTGTAATTCAATCTTTTATAGGATCATAGAATTGTTTAGAATGGAAAAGCCCTCTAAGATCATTGAGTCCAACCATTATCCCAGCACTACCAAGCCCACCACTAAATCATGTCCCTAAGTACCACATCCACATGTTTTTCGAACATTTTCAGGGGTGGCGACTCCACCACTGCCCTGGGCAGACTGCTCCAGGACTGGACAGCCCTATCAGTGAAAACATTTTTCCTAATATCCAAATAGGATATCAGGAATATTTTATCTGGTGCTACTCCAGCCCAGAGCTTCCTCCTGGTCCCAGAGAGACATCTTCATCTTCTCCAGACTGAGAAGGGGCCAGGCTCTTCTTTGCCAAACAGCTGGGATGGCTCATTCTCTAGTTTTATTTTGTTCTGGCAAGGACCTCATGCTGGGAACCCCCTGCCTGAACATCACCTGCCTGTCTTTCTGCTCAAGGGGCAAGTGAGGCTCATGTGGAGAGGGGAATGGGCAATAAGCCTGACTGTGGTCCCTGGACACCTATTCATACCTGTTATCTTTGGCACTCACAGGGCAGAAACTTGTCAGTGCCGGATCCTCCCAAGCAGATCCCAAAGTCCTGAACCAAAGGCAGAGGTTTGTGTGTCTTCCCACAGCCTTGAAAATCCCATAGGAAAGGAGGAAAACATCCTCCTTTGACACCCAGCCCAACTTGTGGCCCAGCTGCACAGATGGTCTCATCTGTGGACAACCTCACCAAGGGAGCATCCCAAATCAGAGTGAGACTCCCCAACCCCTGAGTGTATCATACCAAAAGAACTTGCTGCCTGCAATTCCAGCAGCACAAAGCCTGCAATTGAGCTCCATGGATGAGGAGTGGCCAGATCCACTCTGGACACTCGTGGATTTTCAGCAGGTAACTATCCCGAGGCCAGATGAGGACCACAGGGAGCCTGAGTGCTGCAGGTAACACACCTGCAAAGAAGGATGCCATGGGGTGATGGGTGCATCAGGAGAGACCCCCACGGGTGAGGGTCTTGGGATACAGAGCCTGTGCAACTCAGCAAAGCAAAGGAGACCAGAAAGCTGATGGTGATGGTAATGGAGTTGGAGATAGAATCACTGAATTACTGAGGTTGGAAAAGCCTTCTCAGACCATTGAGTCCAACCATTTCCCAGCACTGCCAAGGCACCAATAACCCACCTTCCAGGTGCCACATCCACACCATTTTAAATCCCTCCAGGGACGGGGACTCCACCAGTGCTCTGGACAGCTGTGCCAGGGATAGACAACCCTTAACATGAAATTTTCCCTGCTATCCAACCTAAACCTGTATATCTGGCCACTTGAGGCCGTTCCCTCTCTTCCTGTCCCTGCCCCCTGGGAGCAGATCCCGACCCTCCCCTGGATCCCTCAGGGACTTGCAGAGCCAGAAGGTTCCCCCTCACCCTCCTTTTCTCCAGTCTGACCCCCCCCAGCTCCCTCAGCCGCGCCTGCTGCTCCAGCCCCTTCCCCAGCCCCATTCCCTTCCCTGCACACCCTCCAGCCCCTCAGTGTCCTTCTTGCTGTGAGGGGTCTGTCTGAGTGGGACCAAGAGCATCTCAGAATTTCCCACCCATGCAGGACAAACAGACTGTGCCGCTTTCCTCCCTGCAGCACACAAGGTCCTACCAGGAAGCTGTGTGGTCACCCAGTGGAAAAAGTGCACCTTTTTTTTTCAGTTCCACATGTGACCTCTAGGCCCCAAGGATTTTTTTGCTAATTACCAAATTTAATTTATTTTGCTCTCTTCTCGGGGCTAAGGCTTTGCATTGCTGGGCCTGTGTTGTTTGTGTTACAGCCTGCTGGAGTCCACAGAAATTTCAAATTAAATATCAGTCACACATCTAGGTCAGGCAGCTCAATTCCATTAGCAGGTTGCAAGGCTCAGCCTTCCTGAAATGAATGCTGCCCTCACCCCCTAATGACACTGGGCAATGCCAGCCCGTGGTGATTGGCACCCCACTGATGCTGGGGACCATAAAATTGATTTTAAAAGTCCATTCATCTTCTGCAAATCACAGCTTAAGTTTTCCTGACCTGTGACAAATCTGCACGAGCTGCAATTCGAGAGAGAGAGCCAAGAGGAAAGGAAAAAAAAAAAGGGCACAAAAAACCCTATAAAAATTCCCAAAAGCAAGGAATAGATTTCAGCAGGGTTGTTCTGTCTCAGTTTCAAGGCTTCACCCCACAGCCATGTATTCTGGCCTCACTGTGAGCAAGGTTAAAGGTTTTTCATCACACTGCCTGCCACAAAGAGAGTTTAGAGGATTTAGAGATCCTCCCTGTTGCTGGACTCATGGACACTGGGTCAGGATAAATCTCCCCCAGTCTGATCTAGTGGGTCCACCAGCAGTGGGACATCCACCTCCCACCCTTGGGCTCTGCACTGGCTGGGAAGGAGGACCTGGCAGAGAAATGATGAATGAAGGTGTATTCCCCATCACCATCCCAACACTCTCCTGATCCACTGCAGCACAAGCTTGTGGCCAAGCACACCTCCAGCTTATCCCCCTGCTTACACAGTGAAGTGGGATGGCTGCTGTCTTCCAGGGGCAAAGGAGACCTACAAAAACACCAGAAAATGCTTTTCCGACTCTTCAGCACCACTAACCCAAACCCAAGGGTGCACCCAGCTCCTGTCTATACCAGACCAGGCTGCAACTTCTTATAGATCCTCATCTTGGAGGGTGGGCAGGCTCTGGCACAGAGAAGCTGTGGCTGCCCCTGGATCCCTGGAAGTATCCGAGGACAGGTTGGACAGAGCTTGGAGCTGGTGGAAGGTGTGGAACCAGATGACCTCTATCTAAGTCCCTTCTAACCCAAAACATTCTGTGATCCATAGTTTATTAGAGCCCCATTTGGGTATCAAGGTGAGGATGTTCTCATCATGTAACACAACAACATGGAGAAGAAGATGACCTGGGCTAAGTCAGGAGCTGCTCTGTTGAAGCCAGATGGCCATTCTAGTAATGTGTGACTACCCAAGGTGTGTGCCCAGCACCATCGTTTCAGAGATATTCTGAAAATGTAATTGGGATGAAGAAGATGTGGGAAAGAGGGTGAAATATGACTTTAAGGCACTACCACAGCATAAGGAGTCTGGTTTTCAGGCTGTAAGCTGTCACATCATTATTGCTGAGGCATTTGGGAGGTTTATAATAGCTCTGTTACTCTGTAAAATTCACCCTTCCTAAAGGAAAACATTTATTTCACTCAAGTACAAATAAGAGCTAAATACAGGCAGATCAGTTTAATAGTGTAGTTATGCCTATTAAAGCGACTGTAAAACTAACATCAAGGCATTTCACATTAATTCCCTCTCAGTGACTCCAGATCTGATTTACTTCGACAAATCCCCTGCTATGGAGAAGTGGCCACAAATCTCCACGTCCCTGTATCAAGTGGCATTGCAAAAAGTCACTGCCGGACTCAAAAAGTCTGGTCTATCAGCTACATGGGGAAAGAAAACCTATTGATCAGAGCAGCAAGAGAAGGAAGTCATACAGACAGTGTCAGCAGGTGAGTTTTCCCCCAGATCATTACTTCTGAGCAGGTTTCATGGAGGAGATGGGGCCTGACTCACTCTTCCCACTACTGTAGTGAGTGACCTTGGGAAATTGCCACCCCTCGGATTTCAGCCAAATAATTTTAAAACCATTATTTAAAAAAAAATATATTTATGTCTGTGACAGTAAGAAAGGATTGAGATTTTTGTTTTCCATCCAAGAATCCCAGCTTTGTCAGCTCTCTGTTTAATTTCCAAATCTGTTTCCTGAAGAAAACAAAGACATCCGACCAAGTTTTTATGGCTAAATACAATTCTTCAGACCTTTCCTGTAATATATTTTCTCAAGAGTGACCACAGAAAGGAGGATAAGAACCCGAAATCCACTTCTCCTTATCCACCTTTGCATTTTCCCATTAGTTTTACCTACAAAGAAGCAGAATCATCTGCATTTTCCCTGTTTCCTGAATTTTACACCCATTGGCCTGGGAGATGGTTACTGGTGCACCATCCAGATGGAGAAGTGGAGGTGGGAGATCAAAAGCTCTTACTCAACCTTAGGGAAGACCAGAAGGTCTGAGTGGGGATCTGCAGAGCTGGGGGTCAGCATGTTGTGCCCACTGCCCAGCTGAACCCACATGTGGATGTTTGGGTGAGCAGCAGCAGGTCCAGCACTTTGGGAAGGGTAATTTTCTGCTTCAGGTGTTGGGCCTTGGACCAGACATGTGGTGGTTTGGGATCATAGAATCACACAGTGGTTTGTGTTGGAAGGGAAATTTAAAGCCCATCTCATTCCTACCCCCTGACATGGGCAGGGACACCTTCCACTAGCCCAGGTTGCTCCAAGCCCCATCCAACCTGGCCTTGGACACTCCCAGGGATCCAGGGGCAACCACAGCTTCTCTGCCCAACCTGTGCCAGGGCCTCACCACCCACATTGTAAAAAACTTCCTCCTAAAAATGTTTTTTCTACCCAGAATCTTCTGAGACATCTGGGACAGCTCAAAAACTGGAATGAAAATAACCCTAGATGTGCATTTTCCATTTATATTGTCAGTTCACAATGTAACTGAACCTTTGGAGAGAACAGAAAACTATTACAAGGTTCTTTCCCAGTGCTAACCCAGCAGAAGATTCTGCCTGGGTGGAAACAGAACAGCACAAATAACACTAACCCATGTAATATCCACTGGATGGAGGTTCTGGCAGACATCAAGTAGAAGAGAGAGAAACAGTGTTTACAAAGGGGTATTTCAGATTTAACCCAGCTCTGGGGAACAAAAGTGACATCTGCTCAAGCCACAAAATCTGTTGACTCCTCAGAGCTCCCAGTTACAGACAGAAAGGAATTAAAGTTGGGATCTGAACTTCTCAGCCACGTTAATTAAAGGCTGGCGCCTCTAGAACATCAGACGAGCCACACACTGTGTTTCTAAAATGTCTCTGGTGCTTTTGAGAAAGATGGACTACAAAGCATCTAACCCTGCCCCTCCTTTCAGAAGAACCATTTTGACCATGCAGACAAATTTGGGCTCCATTAGGAGATGTGGGTTGGCTCAGAAATTATCCAAGATTTGGCAAGTCTGCAAACATCTAGTCCTGAAGAGGTACCTGCAGGCTGTCCTCGAACCCTGAATACCCTCACACAGCAAGCTGGTGGGCAAAATCTTAGTTCCTGACTATTTTATCCATTCAGGATGAGAGCAAATGGCTTCAAGTTGTGCCAGGGGAGGTTTAGCTTGGATTTTAAGAAAATATTTCTTCACTGAAAGAGGACATTTTCAGGTCAGGCATTGGAACAGGCTGCCTGTGTGAGTGATGGAATCTCCATCCCTGGAAGTGTTCAAGAAACGTGTGGATGTGGCACCTGGGGACATGGGTTAAGGGTGGCCTTGGCAATGCTGGACTCAATGATCTGAGGGCTTTTCCAGCCTTAAAGATTCCACGATTCTGTGATTTTACAGTGGGATCATTCCCACTTTTTACAGATACAACAAAAGCTGTACAGATGGCAAACTTCCTCCTGGGACTCCCTGCATTCAGCCACACTCCTGAGTGCTTCATTTTCTCAATGACAAGAGGTGGCTCATCCAGCCGAGGTGCCCAGCCCTGCAGGGAGCAGCTCAGCAGGCTTGACAAAGGTCTCCTTTCCTCTTAATATTGTGGAAACAGCCACCCCCTGCCTGGCTTGCAGGTGGAGACCCACAGTTCTCCCATCCACCTCCAAGTCACATAAGCAGCCCCAGCACACAGTGTGGGATATCTCTCTTTCTCTCTCTCTGTTGCTGCTTTTCCTTGACTTTCTGGTCCATTACCTTCTGCCCTAAGTGCCTCCCAAGCTCCCTGCTGTGTGTTGCTCTCTCTCCTCCACCATCACCCAGCACTTCCACAACAGAGCTCAGTTAATAATCTGATTTTTCAGGGATTTTACACCCTGCTCTTTGGAGAGAGCCACCTTTCTCCCCACGGGAGGTGTTATGCAGAGACACACAGAGAAAGCAGCTCCTGGATTGCACCCCAGCCAACCCCAGACTCAGAATATGTGGGGAGCTGATCACTCACCACAGGCATTGATAAAACAAAGCATTTTTCATTGGCTTTCTGACGTCTGGACCTTGGAAAACACTGCACTTTCACTATACTGTTGTGTTCTGGGCTTTTATCCCTCTTTTTTCTTTTTAATTTTTTTTTAATCACAAAGTCTCATTATATTTGTTGGCTTTCTCTAAGCTCCAGCTCCCTGGCACGATAAGAAAGTGTGCACGACATGGCATCACTAGAAACAGGCTTGTTATTTACTCTGGAAAATAGCAAGCTGGATCCAGGACTATTCATGGACTGGGGAAGAGCATTTCAGCTCAGGGGGCAGGGTGCCAACTCTGCACACCCACTTGCTCCATTAAACTTACCTCCAACAGGCTGCTTTCAAAGAGGACTCCCCAAAGTCCTCTGCAGATGTGGCAGATCCAAGTAGGGATTGTTGTTGGGTGCCCTGCTACATCCCTCCCCGCCTGCATCACCCTCCTGCCTGGCCCTGGCACCTCCTTGATGCCCTTCAGCTCCTGTGCTGACCTGGATGCACCTCTCCCTGACAAGGGATGCTGTTCTGCACAGCATGTCCATCCCTGTTTTCTATTTAAATTGCAAGGCCTTGGGAAGGGGCCCTTGCTGCCTCCCCACTCCCACCCTGGGGTCAGAAAGCTGTGACCAGTTGTGCCATTGCACCAAAAAGAGGAGGTGGGGGAGAGGAGAAGCACCAGTGCTCCTTGTTCCACATGATGAAAGAGCAGCAGCCCTTTTAAAGGGTGTTTTTGCAAAGCCTCCATCAAAACCATCCTTCCCCCAAAAGGCAGGGTTTTCTAGAAGTGAAGTTGGATGAGCTGTACCTAGAGCCCACTTGGCAAAACACCATGATGCTCCCTTCCCCTGGCCAAATAATGAATGTGACTATATTTAAAGCTTGTTATGAGACAGACCTTCCCATCACTGTGTTCCCAGTACCAGGTTATTACAGCATCCATCACAGCCATCTCTCAGTGCAGCAGCCAGAGCACAGCACTTGTTCTTCAGCCCCCTCATCCCTTCAGCCTTCTCATCCCTTCAACCCCTACAGAGCATTCAGGAGCTCTGGACACAACATCACATAGCAGAACCTCACCCTCCCCTCCATCAACACACCCCAGACCAAGATGCTAAAGCATCTCAAGTGTTTTCAGCAGGTTTGAGCCCCAGAGCCAGCACCAACCTTGAAGAAGAGTTTGGTGCCTGGAAAAGGAATGTGAGGAAGAAGCAACCCAAAAAAGCCCATCACATCCACAGAGGGAGGCACAGCAGATAAAGTAACACATGGTGGGAAAAGAAAGAGGTAAAGGAAAGTCAAGTGATGGCAAAAACAACAGCAGTGCTGGCCAGTAGCAGGTTTAGGGTGGGTATTAGAAAAAGGTTCTTCCCCAGAGGGTGGTGGGCACTGACCAGACTCCACAGGGCAGTGGGCACAGCCCCAAGGCTGCCAGAGCTTCAGGAGGGTTTGGAGGATGCTCTCAGGGACAGGATGGGATGGTTGTGGTGTCTGTGCAGGGCCAGGAGCTGGACTCAATGATCCCTGTGGGTCCCTTCCAGCTCAGGATATTCCACAATTCTTTGACTTCTCATCTAGCAGATAACCAGGCTCGTAAGGCATTTGCTGAAGGGCAGCAGAAGTTGTGTCTCTGCAGAGCCAACACCAAGGTCAGCCCAGGCAGAAAAGACCTCCCTTATCACTTAGTTTCTAATAGAAAAAGGTCCAGTAAGAGATGCTGCTCAGTGGATAAGGAATCCTGTGACAAACAAACCCAGGACAAGGACAGGGGCTCTGCACATCTAGTTCCACACAATCAGGACAACACATGAGCCAAAGAATGTTATGAGGTTCCCCAATGTTGTTGAGCTCTGGGCCTTTATATTGTTAAAGGCACTCAAAATCACTTGTTACAGGAAGAACAGAGTTGCACAGGACACGTAACAAACATAGCTCAGCTTCCCTAACAGCATCCCAACTCCCTCCAGGAATAACTGCTTTCTCTCCAAGGGACCTTATCCCCCTTTCCTGTGGTCCATGTCCTGTTTTTCTAAGCCTGTAACTACCTCCTGGTGGTATTTTCCTTCCCCAGGACAACCCTACACCCTACAGAAGCACCTGCATGGCATCACGTGGCATCTGGACCTGGCAATACAGGATTCTCCTTGCAGATGACCCAGGGCAAGGTGGTGATAAGTCCTTTACCTCCAAGGTGCTTCTGTGGTCTCTGACAAAACAGCCACGATTTCCACTGTCAAGTTTGCAATCACATGTGCCAAACAGGTTTCCCTGCTCAAATCAAACAAGGCCATGGAGAAGCTGCTGTTTGTTTCTGCAGGCTGGAAGACAACCACAGAATACCCTGAGCTCAAAGGGACCCACAGGGATCATTGAGTCCAGCCCTCAGCCCAGCACATGGTCATCCCCAAAAGTCATCCCCTGTGCCTCAGAGGATCATCCAAACCCTCCTGGAGCTCTG
The DNA here is from genome assembly GCA_013396655.1 of Campylorhamphus procurvoides. NCBI lineage: Eukaryota > Metazoa > Chordata > Aves > Passeriformes > Dendrocolaptidae > Campylorhamphus > Campylorhamphus procurvoides. The sequence goes on along the minus strand of WBMV01002329.1, from coordinate 23,509 downwards.
GGGACTGTGCCCACTGCCTCTGGGGGAAGGACCTTTTCTAATATCCAACCCAACCCTCCCCTGACACAACTCCAGGCCATTCCTTGGTCCCCACAGAGCAGAGATCGGTGCCTGCCCCTCCCCAGGGAGTTGTCCCTGCAATGAGGTCTCCCCTCAGTCTCTTCTTCTCCAGATGAACACATCAAGTGCCCTCAGTGTCCTCACATGCTTCCCCTCAGGGCCCTTCCCCATCTTCACTGCCCTCCTTTGGACACTCCCTAATGGCTTAATATCTTCCTCACATTGTGTCCCCCCAAACTGCCCCACTATTGCAGGTGAGGCCGCCCCAGTGCAGAGCTGAGCAGGAGTAACTCAGGTGGATGAGACCAGAGAGGAGCAAAGCAGTGGTTACACATCCTGATCAAGATTTCCACTCTCATTTTTATTTTGGAAACAAACTGTGGCCGTCCCAAGCCTGGAAATGCATCCTTGATGCCAGTGGAGGTGAGAAGGAAGGAGAGGCAGGGGCTGATATGACCCCCCTCATTAGGGAAGGGCCAACTACATTTTGTGACCTTCTGCACTGTGAACCATCTTACCAGACTCATCTCAGGGATTAAAGCACTTTCTACAGATTAAATAAATCCAATGGCTTCACAGTACAATAACACTGAGACCTAAGGCAGTCTATTCCTGACCACTGCATGCTCCCCAAGTGAATACAAAACACCTAATCCACCTGTCTGATACTGAAAAAAATTATCCCTAGGTGAAACATTTGTATATGAAAAACCCAACTTAAAAATTGCCATGAATTGGTTTTATGCCCTGCATTCAGTTGATGCTGTTTCATTTTCTGTCATAAGACAGCATTTCACTTCTGGGGTTGTGGATTATTTCATCTCACTTCAAATGAACCATTTAAAAGCCTCTCCCCACCCCCTCATTTTGCTGAAAAACTCAAGGACAATATAAAAGCAGGAAAATAAATTTTCAGCCAGTGAACTGGAAAATAATCATCATCATCAAAACCAGATATTTCTGTTTTCTTGTAGCTCTAATCCTTGGCAACTCAGTTCAATAAAAGTGTCACCAGCTGAGCTGCTGGCCCACCAACCACTGCTCACCCCTGCACCCCCTGCTGCTATGGGGACAGGACATCTCTTGCTTTGAGACCCAATTCCTGTGCAATACCATCATTTTCAGCTCACAGGTTGAAGGAATAACCTCGGAGCCAAGTGTCCAGCCACCCCTGGTTAATTGACTGCATCTCNCCAGCCCCTCAGGGTCTCTCTTGACTGCCCAGGCTCTCATTTCCCACCCAGGACATGTTCACACCACAGTGACCAGCCTGGAGCCCTCAGACAGGTCTGTTGCCACCTCCAGGCTCTTCCCAGAGAGTGGAACAACTGCTACCCATGCTGAATCCTGTTTCCCAGGATAGGAAATAGAGAACAACTCACTTTCCTTTGCAGCCTCTCCTTTTGCTTTATTAACCTGATTTTCTCTCAACCCACAAGGTTCTTTTCCATCTCATTTCCCCCCTCCTGTCCTGCTGAGGAGGGGAATGCTGGAGCAGCTGGGTGGGCATTTGTGTCCAGCCAGGATCATCCCACCATAGACTCACACAGGAGTTTCCTACTCAAACCAACAAAAGCTGAGCAAAAACAGCTTCTTAAGTTCTTTTGGTGCACAAGGGATAACATTTTCTCTGTTTAGCCTCATGNGAGACCCAATTCCTGTGCAATACCATCATTTTCAGCTCACAGGTTGAAGGAATAACCTCGGAGCCAAGTGTCCAGCCACCCCTGGTTAATTGACTGCATCTCTCAGGCAGAGAGATGAGCAACAGATTAATGATGGACTATGGGTTTTGCTGCCGCTCTGATAATCTCAGGAGGGCATGGGACCACAGAAATCACTTGGGTTGGAAAGGCCCTCTCATATGNTCCAGCCAGGATCATCCCACCATAGACTCACACAGGAGTTTCCTACTCAAACCAACAAAAGCTGAGCAAAAACAGCTTCTTAAGTTCTTTTGGTGCACAAGGGATAACATTTTCTCTGTTTAGCCTCATGGAGAACTGCCTGTAGCCCTTTGATCTCGAAGGAGGCTCTGCACAGGAGAGCAGGAGGGAGTTTGGGGCTGTCAATGGGCTTCACAGGTGGCCAGCACAGGAAGGGACCTTTCCTTATGGGGTTGCATGCAACGAGGCATTCATTATTTTAAAAAAAAAACATCTTTGTAACCCCAAGCCCACTAATGTCACGCTATCTCTGTGCAGAAAGCCTACTTGTTCCTTATCTCAGCCCTGGGAGATTTGTGGGATATCACAAATAACAGCTGGACAAGATAAGGCTTCTTTCAACACACTGCTTGCTCCCAGCATTTGTAAAGCCTTGTCATGATGGACCTGAATGGACCAGTGCCTGAGGACACTACACCTCACTTGTTTTCAGCCTAGATGTGTTGGGCAAATATTGTGAGGGCATTTTCCCCCCATTTTCATGCCTTGGACACCCATCTCCAAACCCTACCAATACCCTCACCTCCCACCAGGAAGAGCAGAGATGCTCTATTTTGCTGAAGCAAAACTTCATCCATTCCTTGTCCCTTCCAGCTCCCAGTGTTGAGGGAACCTCTTAATTTCAACAAGCTGCTCATGCAGTAAAACCCCACCAAGGAGGAGGGGAGCTGTCAGGATCTGACCCTCTGGGGCTTCCCATCGTGGTAATGCAAAACCAGGCGCGCCAGCAAACAAGATGTTTATAGCCCAGTGATTCATAACACTGCAGAGTTTGCAGGAAATGTAACACCATTCATGATCAAGAAATGCTCTTGTTTTCTGCTAAATATATAAAATAATCACTCCTCCCCTGAGCAGCAGATGCAAATTATACCTAGTATTAGCCTCATATGCCAACCACTATAATTCCAGTGCAGCATGAAGCCGTTTCCCAAGGCTTTAGAAGTCCCTTAATCTGCCTTTTGACGTCAAATGACAAATTCCTTGCCTGGGATCATTAACGGGATGACTAATGAAAGCTGATAAGTGAATTTATAAATGAAATTAAAGATATTAATATTAAAGGCCAGGCTACAAGAAAGAGAAATGTGGATTTAGCAAACCACAACAAGCAGCGCGGTAATCTGCATGAGATTTACAGCTCCCTTCCTGACAGGCAAATGAGTGGTATTTTCCGCCTGGAGGTTGTGGAAGCTGCCAGGCTTGATGGACACTTCTCCTGAAGCATCACCACCCCCATTACCTTCAGCCGCTGACTGAGATTTAAAAAGCTCCTGCTCAAGTTTAACTGCAAATGCCAAACCAGGGATTAACACACGCCGATAGTCTTGCAAAGATAACTGCATCACCAAACCCTCCTGCAAACAGAATGCCTTCACACTGTGGCCAGTTCGCTGCCAATTACTTCCTTTTGAAGATAAAAACACATCGCAAACTAGATTCTCATCTTATTCACCTCACCATAAATGCCAAGGTGAAGACTTATTTTGGCTTTATGCACATAGAAACAAGTCCAGACCTTCCCAGATGGGTGTCCAATCCCATATCCAGGCAGCTTCCCTATGAGCCCATAGACCCTTTGTGACTCCAGCTGCTCTTCAGAGGATTGGGGCTCATGAGAGAGACTATTTATGTCTCAGATCCCACCAGCTGGTGATGGTGAGCCCAGAACAGACCAAACCAAGGCACACAGGCAAATACAGCCACCTCCTCTGCAAACAAAACAGAAGAAAGCTTCCTTTTGTCTGTAGACACCCTGTTTTCAAGCAGAGACACCATGAAAACAAGCTAGTTGGGCAAATGATCTTGAGTGGTGCCTCCTCATGCACCCAGAGCTTCCAAAAGGCCAAGATCCCTTGGGATATATACCTTGAGCCAGCAGTGTCCCTGAAGGAAGAGTCAGATACCACCAGGAGAATGAGGAATCCCAGAGACACACAGGAAGCACAGCTGGGCACATTTGCTGTGGGGACTTTTCCCAGTCCCACCCTCCACTAGAGGAATCCAGCATGGGAAGAAGCTGCAGTGAGATGGATGCCCAAGGGATGGGTTTTCCCCAATGTCTTTTAGAGACCCCTCCCGGCCTGGAGAAAAGGACAAGAGCAGGTTTTCAGAGCAGTTCTCAGCTCCAGAGCTGGACACATGGCTTAGTGGGCTGTCAAGTTCCATCAGAGTCCTGCTCAAAAAAGTCCCAGAAGGTGCCCATGGCTGGTTTTCTCCTTGTTAAGGGACACACCTGCTCCTTGTACCATTTGGGAAAGGAGATGGACATGTCACACACAGCAACAGCTCCACAGCATCACTTGGACCCGTCAGGAGGAGGAAGAGGAAAACCAGCAGCAGCCAACAGCTCTGACTGAGCTGAGGGTCATCCACACCTCAGGGTGTCCCCTCCAGGCAGGACAGGCACTGTGAGCAGCCAAGAGCTCAGGGATGTGGTGTGAGAGACAGAGAGAACCCAGATCCTTCCCCCAGCTACTGAAATGCTCACCCAAACATCTCCCCACAGGCATGCACTCATTTCAAAGGCTCCCAGCCCACCAGGCTGCCCCTTACTATCTCTCTCCACAACCTGCATCTTCACTGTTTCCAGCACTTCTTTGCTCCTGAGCCCAAGGGGTGTAGTCTCTCAAGCCAAACTGATGATGTTCATTAAAGAGCCACAAGTCACACACACACAACCTTCCTGCAGACACATTTTTTAGCCTTTAAATGGAGGGAGAGAACAAAACAGCAGTTAAGGACTTACCAAGAAGGATCCATGACAGCATGGGCCAACCAGCCCAGTCCAGCTGTGGCTGGGAAATGTAAAGGACCAGCAGGGTGAGAAAAGGTCCTGGGAGACTGCAAAACTGAGCAGAGGAGGTGCAGAAAGGGTTAAGAGAAGGTGTGGAGGAGGCATGGAGCAGACCTGGCTTTGCTTTCCCTCCATCCTGGCTTCTGCTGAGCTCTCCAGCACAGGAGCCCAGTCCCTGCCACCACCAGGACCTGCTGCACTGGCTGAGAAGTGATTGTGTTTTTTTAACTTTAGAGGGAGAATTTAACGACTTGCAACATACACAGTTTTATCACTAAAAGGGTGCAGGAGTAAGACAAGACCACACAAGGATTTAATTTACGCATCTACCATGGGGTCCTGGACAGAGTTGCTTCGAAAACCACAACCCCTCTGCCATCCCCAGCTGCAGATCAACCCACTCCATCTCCCCAAAATGAACCAAAAAAGGGAGAAAATTACTATTTTCCCCTCTGGATCTTATCCCCTCTCTCACTGCCCCCCTGCAGTCCTTGCCCCGGCCCCACTGCAGCCACATCACCCTTCTTCTTCCCAAAACACCATGTTGGCTGAAAAACCTGCTGAGTGTTGTGGAGGACTTGTGAGTTTTGAGGACAAAGCTTGCCATAAGCAGGAAACTGAAGCTGTGCTTTATGTGCAACCCCTTAAGAGAAAAGCCTTGTACCATCACCCAGCTCCAGGAGCTGTGGGTTTGTGTAGAAACACCCAAATACCGTGAGATGTCTGGGAGTCACAACACCTGCAATGTCATCACACCTCCCCCAATGGCCAAACTAACTCTGGTCTCGGGGGTTACAGATATCAAATATGATTTGATGCAGCAGAAGACATTTTGCAAAGTCTCCCCTTGAATTTCTGACTCATTTATTTAATGCTTCCCAAAAGCAGTGCTCCCAGGTTAAGGGTGGGAAAGGTTTTTCTCCGCTGACCTGCTGCAATGAGTGTCCCTTTTTAAACACCTCTTGAGGTAAGAACTTCCCAGTTTAGATACGAAGCAGCCCCAGTGTAGGGTTTGGGTTTAAACCAGCATGTAAAGAAGCTAAAGGGGATGCTCATGCCCTTGCTATCCTTGAGAGAGTGGTACTCCCCTCTGCTTCCACCCCTGCACCTCCAGCAGCTGTGACCATCCTCTGTCTGGTCAGTGGAGCGAGATGAGCCAGTCTCAGATGTCCCACGTGCTCCCCGAGGTGCCTGGGGGATTTCTCCTACAGGTTTGGGAGCCCCAGCCATGCCCCATTCTCCCCTTCCAGCTAATGAGGAGCTCCTCACGTTATGAGCAGGGTTTGAAGTAAAATACAAAGCCCAGACTTACTCTAGGACAGTCCTTCCAGGAAGGGCATGGAGGAGAATAGAGGGGTGACTTGGCAAAACTGAGGCAGGAGGTGGATATGGCAGTGTCTCGGCACCTATGGATCTCTCCCCACCTTTGGCACCCTTACTCTGTCCAGGGCACACCGAGTGATGCTGGACTGTGTCCCCACCGTGCCCCCAACACTTCACCCCCTTCAACCAGAGCAGGTTTTGTGACAGACACCCCCCAAACCACCCCCGTGCTCCTTTTGTTGTCTCACTCAAGCACCAACTCACCGGTTCACTAATAACACATTTTTACGGGGCCAGATCTGCACACAAATCCAGACCAGTTTTCAGGCTTTGCTGGTAACTCCCAGCATGAGCAAATCCCACTGTTTTGTTTCCCTTTTTCTTAAAAACGCTGGAGTTTGTGCCACCACCCCCAGCCCCGTGTGAGAGACCCATCAACCCAGCTCATTTGGCACCATCAAACACACACAGATGGGTGTGAAACCTTTGCACAACCCTCAGATAAATGAACCTCAGAGCCCGTTTTGTCCATGTCTGAGACCACCCTTCCCCCTGTTACTGGAAGAAGTTATTTAAAGGAGCCCAGGGATACAGGTTGGTGCTGGGGAGATGTCTAGGCTTTACAGAAATCACTGCATGTGCCTCCACACCCACAGCAGCACCACCAGCACGTGACTCGCCTTGGATCTCCTCAGCCCGCGATGCTAAAACAAAAAAAAAATATCATTTTCTTTGCACCAGGTGGCTTTTTTAAGACTGAAAGGTGGCTTTTCAGGAGTGTCAAAGGAATTAAGTCATTAAAATGTGGATGAGTTTGATGGATTATGAGCTATGAAAGCCTGGTGGTTACTGACTAATAAGGCTGGGAGGTGGAGGAGGGGGGATGTTTCCTCTTGTAGGGATGTGTTTCTAACAAGACAGGTCAAAAATATGATGCGGATGATGAATTGCTTTAAAAGTTGCCATTAACCCAGCAGCTTTCTGCATTATTAGATTACCCAGGCATCCTTGGAGCACATGGACCACGCAGTTTTGCTCTGTATCAGTGCTAATTTGCAGAGTGAGACCTGGGGTGGGGGGTTTATTACCCTTGCTGCAATGAATCCCCGCTCCCAACAAAGGGGCAGCTGCCGGCAGGTGTCCGTGGTGCATTTGGAAGGGATGGGTTTTATCCATGTCGGGGTTTGGGGTGGGGTAGAGGGGAGTGGGATTCGGGTTTGCTTTGTGGTTTGGGGAGGGGTGTTTCCCATGCCGTAACTCAAACCTCATCGTCTCACATGGGGTGGGAGAGGGGGGGTTTGAATTTAA